>CM045466.1:19279088-19699088 GCA_024666655.1 Dascyllus trimaculatus | reverse complement strand
ACAGCTCAGCTAAGCACAGAGACTTGCTCTGCACTTGGTTGTTTAATTACTACAGAACCTAAAGTGTAAAAAAGCCAGATAATAATCTCATCTAATGCTTGCAAGAAAGCAAATGAGCGTATTTCCCAAAAAGGTAGATATCCAAATTAATTATTACCCTGTTTAACTGTTCTGAACGAAGAACAAAGGACATGCACTGTGATGACTTGAGGGAAAATGTTTATGGCTTTCAGGATGCATTATATATTTAAAGTTCAGAGCAAAAATGTTTAAAAAGAGCCAAAAAACTTTACAAAATTAGAAAAGTTGCTACTAAAAAGGCATTAGGAGTAGTTTATCAATCCAAAGTCTCTTAAATACCACAGAACAGTCAGCCTGAATGGAAAAAATCCCACAGTTAAGCGTAACGTTTGGTTGGATTGATAAAAAATATCAAATACAAACGCACTGTTTGTCTCTCTTCTATCCTTTTCTCTCTCCCTTTTACCCTCATCCCAACTGGTCGAGGCAGATGGCTGCCCTCCCTGAGCCTGGTTCTGCTGGAGGTTCCTTCCTGTTAAAGAGGAGTTGTCTCTCCATAACAGACAATTGTAAGATCTCCACAGTCCTGTGTAAAGTGTCCTAAAAATGACTTCTGTAGTGAGGTGGTGCTGCATAGATAAAGCTGAACTGAACTGAATGGAATCAAACATTTTCATCTACTTGCACCCAGGGGTGAAAGAAGCGTTCAAATGCTTTACTTAAATAAAAGCACTGATAAAACCCAGCAAAACACCCTTACAAGTAGAAGCTCATACTATCTATGATATCCTTACACTATTATTACTAATGCATTAATTAAAAAAGCAGTATGTTACTGTTTTATTTGATTGACATATCAGGCTGTAAATGATTAATATTTACATGAATAATGATAAATGATGAATGATAATGAGCATTTCCATTAAGGATTCATGTTTTCTCAGTTAATTCACTGATTGAATTCAGAAAATAGTTTCATAGCAACAAAATGTAGGTTGTTTTTTTTTAACATGAAAATGACTACAGCAATTATCAAGAGTTTTTTTTCATTTATGCCAGTCACTTTTACTTCTATACAGTCTATACATAATCTATAACAAAGTATTGCGCAGCATTTCAGAAGCTCTTAATACATATGTTAAATTCCTAATTTGTAAAGTAAGCTGTAACTAAAGCTGTCAGACAAATGTGCAATATTTTCTTCTGAAAGTGAAAAAGAAGCCAAAAGTTCAGGTCTTCGGCAAAAAGCACTTAATTATTCCACCACTGCTTCCAACCCCCAGATTTTCCAAAACCGCTATGAAATTTTTACAGAAATCTGACGTGGATCTCATTAAGAGGTTTAGCAAAAGCAGAAAAGAAGCAAAGGATGTGCAATTAATTAAGATGTTCCTGAAATCAAAGTTTCCACAGATGTCAAGGATTCAAATAGGTTGAACTAAAGGGGCTCTGAGGAGGACGGTCCCTCTCAGATGTCGTAGACCGGATCGAGACACATGCTGAGAGATGACAGTCAAATCATTATCATCATCTTCTCATAACATAAAAACCTGCTTTCTCCTCAGTAGGGCCTTAGAGAAGCGTAAAGATGCACACAGAGACAGACAATCCTTTCTGAAGACTCTCTGAGCCATCAGAGCACAAAGAGGATCAGTCCTTTGTATCAGCTGATCAATACATCAGAGCAAATACGATGCGATTTATGGAGCACTTTAAAAATTACAACTCTTTTAAAGTTCTCCCACTCTGACTTCAGAACTTGGCTTTCCGCCCTCTCATTCCCACAGGTCTCCTGTTGCATGTAATTTCTCCTGACAGTAATCCTCGTGCAGGCGAGTCCAAAAATAACATCTGGCGTATAACATCCAACATAAATACATCTTGAGTACATAAGCTCCTGTACAGCAAATCCAAATATCGCTCAGGAAAACAAACCACATATGACAGTATGACCTCTGCAGCTTCCATCAACATTTAAAAAAGATTATGTTAAGCATTTGACATAGTATCACATGCAAATGTGCTATTTTATGCGTTGGCATGTGTCACCAGAAAGTACAGTAGGAGGCTGCTAACATCTCATGGTGGTAAAGATTTAAACTGTTGAGACATGAAAACATCTCAACAACTTTGTTCTGTTTTGAAGTTTTCAAATTAAATTAAAAACAATACAGCAATAATGACATACAGCCAAATTTTCATGTTCGTTGAAGCCCAAATGAAGCGCTTCACCTTGACGGTCAGTGTAGTTGGAGCATGATCAGTTCCAAACCCTCATATCTAAAGTGGACGCCACTCATTGACAGCACTTAGTTAATGTAAAAACAGAACATGTTTTGGTTTGACATTAGAGTTTAACGAAGTGCTAACAAATAATATCTGCTTTTAAGTACTTTTTTGCACTCTTCAACATGAACATTTGACCAGAGCCTCTGGAACAACAACAACTTTATCACTGGCATCTGTTCAATAGCTGTTCATTAAAATGGCCTGAGCTACTGCTGTCACAAAAAAATGCTCTTGCTGTGTTTTATGACCAATCGTGCATAGAAGGTTAGCTTCTAAACCAGTAATGTTGCGCCACCTGAACTAAAATTCAACAGTACATTGCAAAAAAATCATTTAAAATAGCCATCAATCATTAAAATTACATTTTCTGCTCTTAATTTTAGGATCATGTGTGTTTTGGGGGCTTTCGATGTTAAATAAGTGATACTTACAAACATACAAACAATGAAGTAACATATCATATATAACATACAATGCTATCGACTGATTTTGACTGATTAGCAATGCTCAATTTGCGCAAAGATGAAAACACATTTCTTCCACATTTTTCATATAAAAACTTGTTTTTATATGAAAATGTTTCTTTTATTGTCAACTGTCCTCAACTGTGTCGGATTCAACATTTCAGTTTCTGTCAAATAAAAGGGAAATTAGTGAAATTATGATACATTTGAGAATGTATTTTAAAGACTTTATGTCATAAAATATGTATAATAGGAATTCATTGTAATGGTTATTCAAAGTTATGTGTTTTTATATTACTTCATTTTAAACATGTAAATTCAGCCTATTTATTTTTTGCTATTTTTGCATATTAAAAAAAAATCTGCAAAAGAAAATACAAAAAATGTAATAACTTTATGTATTTGTTTATCTGTTTGTTTATTAAAGTCTGTGGTGGCCTGCATCTAAAACAAAGCCCACAGAGTTACAGCTCATACTAAACAGGGCGGCAAGACTTGTTCCAGGAGGGATTTCCTAAGGCGTAGCCACACTGGTTGGCCGTACCATAAATTAAAAGATGACAATGTTTCTATTTGACGAAACGGTAACGCACATAACCACGACACCGGACTGGCCAGTGAAAGGCATGTTGTTCAGCTCACCATAACAAACTGGAAGAGTTAAGCCGCTAATGAAGAGGCATCTACTGGCACTCAGGTGATAGACTAAGATTTACAATATGTGTTTTGCTACATATGAGTTCTTTTTCTCATTGACTTTCATACATTGTATTCTGCTTAATGTTTGCACCTCTCATTAATATGAGCTTTGCGTTTTGCTATATTTTAATACATTTGGTGTAATTTTATGTAAATTACTGCAGTTAACTTTTTGTGTCTTGTCAGGATTAGCTGATTGCTGTGGTGTCCTGCTGATGGAAATCCTTCACATAAACAAATTCCGTAATTTTAAAAACGTGCTTCTCACATCGTGTTGACTCACAGTCCTGCCAGAGAGACTTGCTGTCTGTTTGCCTTTGTTATTAATAAACACGAGCAGGATGGAGGAACTGACGAACCTGCAACAACAATCGAGCAGCTGGATTCCCTTCAGCGTGATGCCGAGCAAATCAGCTGGAGGTTTTGGAACTAAATCCACTTTATCAGCTTTGAGAGATTTGGTCACGTTACATAATGATTCACGAGCAGGAATTACAGCAGCTTAGCGAATCTTTCATCCCGCTGAGTGACAAATTTCCAAATCAGTAGCCCACACACCGGATTGAAAGAGCAGATAAAACACCAGGGGAGTGACTATGAGTAACTTTTCGAAATAGTACCACTTGCTGTATAGCAACTTGGAGGCACTGAGACAAACTGAAAAGATCCAGAGGATAAGGAGAAACATTGAAATGTATTCTGGGAAACAAGCAGAAAGGAAAAAATGGCCTAATGCGAAACTGAAAAAAAAGAAGCTGGATGTAGCTTCATATCTAACTGACAAAAATGAGATTGGTATCTATGTTTTTATCTAACTCTTCTATTTAGCAGCTAAATGCTCAACTATGATTACCAGATGGTTGCATACAGCAGCTTTATCAGAGCTTTGTTAGAGAAACCAGGCGCCTAAAGTGGGAAGTAGTTGCAGGTTTTAAAGGCAAAACAGGTAACAGATGATAAAATACTCCATAAAGTATCATTAATAATTCCTGTTCATTCTTTACTTTACAGGCGACTCTTTTCATGATGTAGCTAATTATTTAAGCTATTTATTCATTCAGACAGCCTTTATTTATTTATGAATATACTAAGAAAGGTTGGTAAGGAAGACCTTATTTATGATATGTCCAAGTCAGAAAAGAAGGCAATGAAATGGGAAATTTGAATGAATAACAATATAAAAAATAATTCTAAAAAACATTGAAAATATCTCGTGCAAAACTTAAAGAAAAGAAATACATGTAAACTTAAACAAAACAAGATAAAAGCCCCCCCAGGATAAAACCGAGGCCAGCTGTAGATTGTTCTGCAGAAGCTCACTGAGGAAAACTGGATTTTCCAAGCTCAGTAAAAGCAGCACCTGCATTGTAATCCAATCATTTGTTCGATAAGGGCCCACATTAAAGACAGCAATGGAGTAATGTAAGGAGGTAAAAGAACAATAACAACCTTATAAATAAATGAAATCTAGTGTTTGTCCCGTCTTGCAGAGAGGTGGAGCCACCCAACAGCTCACAGAGATGAGTACCGGTATTATAACTACCACCGATGGTACATCCTAGAGCAGCCTGATCTATAGTGTTCAGGAGCTTAAGAAGTGCAGCTGCAGTGTATTTAATGTCACAATAATCCAGTACTGACTGAAAATTGCCTCGACAAGTATCTTTGTACAATAAAAACCAAACCATGAACTGTAAAAGAGACATTTTTTGGTGTTTATTTGCTCATCAGTTTGATCACATGACAATAAAATGCCAGCTTCTCATCAATCCAAATTCCAAGACACTCATACCCTTTTTCCACCGAGCTGGTTCCAGTGCTAGTTTGGAGCCAGAGCCTGACTTAGCACCAGTTCTTTGTGTTTCCACCTCCTAAGCACTGGCTCCAGGTTCTAAAAACTGGTGCTTAGCAAGCACCAACTCTTTGCTGGGCCAGAGCTAAGCACAGAGAACGTCACGTGCTGGGGGCAGGGTTATCAGGTCCAGTTTCCACCAATCAACGGTGGAAAGGGACACACAAGCGGTAATTTGCGTCCTTTGTCACCAGGACGTCCCTGGTCCGATCATAGATGTATTGGAATGACTCCTGAGACACACGGACGTCCGTACAGTTGTGTCCCACTAGTAGCGCAATCACGGATGTGCCCAGGCAACAGGCGACTTCCGCCTCGCAAGCAGCCTTAAGACCATCTATAGAGATAAACACAGATATTATCATCAACTTATTGTGTTTGCTTAACTGCTATGTAATCGATGCAAGTGTAGTCCTTTTATGGTGACGCAGTGGCGTGGCTCCAACTTGGCTCCATCTTGGAGTTCAACATTTGAACCAACTAAGCACCAGAACTAGCACCTGGTTCTTCTTGGTGAAAAAGGGGTATGAGAGCATCTGTGCCATTTATAATAGAGATGATGAGATGATATTAAACAGTACAATGGTAAAAATCACATGTTTAGTTTAATCTGCATTATATACTAATTTGTGATTATTTAGTGAAAGTGTCTTTTAGATTAGCTCATTTTTTCACCTTGCTGTGGACAGAAACAACAGATAAAACATCCATCAAGCACTTGATTGAGCTTTCATTCATATTTGTTCTTGGAGGAGTAACAGGAATACGAAAACAGATGAAAAGTATCTCCTGCTGCCTGCTTTCAGCACCATGGGTGGGGTCTTCAGTTTTGTTTAAAAGCAATTGCCATTAAGAAAGTTCACTTCTTTCTAATCTTTGAGTTAAAGTAAATGAAGTTCATAATAAGGTGCCGGCACACTTCAATGGTGATGGAAAGATCAGCATGCTGGGATCTTTACTGATGTGAATTAGTGATGAATCACCCTCATGCATGAATAATAGCCTAGATTTATGCATGAGGGTGAAGACACTAAAAATCAAAATGCATATCAAAGCAGCACATTGTCAACACTTTAGAGATCTCCCAAAGTTTCACAAATCATGTTTTCAGGGAGTTCGTGTCTTTTAAAGAGGAGCCAACCTCCCCTTAGAGTTCACAAACCGACTGAGTGCACCCTATGAATCAGCAAAGCATTTAACAGCAGAAAGTACAGCATCTGCACCACAGTACAAAATGCTTTTTCTCTATAAAAATGATAAATTGTGCAGATTTAAAGTTTTTTCTTCTGCAGCACGTGTAACAAATTGCCAGTGAGAGCATTCCGGCACATCGTCCCGGCAAACCTCTGCAGAGAAGATGAATAGCAGCTACGCAATTTACCCACAGCCGCCTCTGCAATCTCAGACACTTCATAGGCTGCGAGCTGTGGACTGCAGCAACGTCCCTCCAATTTACTGAAACCAGGAGAGCCAATTTGCAGTAACTCTATGTGAAAACTGGTTTTGAATTGAAACACAGATGACTCTTCACTGTTTTATTCCACTTCCTTGAAAATGTAAATTAGACATTGGAGAAATGATCTATTCCACGTTAACTCATATTCACAGCCTCTCATTAAATCTTAGGGCGTTGCACAGAGTGGAATCATTAACTATCTCATCACGGATGGTTTATCGTTTGTTCATTCAACCAGCCGCTCGACTATTTTCACATCATTCATCAGGCCGTCAGGTTCCTCTTCACTTAATTTCATCATTTCAAGTCAAAATAAAAGACTCGCCTGTCTCCTTTTCGATTCTAGTTCATTCCGAGGCCACTCTCACTTTCTATTGCCCCACCTTTTTCTTCTGATCAGTTTCCTCTTTTAATCTTTACTCTCTTTTTTGACTTTTCTTATATAGTTGTGCCTTTTAAAAAAAAACAACTCCCCTCCATGCGCTATCCTTGGCTACCCTGTTCATGTGTCAGTCCTAACATGGGGCTAAACCTGAGTTTTCTGTGATACTTTTCATCCCTCCTTCAACTTTTATGCCACTATTAGATGCTTTCTTCATTTTAACTTCCCTTTCTCTTAGTCTGTGCTTTGTCCCCTCCTTTTCCACTCAGTTATTCAGATTCATTTGCATGATTTGTTGTAGAGTTTTTATCCTTAGGCAAATCTGTGTTGTATTAGTATTATATATAATATACTATGTATTGCTGATCATGTGGATGTAGCTGGTCCTGGATGAAGTTTTCGTCAGACTTCCCACTGCAAAAACATCAAATCAAGCCATCAAATTAACATTTTAATAGCTGTTTTAATGAGGTTTGGATACCGTTCTGTGTCGCTCTCGTCTTTTCAAAGGGACATTTTACTTTGAAAATGCACCAAAACTGCTATTTACAGAACAATAGGCCACTCTTGAATAGACACAGGCAGTAAACACCGGCGTAATAACACCGGAATAATTAAGTCTTATTATGGTCCTCGCTGTATAAAGGAAGGAATTAACCAGATTGTCGGATATTCATTAGGTTCTCTGCATGTGGGAGTTTAAAATTAACAGGACAGTAACAATTATAAGACTCCCTATGAAATGCTTGAAGAGTATCTTTAACTTGGACATGGTGCTATAAGCAATGATCATTAGGTATTTACGATGCTGTTACGCCACAAGCTTTTGGAATGAGTGGATGAGCTCTGAACCTTCAACCTTCTGCTCTCAAACATAAACGCAGCCTCAGCTCTACATTAAAGCAGCATTAAAAGAGTAAATTATGCAAGTGGAGTTATTTTAAACTGGGAGGGAATTAAATGAAGGTGTTTGTCGGTGCTGGCTGACAGAGTGCCAGCTGAACATGGACTCGGCTGAAACGCTGTCATCCAGAGCCGCTCGGATAAATATAGATGAGAGGAAACAGAAGATGAAAGACGGCAGATGAAGTGCCAGCGCTGTCCGAACAGATTTAAAGCTCAGGCGGAAGTGGCAGGACTGGTTTAATAACCTGTATCTCACTTCAGGTCGTTATTATCGTTACGACAGGAAGGTAATAGCTTCTGATGAGCAGTTTAGAGGAGGGTTGGTGGGAATTAGAGAGGAAACAGTTTTGACTGCAAGTTGAACTTTGGATTTTATGACACGTGTCAACATATGGAAGGATGGAATAATGCATCCTAAAGAGGAATTTAGGGAAGCCCCGTCTGGCTCTATATCAGCGTCCACAGCATTAATGTGTCCTGTTTATGAAATCTCATCCAAGAAATTAAAAAAAAGGAATAAATCAAGTTCTGTTTTGTCTCTTTCTCCTCCTGCTCCACCATCTGTCTCCCTCTGTTTCCGTCTTTCAATGCAGATAAATAGACGTAGCAGCTGAAAATCAGCTCAGGTTTCTACAGGCAGATGGAGAGAAACAGGAAAAAGAGGGATGGACATGAGAAGAGGGAAGAAAATGACAGAAGAAGTGCACATTGACTTCCTAAACATCTGAAAAGAACTAATACTCCAGCTATCCTTGAGCGTATTTAGTTTTTTATCCCTTATTTAACCAGACTGTTCAAATGTTACAGATCAGTAAATATCCAGTCAGGATGGGTAAACAGCTATTATTTTCCAATCTAAAATAAAGTAAACATAATAAAGAGGCAAACACAGTGACATGGAGTGTTACTTTCCACATCCTGTAAAACTGAGTTCAAATTCAACAGTAATCAACCATGACAAAGGAAAAAAGTTTTCTCCATCTGAACTCAGGAAACTAAGGTCTGCAGAACATTATAAGAGTACAGGCAACACTGACTTTGAGTTTTACACATGTATGTTGGCTGGACAAGCAAGGCGAAATCAGTCCCAGGATATATTTAGATCCTACAGTGGGATTTAGCCAGAAAAATCTTAAAATTACTGAGTTTCCTGACAGGCAACAAACCTTTAAATGTCACTCTTGGTGTAGGGGTAGAATGGTTTGACCCATTCTTAGTGGACTTCACGACAAAGAAAAAGACAAACACTGCGTTCCACGTCTTAGAAACACTAATTTCTTTACCTGAATCCACACTCTAAACACTGTCCTAGATAACGGGCTGTTTTTTTAAATAATATCCTAATTAATAACAATCAACTAACAACATGCTAGGCTAACTAGCCACAGACTGTGTGTAAAAGATGGATGTAGCCAATAGGTCTGGAAAGTGAAGGTGACATAGAAAGGCCTTGAACCTGCACAAACAGCCAGAAGGGGGCAACTCCCCTGGTTGCAAAATTAAGTGAAATTGTATAGAAGCCTATGAAGAAATGAGTTCACTTAAATTATTACCTCAGTAAACATAACCCTGATGTGTTTATGGTCTCAATCACTAGTTTCCAAGTCTCCTTCAACACATCATGATGCTCATTTTACGAAGTATGGTCCCATTTAGAGTAAAAAAAAGATGATGAAGAGGGGTATGTTTTCATGTGTGGCTACCTTGTCATTGACAGGCTACTACCATGCATAGTTTATTTGAGTTCTCAATACACCAAGAGACAGCTAAACCTTAGACTTTGCCGTGAAAGAACAATCATTGACTACTTAACACCGGTTGTCACAAATTTGCAGCGTACTGCTGCAGCTGAGATAGCTTATGCTTTCCCCTAATGCTGGTTCATGCATATTCAATACATACCCAGGAACCTTATGCAAGCACTGGTTTCTCTTAGGACCAGTTTGAATGGCATTTGTGGCATCAATAAAAAAAAAATTACCATTAATGCCTGTTGCATTACAACTTTATATCTACTATATGTGCTATAGAGAAATTAACAATCTCCACTTAACTGAACATCACCTTGAAATCAAAAACACAAAAAAATATTGTTTTTATTGTATTGTAAATAAATTCAGGCGTCAAGGGGCTATAGCATATTGCCGCCTAAACTATACCCAGCTAGTAACGTGCTGGCTAACAACTGTGGCTCAGGTGTAGAGCAGATTGTCCACTAAAGCAGACATTAAAAAGGAGCCTTTCTTTGAATGGTAATGTCTTTAGTTATATGAAGCTACAACGATTAGTTTATTCATCAATTAGCTGTCAAGTATTGAATTAATCCACAAATATTTTATAAAATGATTAGTTTTTAAAGAAGAAAAGTCTATATTCTCTGCTTGTAGCTTTAGAGCACTTCTCCAGCATTTATGGACATCATCTTGGGCTTAGGAAACACTGACTGACATTCTTCAACAATGTCGTAGACAAGCCAACTAATCAATTAATCAATACTGTGTCCTGCACTAGAGCTCTACTGCTGACTCGGTGGGAAACTCTTAAACTAGCATGCCTTACATTTTCATACCTGATACTTGGCAAGAGAGCAAATATGTATGTTCCCTGACTCTTGCTTTAACTAAACTCCACTATACAACTAAAACCTTCCCAAGAAACTTCTAGGGAAAGACGTGTTGTTTCCAAGCCTTCTTCTGTGCTGCCAGGAGTAAAATTATGGTGGCAAACTTTGACTAGTTGACCTCAAAGTAGTTGCTTTTAAACATGAAGAATTCAAAAACACTGGAATTAGCATTAAACATTCCCACCGTATGTTTTAATTCCTCTGGCCCTAGTTAGCTGAAGTCCCTGAAAAAATACGGAGGACGTGACCTCAGTGTTCTGGTATTAAATTAAAAGAATTAAAAGAGAGTGGACAGTGAAGATCAAAAGCAGAAAGTCACATGATTTATGCTTCTAATAATTAAAGGAAAAAGTTAACATGAACAAAAGTGCAGTGCATTTGATAAATAATCACAAAGATCATACGTGCACATGGAAAATTGTAATAATCTTTGCATAGAACCAGTTGAGGAACACTCTTGACCTGTTGGCTGATCATTTTGCAGTTTCCCTACATGAACCAACACAGCAGAGTCCATCAAGGAAACATGATCAGCAGGTTTAAACAAATTCATAACAAGACCCTCCACTGCTTTTAGAGCTTCGTGCTCAACAACCACAGCGGAGACCACTTCAGTGTTTCTGAGGACATGTGAGGTGAATCAAGCACAAATCTGCATGTCTGAGGCTTATTTTTATCTGTAAACACCACTTAGCACCCATGAATTAAACCCCGGCCTCCCTCTCTGCTCTTTGAAGATACTTTGAAGTACTTCTTGCTGTTTCGAGCCACGCCGCCCCCTCCTGAGTTCCACCAGCTGCAGAGGAACAACTGAAGCAAGCCGGATCAATGAGGACGTAACCTTCCCAAGGAAAGTGTTTGTTGTGTTTGTGCCGCAGATGGCATCTAAGCAGGTCGGGAGGAAGCTACAGAACTGACTGTTTGCCTTATTTGAGGAGAAGAGGTCAGATGGGAGATTTGAGAGGCTGTTGTTGTGCAGAAAGGGAGCTGAAATAAAGTCTTAAATGTCAAATAGAGAAGACCGCTCATCTGAGTGTTGTTTAGCAGGATGATCAAATATTAAAATCGTCTTTCTTTCTCACACAATCAGGAGAATTCCCAGCTCCCCACACAATGACTGAGGTTATCAGGTGAATTGCTGGCTTCGAGTGGCTACTTTCACTTTCCTTCACATGAACAGAAAGGCTTCTAACCCCAGAGGGCAGAAGCAGAGTTGAAGGGAAAAGCCAGAGCAGCAGATGAGACGTGTTTTGTGGGTAAACAGGGAGCAGCGTAACACAACTCTACATCTGCTTCCAGCCACATCTGCAGCCATCAGTATCATTGTTTAATCGGTCGCGACGCCTCCGAATCGCTCCAACAATCGAATGAAACTCGATGAACTAACAATCAGATCATTAGCCGCCTCAGACGCGCTGCTAGCACAAGTGTTTCCCAAATTGTTCCTGCCAAGAGGATGTTGCTCCTTATCTCCCCTCCTCCTCCCCGGGGTAGTTTATTTTCTCTTCCACTCAGGAGGATACCAGCGTGCTGGCAGTGATTTTCCATCAAGTTTCCAGCTAATTTCCCCCACAGATTGTGCAGCTCTTTCTGCTCTGATCTTATTTCGTCATGAAGCTAATGCACCAAAAGGAACATGGCGACATTTGATTACAACTGAAGGAAGATGTGTAACACTCTTCTTCAAAATTGCATCTGGGCAGATGTTAACCCCGAGGCCCGGCTGACAGCACTGATTTCACAAGCGTCTCAGTTTGACCTTCCGGCAGTTATCGCCGTGACAAACAGACCGTCACTCTTTCAGCCAGTCTTGTTATCAGCAGAGCTCTCTGGCAGGAAGATGGATGACCTTCTAGCAGAGGGCAGATGTAAGTGGCCACCGCGGCGTTCTGATCTCACAAAACAACAAGGGGAGGATGTTGTTGCGATAGAAACTCTGACTTGTCAGGGTCAAACGGAGTCACAGTGCAAAATTGCTAATTATTTTCACTTTGTGAGAGCTGGTCCAGGGTTACAAAAGAAAGGAGGGGAAAATGTGTTTGGACCAGATTCCTATGACATTGTCTGGCTGTGAGGATAACCTGTAATTCTCTGTCAGCAGCAAATAATGAAATCTCGTATCGACTCAAGTGCAGCGTTTTGCTCAATCTGAGAAACTAGTCGATACAATAAGTTCTCATTGTATGTGAGCTCCCTTCACTAACTCATTTACACTGATCCAGGTTGGACTAACTCGTTTAAAGCACCAATATCTGTACTGAAACTGATCATTGAATTCTGGGCTTCTGTTAAAATTATGTGTCACTCATTTATCCCACCAAATGCATTTCCCTCTCATGGCTGAAAACTCATGTGTGATAAAAGGAGTGTTTTCATTTCCAGACTTTCTCAGGTCGTGCTGTGTGTCCACGGTCACCTTCATACTGAAAGTTGAGCCTGGCTGGCAGATATCAGATTTTCTGCAGCCAGTAAAAATGCATCAACGGATCACTCTGAGCAACCCAGGAAGTGTTGCTGGAAAACAATAAGCACCACCAGCAAGAATATCTTACAAAGATGTTTTTTAAATGTACATTTAAAGGAACATTAGTTGATTTTCAGTGGTGACTTAAAGGCCAATTCAGTCTGTTAATATGACATTATATATAGTCTTTTGATGCATATTGTTGTAAAAATAGAAATTACTGCAGCCTTTAGTTATCAAAGAAAGCCATAAGATAGAAAGAAAGTCATTTTGAGCTATAGCGATCATACATTAGCTACAAATACCGCCGTATTGTGTCTGTATATGTTTTTCCAACACAGTCTCACACCATTATGTGGAACAGCTGCACTGGTCTACAGCACAAAGTGTAATAAAAATGTATTGAATCGTATTTATGGCCACAAACTAGTGAGATGCCTACTTTTCTTGGCCTGTTTTTTTTTCTATTAGTCTGTGTCAAAGTCATATGGTTGCAAATTTCACGTCATGAGACTCACCACTCTTTTGTAAATAAATAGAGCAGTTAACCTTACACATTTTTTGTATCAATTTTCCACTTTTTTGTGTTTTCAGTCACTGTTTTCTCTCATTTACGCTGATTTCTGCTGATTTTAGTCGTTTGCTGTAGTTGTTTACGCTACAAAACTACTGGGTTAAAGCTGGGGTAGGCAGTTGTTTTTTTTTGGCATAATTAGTCAAACATTTGGCAGAAATTCCGTACTAACCTTTCAGCATATTGTAAATCAACTGGTCTGAGGGGAAACCAGACTTGTGCACCTCCTCTCGGCTCCGTTTTCAGGCTGTCAAAATCAAGCCCATGATGGACACTTCGGCCTATTACAGGACTTGTCACCCAGATCAGGTGAGATAGTTTAAAGACAGATGAAGTACATAGTGAGAGCAGAAGATGGTGGTGCACGGAGAAGTGTCTCCAGGAGAACAGAGATGAATCCCTGGTTAAGCCTCAAATCACTGGTACCTATTAGTTTGACTGTATTTGTGCATTTGAGGTGCATGCTTGGAGGGGCTTAGAGGAAGGGGGGCTGTATAGTTACTTAGATTTGTTTTGTTTTAAGATTTGTGCCGGCTGCAGCTTTAAGTTCATGCCCCTAAACTGCTTGATTAGGTTTGGAAAATGACCGTACACTATGAAAGTGTTGAACACAGTTTACTGTTGGTTTTTTTGGGTGACAAGTTATCAGCCCCAACAAACATAAGCATTCAACCCTTATTTGGGAAAATACTCGATTTTGCACTGTTGGCAAATGTAGCTTTTCCACATTTTGGCATGAGACTTAACAGATTTTATTCAAAGGCGACAAAAAGGTTGGCAGCACAGACCCATGTCTCTAACTATGTGCCTTCCTCCTGAGATTTCAGAGTCAACTTGGTCTAATGGTTTTGACTGTGTGCACTGTCTTCTTTGGCAGTCATTTGACAGTTCTCAAGTTTGTCAAATCACATCGAATATCAGTTTACTGATGAGTAGAGATCATTTTAAAGCCTAATGTGTCATCTGTCAGAGTCTGAGATGTTGCTGCTCAGGGAAGACATTTAAATCTGGATTTCTCCTCAGCCAACCGTGACCACCAGCTGCTCCAGTCAGAAGCCTCAGCCTTGATGAAAAAAGCCTAGGATGTTTATCTCAGACCTAAAATTGCCTACAGACCCGCCAGACACACAGTGAGACTCTTTTAAAATGTATTCCACTTGCTTTGGAAGTTATTTCTCTCACAGACAGAAGAAATTGTTTACAGATGAGAAAACTGGAAGTGGAATTGACGCGATCTGTTTCTCTTCTCACTCAGCATTCATCAACACAAGCGAGCTGGATTCACAGTGAGGCCTGAGCTACAGTGATTGACTGCTGAGCGGTTGTTATTCACCTGCCAGCTGACGTTCCAGGTGAGGCGAACAGAAATTAATTCAGGAACTTTGCGAGGGAAGCCGAACAAGAGAGACGCCGGGAGAAAAAGGCTTTCTGAAGTTGGAAAAAGTACAAAGAGGACGTGTGGATGGTGAACGAGGTGCTGCAGGCGAAATATTTCATTCTCATTGAGGTGTATGTTGCCACTGATTCACTTTGAACCCAAAAAGGATCAATTTAAACCACAGTGAAGACGAGCATCACATCTTCACTTCCAGCGCCAGGCGAACCCAGGAGGAACTTTCTTTTCTCTCTTAAAAAGGCCCGCATGCTCCATGTGAACTGCTTGTCCTCAACTGATCGCTGCACGACTTTGGAAACTCTCTCCCCCACACTTTTTCAGCGTTTCTGTAACTTTTTAAAACTGACAATCTTACGGTCACACCCACTGGTTAGATAGTCAAGATGAAAACCTAAGGCGCTGATATAGATAAACCTTTTAAGTTGCAAACATTATTTTTGAAAGGTTGTGTTGTGGGGTGCCGCGATGGCCTAGTGGTTATGTCGCGTGACCCACATGCAGAGGCGTAGCGGCTGTGCCGGGTTTGAGTCCGACCTTGGCCATTTACCGCATGTCCTTCCCCACTCTCTCACCGGTTTCCAATTCCATCTACTGTCCTCTTCAATAAATGCTGAAACGCCAAACATAAATCTTTAAAAGCTTGTGTTGAGGCAATAATGTTGCTGACTGCATCACCTTAGTATTGTGTGTAATTTTACCCTAAAAATTCTGTGTTAGTTGGTTTAAAATTAAATTCAAGTTGAGGTATTTGAAGGAAATTTGCTTAACAACTACATGCTTCTTCACCTTGAGCTCAGGATTTCAAGCCCCCCTTCCCTACCAAACACTGGAGAAACCAAATTTTTTAAATAAGATAAGATAAGATCAACTTTTAAATGTTTGTCACCTTAAAAACTCAGGTTCATAATTATGGAAATTAAAAAAATAAATATTTGAATTTTTTTTTCAATAATGTTAAAATGAAGTTGTTGCGACTAGTATTTCCACAAGTATTCATCTTAAAAAGTTGTTTTTATGGTACCAATTAGTAGGTAGATGGTCATTAACAGCTTTGATTGTAGAGGAAATGCTAATTCTCCTAACTTAGTGTAGTTTGTAATTGAACTTAATTTCATAAATAGTTGTCATAACTCAAAACGACTGATGCAAACTGTGTTTTTGTTGAGTTCACTGATTAACTTAAGTCCTGCTTCTCTCTCCAACTGTCTTTTCTCATTTGTTACACAATTATTTGTGGAACTTTTCATGTCAACAATAAAGTGTCTCCTAAGAATGAGTCTATAAGTGTGCATCACTGTCCTGGTTTTCTCCATGATATCCAGCTTTTACCCTGTGACACAACACAAAACCACTTCTGCGCTACTATAACTGAGCTCCTTTAGGCCGGGGTGGAAGTATCCAGGCTGTTTCTATCACCGTGGAGTTTTTCTGTGTGTGGGGGGGGGATCTGGGGGTCAAGGAGGTGGGAGAGGAAGACGAGATTGGAGAATGACACAGATGTGCAAGACCGAGGGGAACTCTGGGTACTTGGCAAACAAAAGCAGGAAGAAGGGGGGAGGAGAGGAGCGGGGGGACGGCTGGATGGCCATGACGGAGACAGACAGAAATAAAATGCCAGCGGTGGAGAAGAGCGAATCCATGACGGGGGACTTTCCGGAGAGAAATGCTCTTACTTTTTTTTTAACCTATGACACTGTTTGTGTGTATGGAGGGCGACAACAGTCTGCCGTGGGTGAATGCGAGGCACCGTGGAGGGATTTTGGGATGACGGCTCTAAATAAATACAGTCCATTTTCCATGTGGAGAGGAAAATTACAGCCAAGCTTTGGCAGAATAGGCCCCTGTGGAGAGAATCCATCTGTCTATGAGCCATCATTTCTTGTTTGCAGGAGCTGCTGCGCTGAGCACCTTGCAAACATTTCATCTGTGATGGAGCATCGAAGCAAAATAGGTTCATTTAACATGTTTTTTTAGCATTTGGTTTAATAAAAAAGACTATTCTGACGAGCATTAAGAGTCGCCTCACAGTGCAGGCTGGAGCTGATAGATAAGGAACCAGGATGTGATTTTAATGGAATCAGCATTCGAATCCCCAATTATTCTTTGTCAGCAAAGATAATCAACTGGAAAAGCAGCATCAGGCGGGCAGCAGGACTCAGGCTGTCGTCAGTGTTCTTCATTCTCTCCTCTTCAACCTCAGACAGGCGTTTAATTCCAAAACACAAGAGCTTAAAATGGCCTGAAGCCACTTTGTGTCATCCCTTTTTGACAAACCACTAAACAAGCACCACAAAAAGCAAACACTGGTTGATCCGAGCAAAATCCTTGCACTAATTAATCACTTCATGCAGGCTTTTAGAAAAGCAGCAAATGGCATTGAGAGGAGAAACGGTAGCATGGCTGCACAGAACAAGACTAAGCTGTAAATGTGGAGATCTGACTGAAATAGGTCACTGCTTCTCCTCAGAAAGCCGGACTCAAGGTTCAGTGACAAATGCAGGATACCTGACATCATGATGGGGTCTCAACAAGTTTTCTTACTGCTCAGCTACCAGATCATTTCACCTCAGTGTTCTGTCTCTTTCAGTCAAAATGGCATAAAATCGTTGCACTTTTCCTCAAACTTGTTGAAGCACAGCAGCAATAAACACTTCACCCCTTTGAGTGATGAAGCCCCCCCACCCTCAGCAGATCTGTGGTAAATATGTCAGCTTGTCTGGGCCATTAGTAACAGCCCCTTGGCACAGAGAGCTACAGAGAAAGACTTGGACGGATCCGCTCACACTTAACTCCCCACATCAATCAGTGCAATGCAGAAAAAAGCAGTGACACAGCGGAGAAATGCACTGACGTCTAATCACGAATTACAAACTAAGTAATGAACAATGAGCCTTTTCCCTGGTAGAACCGATTGCATTCAAGGAACTGGAGCTGAAGTGTTTCTGCCAGTTGTTCGAGCAGCGGTGTCAAAGGCCTCTGCTGTGACGGCGCCAACAAGCTGCTCATCTGCCACAGAGACAGGAGGGAGAAAGAGAAAAGACAGCAGAGGAGGGAAACAGATGGACGGAGAGAAAGGGAAAGTTGGAAACACCCAGAGTGACTCGGGCACAAATTCAATTTGTGATGCTCAGACAGACTCTGATGACAGACTAATGTGTTGTAAAGGGCATGAAGGATCTAAGAACCTAATTCACATGTTTGCTAGAGTCCAATACTACAGAGACCGAACCCTGTTGGAGCCCCTCTGTGGAAGCGTCTTTACTTTGCTTTTCTCTGTATTAATTAAAAATTAACCAGACGAAAGTCTGACTCGTACTAATATGAGTGGTCAGTCACCTCGAAATAATTAAACAATGCCTATGAATGAATAATTGCACCATTAGACTGACACAGATAAATGGATTCTGAAAGCACATTAACCATAAAACTGACCATGCTGAGAGTAATTATTCATCTTTTAAACCACTGTAATTATGTGACTTAACTAATTACTTGGCAACAAAAGTAACATTACTTACTACTTATCAATGTTCCAAGGAGCCTTTAAACAACTCTGGAGCCTCGAGTTGTTTGTCACATGAACAGAACAGCAAAACAAAACAACAACAAGAAAATCATACCAACTATTCTCAGGAGGGCTGTCAAAGAACACTCAAAAGTTATTTAAGAAAAAAACAAATGAACAGACATCCCATTGTAATAATTAATCATGTTTGGTGGGAAAAGCAGTGCTAACGCAGCTGTCGGCTTGAAATGTAGGTCAAGCAAATAATTCAACGTGATTCAACAACAACCGAGATTTAATGATGGCAGAGGATTCACACCCCAGCTCAGCTGCACAGGGAGAGGAATTGACAAAACCCAGTTTGGAAAGTTTGGAGATAAGCGACAGTTAACCTACCGTCCCAGCTCCGGTAGCAAACATCTCGAAACATGGACATGAAGAGCAAAAATAGTGTGTTTTCAGAAGGAGTAGTTATGTTAATTAGGTGATTACGAATGAATAGATCTTTTTTGGTGTAGGTATTTAGAACTACCTTTGGCAACGAGACAAACAACAGATGTTTCTTCTTCTCAGATGTTTTTTGCTTTTTGGAATTACCTGAATCACTCCATCTCAAGTACCGTAGAGGGCTGCGGAAAAATCCTCAGTGGTGAATCACTGCCCAATTTCCCCAAAGACATTCATGCCAATGAAATGATCAGATTGAAAGACTGCTCATTACCTCGTGGGAAAGTAAAACTCGCAAATGAAAAGAATGAAAGAATCACTCAGAAACCATCAAATGCCAACTGTCTACAAGCAGACAAAAAAAAACTATCTGGATTATTCCTCCCAGCCCTGCGAGCTAACGCTATCAACGGGTCTTAAAGGCAGATAACCAGACATACCAGAACTGTCACCGCGGCTGGGATTAGTAAAGAAATACAGCCTAATTACTGAAAGTCTAATTGCAATCCCTTACAGCACTCGAAACAAATAAAATAGACTGACTTTATTGATATGGGCAGCAGGACTGAACATTATGTTTGGCCTCCTCCTAACCCTCCCCACAACATCGTAAATAATATGTTAGTTATTGAACTGATATTAAATTCATTCTGATACCATTCAAGCTGCTGAACTTAGACTATAATATACTTAAACAGTACACCACCAGTTTAGCATTAACAGTTTAACAGGAACCAGGGATGTCGTCTCTTCTATTCCACACACTCTTCTTCCTCAAACCCAGCACCTGCATTACCCACAATGCAACTCAGCACCCAACACTTCTGTCACACACTTGGCTTCAGAGGTCTGCTACGCTCACTTCTTCATAACTGCACACCCGCAGCCTTTTTTTCATTTTCAAACCAACTGCCTCATGTGGCATCGCCTTGAGGTGTTTCATCAGACTTTTCTCACCCATGCAGGACCTGAAAACCAACAGCTGCAACACACTTTGATGTGCAGGAACTGGTGCCATTCCCTTTTCGTAAAATATAGTCACTGGATTGAGCAACAGAAGAGGGAATGGCAAGCGCCAGAGTTCTAGACAAAACATCCTGTTTGTCAAATACAAGATGAAGTTCAACAACGTGACGGGATTGCATGTAATCATATTATTACATTTTCTTATTTTACAGCATTAAAAATTGCAAAATGGTTGATGTTATTGTTAATGTCAAGGGGAGGGTGACATGCAAAGATAATGAAGCACTCTGATAACACAGAAAAGCAGCTTGGCCTGTGAGTTAAATAACTGAATAGTCCCCTCCTCTACCCTCCCTCTAGCCCATGTGCTACTGCTCACTAAACCCCAACACACTGCTTCATACTTCAACTCTCTACTGTAACATCATCGGTATTGTAAACCTGGGTATCTCTGTGAATGATCCCTCTAATGTGTGCTGATGTCTTGCAGCTGCTGCAGATTAACAGCCAGCTATCTCCGAGATGCAGAAATGTAAATAAAACGCTCACCAAAGACCTTCAGCTGCAACACCTCAGCGTGTGTCACGATCTGTTTCTGGATGTAAACGCCGTGTTAGCCGAGTGTTACTGCAAACTGAGAAAGCTGCACAAGTATTTTTGCTCAGGCGGTTCATCTGACAGCTCGTTGCATTTCTCCTGCTGCAGTTATTTCTGTTGCCATGTCAGTTCTAATTACTTTTTGGGCCCAAAAACGTTTTGTCCCGATCATTAAGAGCAGTCCCCTCCGGCCATCAGCACTAACTAATTTCTGTCATTAATTCCATCCTGCCATCAGACACGGTGTTGAGTGACGCTTTCCATTCAATTCTCATTTTAGCAGCGCTCATTAGCACCTATTCTGTAATTGGAAATCGGATCGAAAACCTTCCAGCTGTCAGATCTCCTGATATAAAGAGACATCCAGCCCCCATCCTGCTCCAACTCTGCCCTCTTACTGCTCCTTTTAGAGGCCTGCAGCAGTGAATGACGACTCCTGCAGATGACATCAGATAATGAGCAGCTGGTTTGCTGCTTCCTCGTATTATTTAAGCTGCAAGACAAACGGTGTGTTTACGCTGGCATTTCACTGCACATACTGTTAAGCATGTGACAAATAAAAACTCTCGAATCTTTATTTGCGGCCTTTAGCAGAGATGAGATTAAGTGTGTTTGTGTATTGAAGCCACAAGTTTTATGGATAGATGATGAGATGGGAGATATTTTTATTTATTATTATTTAAGTACGGTATCTAGTAATTCAGTGGTTGTTTTCCTGAGCGATCAATCAATGATTTTGTTGTAAAAACCAACAATTATGAGTCAAAGCTGACGATCTTAAAAAACGTGTGTCTAGAAAACAATCCATCCATCCATTATCTAGACACCACTTAATCCTGGACACCTGGACAGGTCGCCAGTCTGTCACAGGGCCACACATAGAGACAGACAACCAAGCACACTCTCATTTACACCTACGAATAATTTGGAATCACCAATTGACCTCAGCATGTTTTTAGACTTTGGGAGCAGAACCTGGTGAAAACCCATGTTGACAACAAACTCCACACAGAAGGATCCCGGTAAGGCGGGGACACGAACCGGAGATCTTCTAGCTGTGAGGCGACGGTGCTAACAATCGAGCCACCATGCAGCCCATCCAGAAAACAATGATAAACTATATTTTTATTGCACTAAAAAACTGCAATTATTCATTAATTCTCTGCTGCTTGACTAATTAATGATTATAATTCTAATCAGCCCCATTCTTGCTTCATTGCTTAACACCGTTCTATTTGCTTCCACACTTCAGATCACATCAGATGAGGTCTAATCCATACTGTGTAAAAATGCACCTTCTAGCGCCTCTCGTTACTGAATCTTTAATAAGGAGTCATCATATATGGGCCTGAACCACCTCCGCAATCTGCTGACCATATGGTGCTCTGTCAGAAACACAAACTGCAGCAACTTAGAGTCAGCAAGACCTCGGCATCACACTTTGATATGAGCAGGATGAGCAGCGAGACAAAGTTCAAGCCCCTTCTGCTGCATGAATCTTTAACAAGGACCTGAAAGATTAATAATGCTCTTAACACACTTCCACTGTTGCGCTGTGGCTGAAGCTCAGACACAACCATGTAAGTGAATCAGCGACATATTCACATGTAAATCTATGCATTTTCTTGGCCCATGCACGTTGACAGCGTTTCTTACTCTAAAACTGTTGGGTATAATGGCACAGATGTGGACGTCTGTGTGGCAGAATAAAGTACAATCTGCAGTCTGGACAGCTAGCTCTTTCTTCGCATGTAGTAAACATAGACGAAGTATAAGAACTTTAATTAAAAAGTCCTAAATCTTTGCGGCTTTTGCTAAACAATAGGACTTGTATTAGTTTACATTTTCATCACAGTCAGCAAATCTCATTAAAACATCTCAACTAGCCATGTGGTAGTCCTCGTTAGACCTAAACCCTTTCAATTTTGCTGAACACATGAATCTCATTAATATAAACTTTCTTTGTAAGATAAACAAATACTTTGGAAACAGCTGGGCCCTGTGAAAAGCATGATTCATAAAATGTCATATTTCAGAAAACCTAATGGTTTTTTTTTAACAGCCTCATTTAGGTTTAGAATTAGGAGGAATTCTGCAACCAATAAAGTCAAATCCAATTTATTGTCCTTCCAGCCATGTTCAGTTCAATGTTGTTTATTTACTGCCAAATTACTCCACTGGTCATCTGAGGACACTTCACATAGAGGTGAAGATCTTACAGTGTTAGTTTATAGAGAGAAACCCAACGAATCCAACAATTCCCTTTGAGCTAACACTTGGCCATATGCAGTTTTACAGTGAGAACAAAATGTTGTTTCACCAGGTCTAAAATGCAGTTAGCAAAAAAGATGATAAAACGTTATGACAACATGTGTACTGCAAATACTCCACTGCAGAGCTACGCACTACTGGAAAAATACTGACATTGTTATATTTAGTTTTTTTGTGACAGTTATTGCAACATGAACAAAATTCCCAAATCTTTATCAGATGACTTAAGTAACTTTATTCTGAAAGAATGAATCATTCTAAAATGACTGGGGTGATTTTGTAGGGGAGTGCAACTGCATTAAAATTTCATTTTTTTAAACAGAAAAATGACTTCTAATGGGGACGTTTATAGAGGAAGAACCATTTGGATCCTTTCTCATGTGGTGTAAGATTGGCTAAGACATCCAAAATAGTGGACAGCATTCAGATCTGGCTTTGCACTGGTCCTTTAGAACTTTGTGGTGCTGATTTAAATGGTCAGACAAATTAGTCATGTGGCTTCATATATTCTTGCTAAAGGACGAATCTGCATTAAATAAAACTTAGAATAAGGTAAATATAAGTAAAATTGCACCCAAAATATGTAATTTGCTGAACATCTGCTTATTGATAAACACTGCAATTTACCCATGTTCCCTAAATGCCTCACATGCAGACTACAGTAGATGTTAGCCAAGCAGCTGTGCACACAGACGCCTCTAGTCTCCACTTAGTTACTGCAGGGCAGCAACTTAGACAGAAGTGAGACAATTAAAAAATGTTTTAAAAGAGGAAATAACATCAAAAGTTGAAACCAAGTTATTTTATCAATGTGGGTTATTTTGTATGAGCACAGCACAAATGTTCAATGTCAACATTGCAGTTGATCAAGTTCATTTAATTGTGGGAAACCAATTTGTTCTTCTGTATCCAAATCTTTGTTTTCAGTGTTTCCTCACTCATTTTGTTGTACACACATCATACCTGCATGTGAACAAACTCCATGCCTTGTAAATAAAGTTTAAGAAAAAACAGTGCATCCAGGATCCCTCACATCAAAGTTAATTATGCTCTATCAGACAGTCTTCTCCTGTAGACTAGTCATGAAAAATGAGAACAGTGCCAGCTTTTTTTTCTTTATCAAGCAGCCAGAAAAGCTAACAAAATTGATCAGAAGTGCCAGGTGATTCATCCAGAGGTAGCAGCAGTGTGAGAATAGCTGATGTGTTTAAGTGCTGGTAACATTTTACGTTATAATAACTTAGACATCCAGTATGGTAAATAAAAGTCTTCCAGATTTGGAGACACATAGTTTTCACTGGACAGCAATGAAATAATCAGGAGTAGTAGTTGCATATGTTTGCATTCATGTGTGGGAGATTAAGTCACATCAGCTCACTCCCAATGTTGGATTTTGCCTTTTTATGGGATATGTTGACACTTAGACAAACACCAGAATCTCCATTAAACTGAACAAACCAAAACATACAAAAAAACAATAGATGTCTTGTGTCCATAACTACACTTGAAAGAATGTCAACGCTGGACGATCCAGCTGATAAACACCACCTTGTATAACAGCATCCATGTGGTCGACCACACGCACTGAAAACAGCTTCACGCACTGAAATCTCATTACAGGTCTATGAAAAGCATTTTATAAGAGATTTAAAAACACTTTTTTCAAAACAGTATGTTTTTTTTCAGAGGGCAGTGGAACAGAAGAACCCCAAGGCACTTCCACTCGCTGTGAGAGTGCATGAATGGCTGTTTATTGGAGTAAGCAGATGCTTCACAGTCAGTGGGAATCACTCGCTTTCTGCCGTACAGATGGGGACCTTCTACTCTGCTGGATCCACCACTGGCCTTACATTTAAACTAACAAATCAGAGTGACTCACTGTGTTGTGTTCTAGTTTCCTTTGAACACACAGCATCTGGCCTCCAACTTTCTTCTTCCCAATGGGGATCTTGATGGGAAAATCTTTTAGTCTAGACAACAGCTCTCAGAGGAAACCACTGCTGTACGTCTTTATATCATGGGAATACAGCCTCTTACTGCTGTGATAGCAGCACCTGCAGTGAAATATTATCATCTATTTATTCTGAAAACACACAGAAATCCCTTTTTTTCCGAGCTCCTGAGCGTAAAACAGTAAATGACCATCTAAGTTGGTTTTCTGCTTGGCTGTACAGCGCTGTGAGGCCACAGCTGTTACATGGCACAGATTCAGCAGAGTCCAAGCTGAAGGTCTTGGCAGGACACACACCACATCCTCCTGTCTATAGCAAGCTTAACTCTTCAAAAGAGCAAAATGACTTCATAAAGTGTGTTGGATCCATGCTTTTATCATTTATCCACCTCAGGTTTACCTCTCCAGAGGCTCTGTGTTCACAGCAACCATAGATAAGAGACCCAGTTTGAACTCCTTCTGAACCACAAACCTTGAAATTGAAAGGCTGTATCAGCCGGCTCATGTGTCCACATGGGAGGAAGCCAGGCATCTTCAGTCAGTGCCAAAACCAAGTATCAGCTCAACAACTGCCCCTTCAAGTAGATCCTGGAAAGAGTCAGCGCACTGCAATATCAGAACTCTTCTTCATCACTGACTCACATGGCTTCTAGCTGTCTGCTGCTGATACTGCTACAGTTACAGGGCATTATAGGGCTTAGACGGCAGGTTATTAAGATTCATGCTTTGATTTGTCTCAATCAGCAGGACTGGGCGCTCCAGAGCAGAACCTATCAGGTGCTTCAATCAAAGCATCTAAATCCCAGCAGCAGTTAACCTGATGACTGTGTCTTAGTGAGAGGATTCGTCAGTCAAAACCTCACACCACATGAAACATAATTTCATACATGATTACATCCTTGCACAACCAGCTAATGAGCCAGATCCAGAAATTCCCATTGGCCACGATATAGGTCAGGTCTGTCCACTGGGGCATGATGCCATGGCACAATACTGTATATTCCCCATTCAGAGCAGAGCTGTTGCTGATACTTCTTCACTGCGTGCAACCTGACTCACTGGGACTGAAGCATGACATGCATTTGTGGATGTAAATGGGCAGATTTATTGGAATCATTCACCCCTGTGAGAGATCTAGTGAGAAAACTGGGCAAAGCAGCTCCAGTTTCAAGAGGAATGTGTGTGATGCTGTGGCATTGCTCCTCTTTCAGAGGTTTCATGTGCTCTGCCATTAACACAAGCAAATAAAAAAAGTGAATATTACTCACCCAAAACCCCAACAACAAAAAGTTTCAGCACTGCGAACTCATTTGTATCCATCACGCCGCGAGAATCCAGTCCGGACTTAATGAATGAAACCTCAGCTGCGGCTCCAATGCGGTGCCAATGGACACTTGAAGCGAACCATAATTAAAATTATCCCAAACGTGCGAGTTTCTTCATTGCTGTCAGAGAGGCGTGTGGAGGGTTCGGAAGGGAGAAGCCAGAAGACAAAACAAAAAGAAGAAGAACACACAAACACACACACGCGCACACAAAAGAAACCCGGGATCCCAGAGCGCGGGTCCTGACTGTCCCCGTGATGAGCGCGTCTGCGTCTCTGCGCCGTCAGGAGTCAGAGCGCAGCACTGTCCTGCATCCTCCGGAGAGGGGAGGGAGAGAGGGGGAGGATGGAAGGATGGAAGGGTTCCTCCAAGGCATTCACACCGGATCTTACACATTTTACTGTTTTCAGTCTCAGATGGACACATTTAACTGTGATCCATGGAATTATAGTGGGTATGGAGGAGACCAAGAAGGAGTCCAGCAAGTGGAGACAATCAAATAACCTCTCTCTGTCTTTCTCTTTACTGTTGTATCATATTATAAAGTGAATTGAAACACATGCACAATTCAATTAATGAAAATCACATGAGATTCTTTAACCATTTCATAACATGCCACAATAACAAACATTGTGCGTAATAATCAAACTATAGTTCTGGTGATCTGGTTATAATCAGTCTTTAAGTGTAAACTGCTTCACTGGGCTGCTCCATGAGTGACCCAAACGTTTATTTTTTTTAATCCTAATGCAACAACACTGACCTCATGTGGTTTGTTCTCACATTACACCTCCACCAGTGTGTCTGGATTCAGCGCAAAACACCATTAAAGCCTTCCGTGTTACTTTGAGCTTATGTAACAGCTGAGAGCATTTAAGCTCTGATTAAATAAAGGGCTTGTGCTGTGTTTGAATTCGTCTCAATCTAAATGTTAACAGATGGCAGTCACTTTTAGGTCCATTTTTTTTAACCCCAAGTCTTTATTTTATTTTTGTTTATTTTTGAAGGAGGTAATAGTTTTTTATAAAAGTCATTTTATGTGCCCTGCAATGTGGATCGAGTAATATGTTTGGTTATTTTGCCTTATTCTGCTTTTATTTTGTAGGGGGATAGAATATTGGTTGTGCTCTGTAGCCTAGTAAACTGTTTTATCTAACAGCCTGGCAGCATCAAACGTTCCTCCATTACTTCTACTCTTCCTCTGCTGCAATCTTACCAGTTACACCATGTCAGCATACTGGCACAGCACCCAGGTCCACCGAGAGAACAGAAAATTCTTCAGGGCAAATGTGAGCGAGAAAATTTATGACTTTACCTTTCAGAGAGTAATGCAGAGATGCTTCCTGGACCTGAAGAGTGCCATGCGCTCCATGATGCGGACAAGAACTGGCCTGCAAGTCCACGCAGAGTTCTTCCAGACAGTCCTCCATCTCTGGAGGTGCAAGAAATGCAGCAGCCAATTCACAGAGGAGAGGATGGCAGTGTCTGAGGAGAAACCAGAGGCAGGTGAGATCCTTAAGGACAAAACCTTTTTCTACCAAAGTCCAAGTCAGACTAGCAATAACCCCAAATACCAGAAACTCAAACTTGCAAAATGTTCCCAGTCTTCACCTCTTTCAGAGTGTCTGTCCACTAACTAGGCCTGTTGCTGCTTATTTTGCACATTTTACATTTGGTTTTAACAGCTGATTGTTTCAGGCCGTAGCAAAACTCTGTTAGGGCTGCTCAGTACTCTGATGAACTAATCAACAAAAAAGCCCACTGAACTCAAATAGCGCTAAACCCTGTCATTCATTTCTGTCTTGAATCCTGCTACTGCTGCAAACACTTCAGCACCCACGACTGAAACTTATATATGTGTATAAAATAAACTATTAGGTCTTACATCTCATTATCAGACAGTGACTCAGAACACATCATCCAGTCCTCCAGAAGCTTCAGTCAGTGTCGTCTTCACAGCTGGCTGAAGTAACCTTTCAGATGACTCTGATTTGCTGTCTGTTAGGCATTATTCCATCTTGTCTCTTTTAAAAGGTATTTGCAACAGTCTGCTGAAGTCTGTTTTGTCTGTAATTAAAAGATGCCTAGCAAATGGAGTCATTCCCTTCAGCTTCAAAAAGACAGTTGTTCAACCATCATTTGAAAAACCCAGTCCAGACACTGATGTTCTCAAATCCCTACAGGCCCATCTCTAAGCTTCTGTTTATCTCCAAGATATTGGAAAAAGTTGTTTTTACTCAGGTGTCATCATACTTGAATACCTTCAATGTACATGGCAAATTCCAGTCCTGTTTCAGAGTTGTGTGGTCTGCTCTGTTAAAGGTCCATAACAACTTGATTCTATCCATTAATTCTGGCTCTGATGTTATTTCAGTTCTGCTCAATCTCAGTAGAGTATTTGATACTGTTGATCATGAAAGTCTTTCTAAATGCTTGCAGTGCAATTTGGTCCACTGAGTCCAGTGTTCATTTGGTTTACCTGCCTCAATTGCAGAACCACCTCCTTTAGAAAAGACAGCTATTAATTAAATGTGGAGTCCCTCAGGGTTCTATCTTAGGGTTCTTTTGATTTTCACTCTACGTGCAGTATCACTGCTATGCTGACGACACACAGTTTTACCTTCCAGGTATACCAGACCACGTTTGTTCACTGATGAGTCTCTTTAGCTGTCTCGATGACACAAAATGCCAGATGACAAGTAATTTCTTTCATCTGAATGAAAACAAACCTGAGGTAAATATATTTGGTCAACCCAGTTCTGTTAATAACCCTAGCAATGCACCTGCCTCTGTGTGAAATGTGTGGCTCCATTTTTAATTTTAATAAACAGGTCAGCAGCATTGTGACGGTCAGCTTTTGCCATTTCACTACTATAACCAACCTGAAGCCAATTTTTTATCTTACAAGGACCTGTAAACAGTTATCTATACATTTATTATCTTGCAGCTGGACTACTGTAACTCCCTGTTTATGTGGCTGACAGAGTCCAGCTTTACCAGACTATAGTTAGTACAGAAGCCAGAAGCTGCCAGAAAAAGGAAAACAAACACACATCACCCAGTTCTGGCTCATTTGCATTGGCTTCCAGCGAAATACAGAACTGAATTTTTGTTGTCAAAGTCTTAACATCATTTTCTGTTCCCATGTCACTAAGGTCATCATCACAAGTGCTACTCTGGTTCAAATCCAGAAATATGACATGGATTGTTCAGTTACTGCATCCAGGGTCTGGAACAGCCTCCAGTTTTACATTAAATCATGTTCCATTATAAGCAATTGCAAATCAAGACTAAGGCTCACCTTTTATAAACTTGCTTCTAGTTTATCCTGAGACTCCCACAGTCATGTCTACTCTTGGTTTCTATTTATTGCCCTGCTGTTTTGTACCGACGAGTTGTATGATTTTACTCTGTTCTGTACTGACTTTGCTTTTATAGTTGCATCTCGTCTTTAATCTCGCTAATATGCTTTGCCTTTGCGATCTTATTTGTGTGCTTGTCTTAATATGTGTTTACACTCACAATGCTTTTCACTACCTCTGTGAACTATTATGCCACCATTACATTTCACTAGCTTTTCCCCTCTGTGGTTTGTGTTTTGTCCCTTCTGTTCGCTCTCTTCTGCACCTCTCTGCAGGTATCTGTGGTTTCAGAGCTGCATGTTTCTGATCTGCAGTTACAGGCCTCACCGACCGGCCCAGTCTTCATTGCCCTCTTGTCTGTTTGTCTGTCTCCGCTTTTCTTTTCTCTCACCGCTCCCTCTTCACCCCAACAGGTCGAGGCACATGTCTGCCCTCCCTGAGCCTGGCTCTGCTGGAAGTCTCTGCCTGTTTAAAAGGAGTTCCTCGTGTCCACTTTGATTTGATTTGTTGGGCTTCTCTCTACAGTATCATAGGATCTTCATCTTAATTTTTAAATTAGTCAGGTAAATTTGGATAATATATAATATTGTAGGATCTGTAACATTAATTTTATGTCTCTATCAGAAAACTGGCGTCCTGCTTTCCTTCTTCAGAACTGAACACAATGTGTCAGAACAGGAGGAGGGATGGTGCTGTTCTCCCTGCAGACACTGAGCCAAAGCTGTCAGGAGTTTCTGGCAAGTGATGGAGGGTGTGGAAGAGATAGATTGATAGAGATAGGCTGCTTTGTGACAGAAAAATATTAAACTAGCTGTCATGTGGTTTATGAGTCTGAGGAACAAAACACTCCAGCACAGTTATGAAATCATGCACCACTTGTTAAAAATAAACTGCAAGTCTTTGCATCTTTCCAAAAAAATTAGATACACCTAAAATATCCTCCGCAACATACCGACATGAAAAATGTAAATAAAAGAATTTGCTGCATTTGCATCTTTTATTGTCATCAGTGTTAGTTTCATGATGCACTGCAGCTCTACACATTAAAAATATCAACATGTGTGTGTTAAAAGTTCACTGAGCTGGTCCACTACAAAGTTGCAAAGCTGTAAAGTTTCAAAGTCAGAGGCTTCATGCAAACGTCATCATCTGTGGCTGATTCTCCCTCTGACGTAGATTCCTCTGGTGCAGTTTGGATTAAAACGTTACTTTGAATAACACACAGTCGACTTTGCCATCTTGATGTGTCACACACGGACTGTCCAGTGTGTGTATTCTTGTTTTGTGCTGAGATGATGACGCAGTTGAACATCGCGTTCTGTTGATGTTTTAATGTAGATATCTAATACATTTTGCTGCGGTTTAACAGATCTACACATTTTTCCACTGGGTTATACAGGTGGGACTCTGTAGTAGGCTGACATGTATGCATTAGCAACCAAACACTCGTAGCATATTCCACTCACAAGCTAAAACACTGAAGTTAGCATACATTAATGTTAATATTTTTTGTGGTATGTTAAAGTGTAAAACTTCCGAGGGAAGACACTGCTAATGTTAAATGGTGAACTGGTGCTGTAAGTTGGCCGTAATATCTTATTTATGTGTGTTTGTTTTGTAATATTTTCGACCGGTAAAGCTGTTTTATCTGATTTGGAATTTTAAAATGTGTATCTGGACAGTTATATATAATATTTCTTTTATGGGTGATTTATTATAGACTCTTTCTCTGGATATTATGGTTTGTGCAGTTAAAGATTCAAAAGTGGGATGTTCATTATGACCACTGACAGGTGAAGTGAATAACATTAACTTGGATTTTAACATCTGTGTTGATCAGACTTAGACACCAAATAAACATTGTCCCAGAACAAGATCATACACCGATCAGCCACAACATCATGACCACTGACAGGTGAAGGGAATAGCATTGATCATATTGCTACTATGTGCTGTTCTGATGGAAAACCTTGGATTTTAAAATCCATGTTGATGAGACTTAGACACCCAAATAAACATTGTCCCACAACAAGCACACTCCCTCATGCAAATGGAAATCCCAAATGTCACTGGCCTACAGGAAAATGCACCCCACCACATGGAAACAACATCAACCAATCAGGAACATGTTGAGGAACATAACAATGGCCCATAATGTTGATTTGACCTCACCATATAGTACCAACATGATCAATGTTATTCACCTTCACCTGTTAGTGGTCATAATTTTGTGGCTGATCGGTATGAATGTATATATGATTATTTATTTATTTTAAGAAAATAGCTCTTCAGGGGCATCTATTATTGTAGAAACGAAAAAAAAGACATTGAATAAGTGGCTCTTCTTCATGCCCACTATTGACCCCTTGATTCGAAGTGTAAGACTGTATAAAGGTGATAAGAGACCGACTCTGCAGGACAAGGTTCCTGTTCAGGGAATGACCGGGGGGAGAGAGGAGCAGGAAAAGGGACGCAGCCGCAGTAACTGGCCGCCCTGTGGCCTCGTGCCACCGGGAGTGTCTCCGCTCACCTGCGTGTCACGGGAGCTGCTGAACTTTGACCTGCCGTCACTTTGACTTTCACGGATGCTTGGCCCGTTCGCACGCAATTCTCAGAAAATTCCTTCCCGCATTTTTAGGATGCTCCTCTCGTCCAGCCTGAACACTGAAGGCTGACTGAACCGGTTAAAATAGGATGTCAACAAGTGACGCAGGAGAGCTGGAGCCCACAGTAGTAGGAGGAGAGACAGAAACGCCTCTGTACGGGACAGCAACGCGGACTACAGCTGCACGGTAGGAGAAATGTCCTTAAAGTACACTTTACCGACCGCTTTCTTGTTATCATGTACTTATTATGCTTTGTAACGACTTGTTAAATGTTGCTGCTCACTCTACTTCACTCCGTTTGCCTTTGAATCTCGATACGAGACGTCCGCGTGAAGGGAAGAGAAACCTCGCGCCGAACCGCGTTTAAAAATCTGTACATTTAACGTTAAAACGCTTTTCTGGAAACCCACACATGTCTGACAGCTAAATGGCAACTTCTCAGGAATTGAAGCTTCATGTAAGTAAATTCGGCATCGAGATATACCAGTCATTTCTCATTTTGTTCTTAGTTTTCTGCTTCATAGCTACTGTCCACCATACTGTACATGACAGAACACGGAGGCGGGAGTGAGTTTTGAAGAGAAGTAGAAATATGACCAGTATGTGTCATAAACTATTTTGGTTAAATGTCAGTGTTATCTTTATCTTCATGAGAAAACACATTTTCACTGTGAATGTTTTGTCACCGTTGGTATTAGTTTGCTCAACTTGTCAGATTTTTGTATAGGGTCTGGTTGGTGCCACATGCTCTTTTCCCAACTCATAAAATGTGACGCATCTAAGCTCCAGTTTACTTCCAGCAGCATTTGGACTATGTGCTTTGACACTGTGCTTGTAGCACGCTGTGTACCTAACATTTATGCTTGAGGTTGTATTTGTGTGGGTGCATGTGTTTGTCCTACACTGAACCAGATCCTGTAAACCAGCATCATCAGGTTGTTGTCTTTCTGTGCCGTTCAGCTTCATTGGCTCAGCAGGCGAGCTGATACATGCAAACCCAGGCCTGTAGTTTAACCATAGATACACAAAGCTGCTGTCTGTGCATGTCCGGAGCTCCAACTCTGTTTATTATCTGCGTATCTTTCTGCTAATACCACCTAAACCCATCCACTGTATGCCCGCCTGTAAGCTCAAAAAGGGAATAGCTCCTTTGGAAATGTGACAGGTACTGAAGGTGTGGCAGCAAGTCACACTGTGTCCCAGCCGCCTTTTGTCACCACTCATGCAGTTACTGCAAAGCCATTAAGTCCTCTTTGGATGAAACTTGAAGTTTAGGGTGTTAATCGTTTTCAGCAGTTGGAATATTACATGCTTTTGTCAGTTCTGAGCTCACACCCACACTTCAGTTTTAGGCTGGATCCTTGTGGTTATGTAAGTCTTAGCTGGCAGATACGGGCGCACACCCACAGCAGGGCCGACCTTAAAGTGAAGAATACACCAACATACTTGTATGAGACACACGGTGCATGATGCAGCCGCCCAAAGAGGCTCTCGGAGATAGCAATTAGTCATCAGCTCAAACCATCAAAACAAACAGAGCCTCGGATCACGGTCCAGATAACCTGCACGTTGCATGTCAGCAGCAGTGAGTGGAGGTTTGTGGCTGGTTTGCGTGTTAGCAACAAGAGATCAGAGGTCACCATGGTTACACTTGATTTTATGGATTTTACTGTGAAGATGGAAACTTCTGCAACAGCAGTCCATAGCTGAATTTAAATTAAACGCGTATTGACTTGTGGTGTCCTTACACCTCAGAACTTGTGAAAAAGTAAGGCAATACGATTTTCTTGCTTTTCTAATTTGAATGTTTTCTGGTTTTCTTTATCTTGTATGACGTTAAATGAAATCTCTTTGGTTTGAAGATTATTTACAACAATTAATTTATTCGTACAAATCTGTTTTGTTTTAGCGAAGAGATGTAATGTCCAGCTTCTGCTACTTCAAGTGGTGATAATATAAAAATGCACTTGACGAAACATTTGTTCCACAATTGAGGCATCAGCCCTGTTTTAATCAAGTGTTCTCCTCTATTGATGTTTTTCAGAATAATCTCAAGGTTTGGCTCTTGGTTGCTCTTAGTGGTGTAAATATTTTAGGATGTTATTTTCATTTTATTTTACAAATTGGTCATACAAGTTGCTATTCCATTTCGTCTTGGTTTTATTATTATTATTATTATTTTCTCCCTTTTTGTTGTATTTTACAAGTTGCTTTTGCATGTTTTAATCCTGGTTTCTGTCCGTCTTTCTTGCACATATTTTTGTTGTTGCCTGCCATATGGTGTTTGTTCAGTTCAGGTTATTTAAATCATGCTATATAGATTAACTTGACTCGATTTGATTTATTGAAAGAAAAGAAAGAAATTGGGACAGAGCCTAAACATTTATAATTCTAGGATCCCTGTGCTTTGTGTGGATTTACTTATTCACCTTCAGAACCACTGCAGACCATGAATTTCTCATGGTGAAACTGTTACAACCAAGACAGCTGGTCAATTTACAGACTAGTCAAGCTAAGAAAAAAACAGTCATTTTGAATATTCATCTTATAAGTTACAGAAATATGCTAAATATTTGCTGTTTTCTGCCCTTCAAAATGTCAAGATTACCTGCGTTTCCCAGTTTAAAATTTTCGTAAAAGGAATATCTTTAGGTTTTGTTCTGTTGGATGGAGTAGACAAACTACTTGAATATATTCTCTCATGCTCTATGAGGTTTTTTTTAGACTCTTCAAAATTTGTGCATTAATTGTAAAAATGCACATAGAATTTAACAACAATGAAAATAACTCCTTTACTATTAAACAATTCCATGACTGCAGTCCCATCTGTTGAAAGGGAACAGTGTGTATTCAGGATCACCTCAGCGGTAGAGTCCCTGTGATTCAGACACTCTGTACTTGGATGTCAGGTGTACATAACAAGAAGTGAACATGTGAGCATTGAGTTATAGGTGTAACAACAACAGAAAATATGAAAGCTATGTGAAAAGAAGCCTGATACGAGTCCCTGTCATGTAAACTATGCAGTTTCAGTTTATGAGCTCCTCGTGGTCCACGATCACAGTCCTATCAATTACCAAACATGGTTTCCTGCAGGTTTATAGGCGCTAATATAGCAGTGATGTAATAACATTTCTGCTGCTGCCTCCGGGAGAGTTAGGCATAAAAACATACAGAAGGTGTGTTATCCTTGGCACTGAGGGAGCATGAAGATCTCCCTCCCACCCAGGCTCCTCACATTTCTCTTTGCTTTTCTCTCATGTCAAGTCATGGCAGGCTTTTATTGAGGCCTTCCAGAGATTATGCTCTAATGAGGCCAAAGCGTCGCCCCTAAAGGCAGGGTGGATGGTGAAAGCTGCAGCTCTGCATGATGGTCCATGTTATTAGGAAAGGGCGAGAAAAAAATCAAAACCCTTCACCTTGTGTGATCACACGAAGCACCGGAGGTTATATAAAAACTCTCAACCCTCAATTTCCCTCCACTTCTAAACTGCTGAGCTGAATATGAAGAGAAAAGGCGATCCTGGAATGTCCTGCTAGACATAATTGCCGTCATTTATTTTGTCGGCGTACAAAGGTTGCAGTGACACGTACATTCATATTTAGATAACCGACTCATCTTTGTTCTGGTGTCATCATCGTGATCGGCGGTTGGCGCACCAGCGTGGGTTCAGCGTTGGGTTGCAGCAGTAAATGTGCATATGCATGTTTTTGTGGCAGAGTGAGTGGGTGTGTTAGCTCTGTGCTCTGGTTGTAAGAGAAAGTGTGGAGGGAGCAGTGTGGTATTGTTATGTAACCACTGCTTATCGCTCCAGCACCGTTAGACTGATAAGATGAGAGAAGCAGGGCTGTTTCCCTTCAGTCTTACTTTTCTGCTTGCTTACATACTGTAGAAATTGTCCATGCTTTCCCTGCCAGCGTTAACTAACAGTGGTCATCGTCACTCTGTTATTCAGCACAAGTGACTCCACTCCTTGTCTGAAATCAGCCTGATCAAATCTCCAGGTCTTTTGCTACACTGCCTCATGTCTCCGAAGCTCAAATTCACTTTTAAAAGGGCGTAGGTACCTGTAATTATTGACAGCACACTTTAAATTCATTTTTAATGGTGTACTAAATTTATTACTGAGTTTGTTGGAACACAGATACAACAGAATTGCTTTTCATGTTGAGACAGAGAGAAGGAGGAGTTGTTCTGACTGTGTCGTACTGTAGCTGAATTCATGAGGATGATGTTGTCCTCATTTATGTGTTTTTCTGTCTGTTGTCACATGCAGGAGATTGGGTGAAATTAGGTCACCGTTTATAAATACTACTTTAATCAGCTGTCACTACTAAGCTGTTAGCTGCAAATAAAATCACTGGCTGTTGTTTCATGTGTGAGTTTCTTCTGCTGAGCTGACAGAGGTTCTCGGTTATCTTTTCCTTTCTGCAAAACACAAGCGATGCCATCTCCACTGCAAACCCTTGAATCACAGCTTTGTGTGCAATGATCAAGTCTCTAAAATGGAAAAAAATGTGAAATTATGCATCACAAGATGCCAAATCTGATAATAAACTAGGGGCTGATATACATTGCAGTACAATTAAAATGTTAATGTCAAAATTTAGAATAACACAAACTCCAGCACAAGACTTTGTTAAAATGTCTTTGTTTATTTATGTTTTACTCAATGAAGAGACAACTTTTCAGCATAAACCTTCAGTTGATAGGCCGTTACTCGTGACGCATAACCAATCACACAGTGCTGTGAATGCTTGAGACCACAAAATGGTGGCTACAGATAGAGACAGGCGGCAGCATCAGAGCTAAAAAACACATTTGTAAATTAATTTGGTATAAAAAAAAACATACAGATGCAGATAAATGTCCGAAAAATGTTAAATATTGGATCCCTTTAATAAACACATTGATGTGAATGTTTTTCAGTTCTGCATTAGTCAAATACTGAAATCATTAGTAGGTTATTAGTTTGATTAATTCCATTATTTTTCTTGTTGTTTTTGTGTTTTAGAGAACAGCAAGATGAAACATTTGGTGAAACATTCAAACAGGACAGTCATCACGACGATGGGCTTCCAGCTGAGAAGAACACTCACCAGTCAGCCATCAGACAGAAAGAAGCACACAAAGGTGAAACACACACATCTGAGAAACAATGCACACATTTAAAAACAGACCTTACATCTGTGCACATGAAGAATCTGTTTAGCCTCAATTATTTCTTCTCACAGCTGTGGTCAGAACCAGAATAACCCCTGAACTCTGGATCTATTGCAGCACTAATATTTGGAGAGGACGATTCTTCTCATTGTGGTGATTCTGAGGTCCAGATCCAGAAACCTGTTGGGCCCAGATTCAGCTCCAGCCTCCTCTTGAGACTCTCCAGGAGTCTACACTTTGACAAACCTGAGCTAAAGGAGAATTTAGACCCCTGTCTGCACAGGTAAGCAAGGAAAGGAATCATTTATTAGAGCACATATTATTGAATTTGAGTGCTGACCTCGATTAGAGCCTCTTTAAGATATTTAGTCTCTTGGTCCATAGCTGAAGGAATAACAGTGTTCTCTGTGCAGTCTGTTCTACTTTGTCATGCAGGACATTATGCCATCATCATGCTGTCCATCTGTCTGGGTGTCATTCTCATCAACAGAATAACAAATACAATCTGTTTTGTGTATGTAGCTGCATACACTGGCAGAATTGCAGTGATCTGCTCTGATCAGCGAATGAGATTCAGTAGCATGAATTCACAGACAGTGATTCACTGAGCTTCGACTTGACTGTATATTGTACCAGGTGGAGCCTTCAGGGCAGCTTGAAATACCTGAGACACGAGTTAAAACATTCAGCAGGGACCTTGTGGCCTCACCTGTTGTGTATTTGGAGGTATTCCTCTGTACATTACTGCTGACCTGATCTGTAATAGATTGGCAGCTTGACTTTAACATATAACATTAACTTTCCTGACAGCAGGGCCTTTTGTCTGTGTCTGTCTCATGTTAATATGCAAGGGCCAGAATCCAGGTATCTGTTTCCGAGGTCTGGAGCTAATGAACAATCAGTCATTTATGTCACATGTACTCTAACGTTTAGTCAAACAGTAGCTGAACCACTGAACCCTGTCTGCATACACTGTCTGAAATGGTTAGCTCCTTGAATAAACAGGGAAGTGAACGCTTCACAGTATGCACGCACTGTTTTTTGGCTTTGATATACTTTAACCTCACACTCCTTGCTCTGGAATCCAATGTAAAAAAGATATGCAGCTCTTACCTCCCTTACAGGAAGCTACACTTTGCCTTCTCAGAGTTAATGTTTAACATAGTGTTCCAAATCATCTGCCTGTGGGCCGATTCTTTGCATGGAGATATATCCCTAAGTCAGCAATGTAAGAGAAAAAGAGGTTGTTTTAGGTTAAGATACGGTTATGCAATCTGAAATGGCATATTCATTATGTTTGACATTATGCCTTGTGGGTAACATTCAGTGTGTGCTGCGCATTTTCCTTTAAGCAGATTTGCATGTAATTGAATGATGTGTTGAGGAATAGGATAAGTTTGTCAGCAGTGGTCACTGATGGAACTGACCTTATTGGTTCAGTCGAGGACACACCCCTAAACTCTCTCCTTGCCACCTGCAGCCATGTGAGACCAACATGACCTTATATAGACATCTTCAACTGAGAATGTGATCTTGTATGTACACAGTGAACCATATCTAATTGAAAAGTCTGTTGAAAGTGCCTGCACAAACGTTTATGGGGTGTGACTTTAGAGCACATCTGACAGTGGGAAAGCTGTTCAGAAAAGAGGGACAGAGCAGAGGAATGCTGACGATCCTGTTGCTCAGCATTGCTGTAAAAAGTGTTAGACATTTAATCCCTGAACTGTTTCACACAAAAACATTACAGTAGAGCACTGGAAGACTAGGTGTGTCTGAGAGCATAAATTACACCGATTGCATTTATTTATGTGTTGTTGCTGATATACTTTATTAGTATTCACTGTGTTATCTCAGCAATAAAATTTAGTTTACAGCTTGTTGTTATTATTATTTATTTATTCTTATTTATCACTTAGTGTCTGCACACTCAGTAATAATAAAAAAGAAGATTTTTGCAACCCTTTATTATGCAGCAAAGTTGTCATCAGAACACCCCAGAACAGCAATATACACTACTTACAAATGTGTGACTGTCTGTTTTTCTATTCTTTTTCTTTTAAAGAAATCCACCAAATGTCCGGTATATTTAAAGACTAACGTAGTATATCTTCTCTCTGTTCTGTTTTGCCAGTCCGTTTGAACAACAGCAGGTTGAGAGCAAAGACAGCAGTGTTCAGGTAAAGATTTAATCATTATATCTCATGGGTCAGTGGTTTACAGTGTAAAATCTGATATAGAACTAATGTGAACTTGCAGCTTTAAATCCCCCAACATACAGAATATTCCCAATCTAATCAAATGTTCAGGCAACAAATTTCATGACTCTGAAGTTCTTTAAAAACTAAATGAAGTCATTATCTGTAAAAACATCATTAGTGACACTGTGTTCTCTACAAAATGTCTGAGCTACATTATTATTATAACAGTTAAGAGGGACAGGGTGTGTGTGCTTTTGTGTGTGAGTCCTTGGAAATCTGTCATGTCTTTCAAGTAACCTGTTTGTCAAGGCTTGAATCTCCTAAATAGCTACACCATGGGAACAGGAGCCTTACAAAAGCTCCGGCTCCTGTCAGCATGCAGCTTTACTGCTTACTTTTAGTTAGTTTTGCTGCAAAAGCCAAAAGGCATTTTATATTACTGTACACTTAATTTGCATTGGTATTGCATTGTGTGCATTTCAAATATTAATTTAAAATGGTGATTGTAGTTGTTTAGCAAACTGTAAACTAATATGCAAGATATAGGTACCAACAGTAAATATTTTTATCTTAACAGGTTAATGGAAGAACACCACGATACACCTCTGTAGAGACAACCAGCGTCTATCCATTATCAGAGACAATTCCATTTCCAGCAGAGAAGGAAGACAAGGTCATTACAGTTTGCAATGAACTGGTGATTACCCAGGACTTGAGTACTGCTGACATTTTTTCAAATGGTGACACTGGATCACATGAACACAATGGTTTACACATTCCTCCATGTTTGTCCCCACCAAGGATTTGCACTGAAGTTGAGTTGAAGGAGGATATAAAGGAACATACAAAGCTCGAAAACCAAAGTGATATTGCAGAACTGTCTGATCCCCCTACAACTATGTTGTCTTCCACCGTGGTAACAGTTCTTGCTCCACACTGGAGTGGACGCCTACGACGGACCAAAAGAGTTGATGGAACGGGCAATTCAGAAGCCCAGGGGAATTTACAAGATGTGGCAAATACTGCAGCACGACGTGAGCATGGTTTTCATGTGACTCAGAACCAACATGGTGTGGACAGGGTGTTGACAGATGGAACACAAGCCCAACTGAGGTCCCCATTTCTGGGTCCCAGGAGAAATACAGTGGGCTGGTCAGCTAAAAGTGATCCTTCAAGCTTGGACTATGAAACTAAAAGGCAGATGACTCACACGGTCTCCTTGGATGTAAACTCTGGAAGGATGGACAACAGAAAAATAGATGCAGGTGTTTTAAGCCCTTTAGCCACCACTAAACCGTCTGTGTCTTCCCTCTTTCATGACCTAAATGAACAAAGCAGAAATCCACAAACCGGCCATCAAGGAGGACTCTCATCTTTAAGCTCAAAGCCAACAACCAGCAGTCTACTTCTGTCTTTGAGGAGATGCAACTCCAATGGCCTGGACACTGATTCAGCCTCCACCTTCTCGGATGTAAACCCTTTGCCTCTAAACAGTCCTTCAAGGGACAGAAATGGAAAATTATTTGCAACCCACCTTTCTCAAAGCTTTCTTAATAATAATGACCAAGGCAGGACAAAGCCTCTTCTCTCTCCATCATCCATTTCTTATAGGACAACTGAAACTGGACCTGTCCTTCCCCAGTCATCCTTCAATCACAGAGAAAGGAACATATCTGACACAGTTTTCTTTTCAACTTCACCAATAAACAGAGATGCAGGAGGCACAGACTCTACCCAACACCCTCAGACAATAAACAGGGACCAGCTCAGTCTTACATCTTCCAAACAGGCATTTCTAAGTAAAGGACCATTAGAGAGACAACTGCACAGCAGGGATTCAGATAAAAGTACAAATCTATTGTCAGAGAACACCATCTCCTCAGCCAGGCATTCCCCATATGATCACTCTGCACTACTAAAAACCCATTCCTTTCCAAAAAGGACAAACCTGAAATCCACTTCCTGGTGGAAACAAGTTAGCCATGAAGGTAGCGCTCCTCTCATCCTTAATGATACAACCAGCATCAAAGACAAGCTAAACACACCCTTTGTTCCACCCTGTAATGATAATAGTGGCATGACGTCCCCAAGTCTGACTGACAACAAAACATTGGGTAGTCAAATCTCCACTAACAGAGACAACAATAACCCCACAGAGTCAGTTTGCAAAGGGAACATGAACTTTATTATGAAGACACAGGTAGGAACACACAATCTCAAACAAAGAATTTCTGAGAATTCCCTTGACCACGAATCACACAGGCTTGTCAAACAGCAGTGTGGCTCAAATCTAAACAACAGAGAACCACAAAAGCCTTATAGTATCCCTGATGCGTTGTCTAGTTCTAAAATTAGTAGAGCTACAGCACAAACAACACTGAGTCACCCTAAAGATCCCTGCAAGTCTGATGCAAGCAACAGTTCATTTACAGCAAGTGTAACTGAATTACCACCTACTTTTCTAAATCCCAAGAGCTCAAATACACCCACAGAGAGCAGCAGCAAATACAAAAATAATCCTTGTCCTGCCAAAACCAACAACACCCCCATACGTCCTCAGAACATGGACTCACAGAAGCTAACCAAACCATCTCTTTCTCTTGATTTTCCTACCACTCTCAGCAGTAAGGCTCTTGACTCTCAAACTACCTCTGGTCTCCCCCCAACCACAAACACTAAAAATAGGTTGTCCTTCAGTTCTCCTCCAGTTTCTTCTCAGACGAGCGTTCTTGCTTCGTCTTTGTCCCAAACACCACAGTTTAGCAACAGATCCAACACTACACCTCTTGGCTTTGAAAGAACCTATGCCCCCATTCCCATACCTTTCCAACCTAAAACTGCATCCAGCCTGATTCCCACAGTCAGTTCTTTCCCTAAAACAAACTACAGCTCTGCATCCACCACCTCAAACACTGGAAGCAATCCTGTAGCCTCTACTTCCCCAAGCCCTTCTTTTCTTAGTCCTCCTGTCCCTCCTGCCATTACATCTTCTCCCACCACTATCTCCCCTCTCCTGACCCCCCCTGCAACCCCAGTCATTTCCAGCCCAAATTACTCAGAAACTTCCAGCCCAATGAGAGGGAAGACATTCCCCAACAGCCCAGAAACGGACCCAAAGAAACGCCTCAGTGCAGAGGGAAAGAAAGTAAGACGAGTAACATGGGAGGACTCAGTGGATGTCAAGGTTTCAGAGCCCACCACAGTAGAGAAACCAGAGTTGTCTCGAGTCCCAACAAACACTTTATCTCCGTCCAGGTTCTCCCGAAATGCTCCATCCATCTTTTCGTTTCTAAGACCAGGCAGTCCAACAAGAACCAAATCTCCTCTTTGCTCTCCTACCCCCAAGACCTCCAGTATACAGGTGGGCAAAGGAGGGAAGTATCGATCTTTATCTTCCGACTCTGCTGATTTAGCATCCAGAGAGAAAAACAAGCAAAGAGCTAGTGACACAATGGTCTTTGACCAAGGAAAGCAGGACTTAACCACACCCAGGCAAGAAAGGACACTATCTGTGGAGTCTGGCACAGTTCAGTGTCGTTCTCCTCTCTCCCTCCCTCCTGACTTTTCAAGTAGTTATAAGCTTCGTTACAGCTCTCCACCTTACTCCACACTCATGTCTAGCAGGGTGGCACATGGAGAAACTAACACTTTTACACCAAGAGCACGCCTTTTCTCTCAACCCTCTGAATCAAATTATACTCCACAGCTTTCCTTAAATACCACATCCAAGCCCCCTTTGTCGCCTGTCAGGCCATTGCAGCCCCCACCCTTGTCTTCCCAAAGAAAACCTGCCATGCAAGAAAGTTCAAAATGTGTGGTTTCAGAATCTGATCAAGTCAACAATAACCACAACCAGAATAACACCCAAGATCGTCAGAATAGCCAGATATTACTTGTTGACAACAGAGTTCATGTCAGCTTACAGACTCTGCAGGGTGATAAGACACACAGATCCTCATATGTAACTGAAACACTGGTTTATGGCATTAAAACCAAAGTAGATACAGCTACTGCCCCAAATGACGCCATACCTAAACCTTTGCAAGACACCGCAAACACACTGGTTTCTATGGAGACCAAGTTAAGTCAACAGTCAAACACAGTGCAGAAAAAGAAGGCAGCAGGTGAAGCGTATCATCATTCAGATCAGAGCTCCAGTGGCAGTAGCTCCACAGAGAGTCAGTCCCGGAATAATGAAGGCAGCAGCAGAAGAATGAAGGAGAATGTGCTGGGCAAAAGCAAATTTTTTTCAGTGGAAGTTAATAATGAACAAAGCCCAAAGAGAAGCCGATTTGCACTGAAGAAAAGCGTCAGCACCCCAAACTCCAGTTTATCAAAGTCAGAGTCAGAGAGGGCCAACAAGAGCAACAAAATGGACCAGGTCCTTAATAGATTAAGACAAAAATTCAGCACAAGACGGTCTGAGGATGATTCATCATTTCCATGGAAATGGAAGCGAGCTTCCCAAACACCTTCTGTTAGTGGATCAAGTGATGTCAGTAATGTCAGTGACAACAGTGTTGAGAGTGCCAAAACTCTGGAGGGGCGAGTGCAGGAGAGAGAGATCGCACTGAAAGACAATGAAAAGGAAACGGAGGATACAGATAGATGGACACAAAACAGATATGCTATCATACCATCCTCAGCTGTTGGAAGCACAGTGACAGGAGATCACTTCTCTGTTTGGTCAGAAAAATCACCTCTAGAAACTGACCACAAAGAGAAAAATGCTTGTGCAGAGCACACATTTGAAAACATAGCCCAAGTTCACCTGAAAGTCGACCACCCAGCAACGCACCAGTTGGACTTTTATAAAGACAATGGGACAGATTATACAGCATCAAACCAGTTCCTGTCTTGTAGAGATCTCAGTCCTTGTAGGAGCCCTAATCTCTCTACTGCATATGCTGCTCAGTTCAGGAAGTCCACACCAAGCCCCAGAAGCCCCTTCTCACCCTTCTCCTCTCTTTCCCCTCTCTCCCCATTTTCCTCGCCCGAAGTGACGGATGACAGTGTCTTCTACAGCCCAAAGCTGCAGCGTCGCAGAGAATCTCCCTCTCCTTGTGAGGCAGGAGAAGGAATCAGCTTAGGAGGTTCAAGAAGAAGTCGGGTGTCCACGGGTCCTCCAAGTGTAAGCCCAGTGCAGGACAAAGAACATTTGGCATCCTCATATGCAGACTTAAAGTATGGCATTGAGCCTAGTAGGTCATTTTCTGTGAGTTCAGTTCTCTCCAGTCGACCTTCAGGGCCTGGGCGCATTTCCACTGGATCGAGGTTCATGAGTATGGGGGACCTCTCTCAGTCTGCCTTGTCTTGTGGAGGTAATGGCAGAGACTTGAATCAGTGGTCTGTCACACCTGACTGGAACAAAGAGTTTGATTCCCAGCCTGCCAGTGACAGTCGAACGTCGTATTTCCCCAGTGATCCTGGTAAAATGAGATCAAGATCTCTGCCTCGATCACTGACCAAATGCTTGACAAACTGGAGCTCAGGAGTCTCTCCGTCTCAGCCTGTAACCACCACAGCCTCAAGGCCAGCTCATCTTTGGAGCCCTAACATGAACACTAGTCAGTTTACGTGGGATACAGAGGGTCCCCCGACCCCTCCTCCAACACCTCCCCTCTCACCAGTGTCCAGACGCATGTCCAAACCTCCCAGCCTTTCCTCTCCTACCTTTCCAAGCTCATCAGGAGCACTACAGCAAGTGGACAGCCAGTCTTCATCCAGAGGGCTTTTGCCCTCCAGAGGTTATGTTTCAAACCTTAGCACCTATGAGGAGTCTTCAGACAGCAGCTCAGACACAACAACAGACGATGAATATTACTTAGAATCAGACGAGGAAAAAGAAAAGGAAACAGAATTGTGACAGCAGAACAACAGCTCCTGCTGTCACAAAGCTTCTTTAAAGTTTCTGCGATCCAGGACATGACAAAGAAACATTCATGAGAAGAAGGACCGGCTGTAGTGTTTTGTGAATAACATCTGCTTGTCTCCTATTTTTCTTAACTCTCTTATTGTCATAAAGGACACGTGAGGTCAGTTAGAACAGTAGATTGTTTGCATGATTTACTTTTTGAAAGCTGTACTTGTGGTTATGGTTAAAAGACGTACGGGCGAGCATGATATTATCAGGGGTTGATACTTCTTAAGTATGTACAGTTTATTGTCTGTGACTGCAGGTCTGCAATGTATGGATGACAAATTACCATTATTCTGCATTTATAGTTTGGACAGTTGCATGGCATTAGTGAGATATAAATATCTGTGCGGTTGTTTTAAAGAACAAATTGCTCTCTAAGGTTAGCCTTTCAGTAAGTGTTATTTTTAGGTTTGCATTTCATTCTGCTAGATAACAGTAAGTGATAAGATATTGTGGATAAACATGTTAATATTTGCTATTTCATCATCTGTGTTCCTGTGTGTTTGAAGATTGAAATGAATTTCGGTAAATGTTGTAAGCATACAGCAGACACAACTTATTTTCTTAGTAACCTTTTTTTTAACAGGCAAAGTGTTGCTTTAAAATGTTTTTTTTTTTAACTTTGGGATGAAATATAATCTTGTTATGATTAACAAGCATTCTAAAATGCTCTATACAGTGCCTGCTCTCATTTGTACAGTGACAATCTAAAGTCTTAATATATCTATTTTATAAATAAATGTAATATTTCCAACAAAAGCTTCTGTCTGGGGGATTTCTGTTGACAAGTTGATTTCACTCTTGCTGGTGCTTTATGTTAAATTGTCCAGCCTTTTTTTTTACATTCTTTATTTTCAGTGTGAGAGCTTCCAGAACATAAAACAAAGGGTACATTAGTACATTGGTACATTTTTGCCGCTCACATTTAGTTTTTCTTTTTATATATATATATATATATATATATATATATATATATACATATATATAATACAATGTCAGCTAACAATAAAAATGCAGAGTAGCAAAGAAGACAAAAGTGTTATTTTTAAGAACTCTTGAACTCATGAACAGGGAAAGATCCGTATCAATCTACAGAATAGTAAAAAAGGGGTGAATGTTTACCAGGAAGTTTGTAGACAGAATTTTAAACATTGCCAGAACAAAAAGCACACTTGGACCGAGGCACAAAGTTAAACATCTGTGTTTTCTTTTTGTAAAGAGTGTAGGTATTCATCCCATTTGGACCACAGTCTGATAAACGTTTCTTTTTGCAGGCGAAGAGAGAAAGTAATTCTTTCCATCAGATAAATGTCATTCACAATACTTGTCCATTCCTGCAATGTGGGTGGGTCAGGAAGCAACCAATGCCTTGTAATTACCTTTTTGCCAGCGGTTATCAAAATTCTGAATAAATATTTATCAGCCGCTCTAACCTGTAAGTCCAGTTTTCCTAAAAACAGTGTGGAAAACTGCATTGAAATTGTCCAGCCTTAACCAGCATGATTTATCCTTGAGTTGTTTTATTGTAGTTTCCCACCGCAGTGTTGGCATGCCAGAAAAGGTATGTTAATTATGTACAACAAACAAAAGACTTGGTGCCTGAGGCCACATTCCAGTCCGCATTGATTTTCAATGACCACATGAATCACAGAGCTTTGCTGGATGCTGTCAACTTTAAATAGTGCCTACTATAGGTGAGCTGCTCAACAGTCTCCCATTATTCAGGAGGGAGTTCCCTTATGTTCTTAACTCTGACTCTTAACACATGAGCTGTCGTGCTAATGTCCGTTAGTCTGCATTCAAAGTCATTGCTTAACATGTTTGCTGGCAGCGCACTTTGTGTCCTTGACTTTCTCTGTATGTAGAATTTATCCCAGAGAGACTTTCACACTGAGTCAGTACAATCTGCTTTGTATTATTAGCAATGACATCATATGGGAAGGGCAGAGCTGCATAACTTCATGTGTCATAGTCTTCAGAGCTCGGACTTCGAATCTGCTTTTCCATCTTATGTCATACAAAGGAAAGTGATCACACAGCAACAGTGAAACAGGGAGTAGCCTCGTCCAGAGGCCTCTGTTTACAGAGAAAACACTTGATCATGGTAACAAAGCAAGACGTAGGGCTAGCTGATAAGGACATAGACGGGAAGCTTGCGTGGAACTTATCCTGCATGCTGTAAAATGATAAAGATCAAAAAGTGTCACTATTTAAGCTGTACAGTAGGCTGTTTGTTGTCTGGGGTGTGTAGGCTGGGAAGAACACTTGCACAGGGAGTGTGTGAAAAGGCCACATGTACTGCAGTTTTGTGCAGCACAGATAAATAAAGCTACTCACCAATTACTGAAATACTAATATAGACTTGGATCCCACCGCTTGGACTTTACATAATAGGATGGAAACAGTTTAATAATTTATCAAATCTTAACCTTGCATAAGAAAATTGAAGATTTGAGGGTCCATCACTTTGAGCATTTCATTGCAGAGAGCTGTTACGGCTCTGCAGTATCAGCTTTCACTGAAAAAACAGCCCAGGAGGTGATTGTTTAGCGAGTGTGTGCATGAATGCTTCCGCTGTGTGGAGCATGGCGCAGGTGTTCAAAGTGAGACAACAAACAGAAGACTGCTCTGGACACTGATTTATATTATCATGTATATTCTTATGTGGTTAAGCCGTAAGTAAACTAAATACCGGGCAACATGTTATTAATTAATATTTACAAATGTTACAATTAACCTTACTGTGGCCTTATTTCCACTATCAGTATTGCAGCCTGTTTAAAAAGTAATATTCCTACTTGACTGTTTTATCTTGTTACAGCATATTGGACTCTTTACTACCACAAACTCTAATCAAATATTTAGCATGGGGAAAAAACAAGCAAAATGTTCTACTTCCTTCTTTCCCTCACTATTTTTTCACCATCCACTGATGACCGAGTGTAATTCATGTCATCGCCTGCTTGGTAATATGTTGGACTGCACTGACCTCTGATGGATTAATAAATTACAGCAAGGAAGTAAAAGCATGAAGTAGTACAGTAACACAGTTGGATTACAGTTCATATTCCGTCCAGTGTCTCCATTTGTTACTGTTTTGGTGTCTTTAAACTTTCTTTCTGGTTGAATATTGTGTCCGGATTGACGTCCAACAGATTGCAAGAGAAGTAACATTGAGCAAAACCTATTTTTGAGAAGATTTCACCTGCAGTGCAGGTATGTAAAAAGAAAGCAGAAACTTTATTAGATCCATTGGTGGATAGGTTTGACTCATTGTGTTGTTTTTGCTGGACACCCTGGTCTGATTCTGTACTATGTTTAAGTCAGGCGTTAAACAGCTGTTAAGAATGCCATCATATTTAACTTTTTACTGTCTGTTATCCCTTTTCTCATTCATCAGTTCGCTACAGACTGCAATAATTAAGACCTTTAGCAAGTCTCAACCACCTGCTGTTGTTTTAGGCCTTGTTGGGTTCATTCTCAGTGGTGTAATCAGCTGCTCAAACAACCAACCCAGCAGTGCAGAGGATTGTCTCTCAGAAACAAAGTGGAAAGGCTAGTGGAGAACAACTCAGTGTTAATTTAGTGGTTTGATGAACGCTTTCAGGAGGTTCTGTACGATGTTTAATCACATTACACGACAGAGAATGGTGGTGCATTCAAAACTCGTTTATTCTTTATTCCACTCATGTTGCATGGAGAATAAAGACAAACTACAACACTATTTAACTACTGTGCATTCATGAGGAAAAAGGCTTCACTCTTCATCATGAGCTTTCTGTACAAAGAGAAAACAAGAAGATCAGTTAACAATTAGAGTCAGCATGCAGTGAACGTTGGCCCGTGTTGCCTGATTACTGACCTTAGCTCCAGTGTCACGGCTCTTTGCTCTCAGCTTGTTGACCTGGGACTCTGCGATGTCGGCCCTCTCCTCTGCTTCCTCCAGCTCGTGCTGTAACTTGCGCAACTTGCCAAGATTTGCATTGGAGTGTTCCTCCTAAACAAATGTAAGATTAGAGAGCGGTAAATTCATAGGACCCAGAGGGCTGAATCATAAAGACGATAGCTGTGGTATTTTTGCTTACAGCCTCCTCTGCAGCCCTCTTGTAGGATTTCACTTTTAGCTGCAGTTTGTCCACCAGGTCCTGCAGACGGCTCAGATTCTTTTTGTCCTCCTCCGTCTGATAAATTAGTATGCAGGACATATTGATCATTAAAGCATAGGTTTGTATCTTTTGGTGAGTGTTGATCAGAGATTAGCTGAGTCTGTACCTGGTAGGTCAGCTCTTTGATGCGTCTCTCATACTTGCGGACGCCTTTCACAGAGTCACTGCTTTTCCTTTGCTCTATATCCACCTCATTTTCCAGCTCTCTCACCTTGAAAGACAGTTAAAGATACTTTATAAGAGCATAGACTCCTATATTGTGCACTAGTACTGTAACACTGTGCAGGTTATAAACAGTTACCCTGGCCTCCAGCTTCTGGATCTGCTTCTTGCCCCCTTTCATGGCTATTTGCTCAGCTTCATCCAGGCGGTGCTGCAGGTCCTTGATGGTTTGCTCCATGTTTTTCTTCATACGCTCCAGGTGGGCGCTGGTGTCCTGCTCCTTCTTTAACTCCTCTGCCATCATGGCTGCATCAGTGATAGCCTTCTTGGCCTTTTCTTCAGCGTTTCTGCACTCCTGCACAGCCTCCTCCACCTCGTTCTGGAGCTGGGCGGTGTCACCCTCCAGCTTCTTCTTCTGGTTCAGCAGGCTGGTGTTCTGTTCAAAGGATTAGGGAACTGAAGCATGCAATCATAAAAAACTACGTTGAGTACAAACTATAGCACAGTGACATACCTGTGAGTGCAGCAGCTGAACTCTCTCACTGACATCCAACAGTTCCTGCTCAGCCAGCTTGCGACCTCTCTCAGTCTGCTCCACCACAGACCTCAGTTCATCCAGCTCAGCCTGCATCAGATTGTTACGTCTCTCCACGATGGCTATGTTCTCCTTCAGATCGTCATTGCCACGGAGAGCATCATCTAGCTGCAGCTGTGAGTCCTGTCAAGGTAGAATTAAAAAATATTGCATGTCAAGGAATTGGCTTATGCTATTGGCTGAAAAGTCTAGTAAAGAAAGTGTAAATCGTATGTTCTGTTATAGATTTTAAAGTGTTCAGGTTCACCTTCAGGTGAGCGTGGACTCCCTTGAGCTGCTTCTGAGCCTCTGCTGCCTGCCTGTTGGCCTGGCTCAGCTGGATCTCCATCTCATTGAGATCTCCCTCCATCTTCTTCTTCAGTCTGAGAGCCTCATTTCTACTGCGGGTCTCAGCCTCCAGGGAGCTCTGCAGAGTGTCCACCACTCTCTGGTGGTTACGCTTGGACTGCTCCATCTCCTCGTCCTTCTCTGCCAGCTTGCGCTCAATTTCGGCCTTCACCTGGTTGTACTCCAGCTGAGCTCGAAGGATCTTACCCTCTTCATGTTCGAGGGAACCCTGTCAACAGAAATGTTGATGTTCTCTCATAGCAGAACACAACAAAGCGTAATAGTGAGGACAATAATGCCTTTAGATAAAGAAATATTCACCTCAGCTTCCTCCAGAGCCGTTTGTATCTCAGCCTTCTCCTGCTCCAGCTGTTTGCGGATCTTCTCCAGCTCATGGATGCTCTTTCCTCCCTCACCAAGTTGCTCAGTCAGGTCAGAAATTTCCTCTGTTATGTGAACATTTGTTAATTTTACCATTAACCATAATCAGCGTATCTTAAAAGACAAATCATGTGTAAATGGTATCTTTCTACCTTGGAGATTCTTGTTTTCTCGTTTCATGGTCTCCAGATGATCCAAAGACTCTTCATAGGAGTTCTTCAGTTTGAAGAGTTCAGTGCTGAGAGACCGAGCATCTTTCTGGGCACCTTCCAGCTCACTCTGAGACTCCTCGTACTTCTGCTTCCACTCAGCAAGGACCTGATCATACATCAGGTAAATCAGAGTTATATTATATCGACTTTTTAAAGTGTAATTTGTTTTCTTCCACTGAAATGTAATATCACCTTATCAAAGTTTCTTTGTTTCTTGTCCAGAGCTGCAGCAGCAGCATTAGATCTCTCCACATCCACCATGAGATCCTCAATCTCCCCCTGAAGCCTGTGCTTGGTTTTCTCCAGGGAGGAGCATTTGGCATTTGAGGCTTCAACAGCTTCCTCAGCATCCTGCAAACGTTGGGCTAGTTTTTTCCTAATAGAAGAATTTTGTATAACAACAGTATCACATAAGTGGCTCGCAGATAAGATAGCATCATCATGGGGAAATTTCAGAACTGTTGCTTGATGGTTGTTGTCTGAGTTCTTACTTAGCCTCTTCCAGCTCCTCTGTCCTTTGAATGGCATCAGTTTCATACTTGGTTCTCCACTGAGCCACCTCAGAGTTGGCCTTCGACATGCTGCGCTGGAGCTCGCCTTTGGCCTCCTGCTCTTCCTCATACTGCTCCCTCAACAAATCACAGTCATGGCGAGCAGACTGCACCGCATGGGCAAGAGCATTCTTGGCCTTTGAGAAAGTAACATGAAGTTAAGCCACTTTGCTAGTAAACACCAGACTCTGCATTTTAAATTCAGCAGTTCTCGAAGCAATACCTTGATTTCCTCCTCTAACTGTCTCTTAAGGTCTTCAACCTGCTGAGTGTATGACAGCTTCCCTCTGGTCAGCTGTGAAACCAGAGAGTCCTTCTCTTCCAGCTGCCTGCTCAGTTCACCTGTAAAATAAAGGTGGAGTTTGCAGACTGTATTTTTAGAAACATCCGAACTACTAATCTACTAGGGTGTGATTCTTTCTGGGTATGCTCCACTTCAGTATGAGTGTATTTTAAGTTTGTTACCATTTTCAGTTTGGAGCTTTGCTTTTTGCATGGTGAAGTCATTGATGGTACGCTGGGACTCCTCTGATTTCGTCCTGTATTCACTCGATTGATCCTCCAGAGTGCGGCACATTTTCTCCAGGTTGGCCTGAATGAAAGGATTTACATATTAATGTAGGTCTTAAAATCGGTCTGACTGAAATATTATTTCTGTGTGGCAGGAGCCAACAAAATTCTGGGATTGATAAAGGTCACACAGGTTCAACAACACTTGATAGGAGATGTGATTCCACACAAAAAAAATAGATAATTTTGTGAAATAAATTCGTCCCACACGTTTGAACAGACACAGACTGTCAAAAAAAGTAGTCAGCCTGCTCGCCTTAGCAAATTAGCTGCTTGTCATTTCTTGCACAGTCCCTTCAGGCCCAGGACCTTCTAATGAGGCGGAGGAAACAGTGAGTAGCGCTGTCTTACTGTGGCAGCAGGGACCGAGCTGAGGGGAGAAGGGACTGTGATGGTGCACACCACACGGAACAACCCACACCATCCAAATGACTCCCTTAGTGCAATACAGTAATCTGTGAAGGGAAACCACCACCAGAGGACTGACGCCTCTTTAGGCCCAACAGCTCCTTGTTCCCTCTGCCTCATTAGAAGGCTGGACCTAGGGTATAGTACGACAACTAACAGGCAGCTCATTTGCTGAGGCATGTGGACTAGTTCTGTATACGTCTAAACCTGTCATTTTAAAAAGAGTTTGAATAAAATTACATATTTTGCACTTCTCCAGTCCTAAGTGTTTCCAAACCTATTTCAGCAAAGCAGTTAAACTTACTCTTTCCTAGGGATGAAATGGCGTCGTTGACATCTGCAGATCATTGTATCCTAAATTAGTTTGCTTTCTTACCAAGATTTAAATCAGGGAACTGAAACCCTTCTAACGTCTGTCAGCAAAATTAGAGCTAGAACCAAGAGACAGTTAGCCTAGCTTAGCATAAAAACTGTAAGCAGGTAGACACAGTTGTTAGCCGCAGCAACACTTTGCGCTAAAGTCTAATGCCAGCAAGCTAACATGTTTATGATGACAATGTTAGCATGCTAACATGCTAAGCAGATAATGTTTACCATCTTCAACCAAGTCACCTTTATTTATATAGCACATTTTAAACAACAGACCCACAGCACTCCCTAACAGAAAAATAAATCTTTATCATCTTAGTTTAGTGTGATAGCAAGCTAACATTTTATATTTTTCACTAAACACAAAGTACAGCTGAGGCTGATGGGAAGGGCATTTGCAGGTATGAACTAAAGTATTAAATTAAAAGTCTAACCTGGTGATGGGGGATCTAAAGTTTGCTAATTTCTGTCCACAGACTTTATACAAAAGCTAGAGGTAGCCACCATATTGTCACCCATTGATTTGTTGACGACTGTTTTGAGGCCTTAATTATCACATTTTACCATCACCATCTTGGTCTTTAGAAAATGTAATGAGCAAGAAATGAAAATGTGACTAGCAAGGGGTGGATCTCACTTACAGCCAAGGGACACTATGTACCCCCATATGGCAGTAACATGACAATCACAAGACAACTAAGACCTGCATTATTGTTGACTTTACTCTAAATGGTAACATGATTTACATCTATTATTATAGGTGTATAGGTCTACTTTTATTTACAGCCCTATGTGTCCTTGTCATAACTCTTTTGTTTATCTGTATGTTAACTGAAATGTAAATAAGGACAGATTGTGGTTTATGGGAGATGTATGCTGGGGTTATTTCTTGTTGAGTCTGGACACAGTGACACTGAGGTTGCCAAATGCAGCTGCATAGTTATTACACAGATGAGAGGGGTATCTATTTTCTGATCCCATTTAAATATTTCCAAAAATGCCATACCATTATTTTACAGTCTTTGAAACAAATATTAGAGTGGTTTGGACGTCTTACTTTGACCTTGACGATCTGCTCCATGTTGGAGATCACGTCGTCCAGCTCCAGTCTGAGCTCACTCTTCTCTTTCTCCAGCTTCTGTTTGACTCTCTGCAGGTTGTCGATCTGCTCTCCCAGGTCCGCCACGCTGTCTGCGTTCTTCTTCCTCAGTGTAGCAGCAGTGGCTTCATGCTGCAGAGTGGCCTCTTCAAGGTCTCTGCGCATTTTCTGGAACTCGGCCTCCCTCTTCTTGTTCATCTCGATCTGGGCAGCAGTAGCCCCTCCGGCCTCCTCCAGCCTCTCGCTGATCTCCTCCAGCTCCCGGGCCAAGTCAGCCCTTTGCTTCTCCACCTTGGCTCGGGCAGCTCGCTCTGCCTCCAGCTCTTCCTCCAGCTCTTCAATGCGGGCCTTGATGGAATTTACCACATTATTAAACGTTGTAAACAAGAATGCTCATAGTCAAAGAAGACAAAGCATCAGTTGAGTTACCTGTAACTCCTTCAGTTTCTTCTGGAGCTGAGCACTCATGGCCTGTTCGTCCTCAATTTTACTGAGGTGCTGACTAATTTCAAAATCTTTCCTACATTTAGAGACAAAATGTGGCACCTTAGTTTTTAATTTTTGTACCATATTATGTGTCATTTTAGAGATTTTTAGAGATGAGTTTTACTTTTTGAGTTTTTCATCCATCTGCTGCTTATCATTTTCCAGATCCATCACATTCTCTTGAGTTAGCTTCAAGTCCCCTTCCAGTTTTCTCTTGGCTCTTTCCAGATCCATTCTCACTTTCTTCTCTTGCTCCAGCGATCCTTCAAGCTAAAAAACAAAACAATCCCTACATTTATTCCATAAACCTAGCGTAAGACCTTGAGATTTAACCGCACTTTTTGCTGAAGTACTCACGTCATCAACTTGCTGCTCCAGCTTGGTCTTGGCCTTGGTCAGGGAGTTGACTTTGTCTTCCTCACTCTGCAGGTCGTCCAGTGTTTGTTGATGAGCCTCCTGGAGAGCTTTCTTCTCTTTGGTCAGCTTGGCGATGATTTCATCTAAAGCTGCCATCTCTTCAGTCAGGTTTTTCACCTTAAATAGAGACCACAGAGGCAGTGTTCAGTCTGGTTTATAGAAAAATCCCCATAATAGGTATTTTATTAATTTGTTGTCCATGTTTGGCAACAACAAGCAGTGAGCACTGAGGTTTTATCTTTTTAATTATTATGAGAATTTTTTTTAGCAGATTTAAATATCCAGAAAAACAACTTAGTATTAATTTAAAGTTGTGTCTCAGGCTCACAGATCAAGGTCGTCATTTGTCATTTGAGCAGCTGTTATTATAAAAATGAGTATATCTGTTTCATACCTTGTTCTCTGTGGCATGCTTTTCCTTTTCCACTTTAGCCAGAGTGAGTTCCAGGTCATCGATGTCTTTCTTGAGCTCTGAACACTCGTCCTCCAGCTTCCTCTTCTTTGCAGTCAGCTCTGCATTCATCTCCTCTTCATCCTCCAGTCTCTCCGTCAGCTCTTTGGTTTTGGCCTCAAGCTGGATCTTGCTCTTGATCAGACCCTCACAGCGCTCCTCAGCATCTGAGAGATTGTCTTGCTCCTACAGGCAGGAAATTAAACCAATATTGAAAATCACTACATTTGTGTGTGTGTGTGTGTGTGTGTTTTAGGTAAGCCATCCAGCTGATCTTACAGATTGGACTTGGAGCTGTAGGTCATTCTTCTCTTGAAGAAGTGTGACCATTTTTTCCTCCAGCTCTTTCTTGCGGGCTTCGGATTTTGCATAAGCATCTTTGAGCTTTGTGAACTCCTCTTTCATGTTCGCCATCTCCTTCTCCGTCTCAGCTGACTTCAGCAGAGGTTTGATCTTAAAGAACATCTTCATCCAGGGCCAATTCTTGACACCCATAAAGGCACGCACATTCCACTGGATCACCAGTAAGGCGTCTCTGTGGATAACATCAGAGAGGTTGAGCTCATTGTTGAGAGAAACCCTTTGTGATATTTATGAGAAGCTAAGGACCGACCTGCGCTCAACAATTTTCTGGAACTCAATCCTGGCGAGCAGCCCTCTGGATCTTGCTTGGATTCCAGTGATGATGAGAGCGAGACGATCATCTCTCATCTCCTCAAGAACGCCCAGCAGACCAGCTTTGAAGAACACCTGATAGTGACAGAAAAGTTTTCATATTTTCTCCCAAACAAAAGTGTATTTCATCACAAACCCTGATCTTTTAAGTGATGCAGAACCAACCTTTGTGTGTCCCAGCTTGTACTGCTCATGATCAATATCCAGCGAGCCCAGAAGTTTTTCTGCAGCTTTTTTATTGTCAATGAACTGTCCCTCTGGAATAGCATTAGGGTTCAGGATGCGATATCTAAAACAATACAGCCATAATATCATTAAAATTAAAAAACTATTTGAAAATAAGTTGGGAACACAAATCATGGAAGGCAAAACAACTCAGAGTTCAAGATGTGAACACACTGAGTGCACATAAAGGATGACTAGAGTGGCTTGGCCAACAAGCTTGAACAACCTACACAGGAACTGGCCACTGAAACCTCTACAGACAACTCTGCACAGGAGGAATGTCATCAGGAACATCACTGTTGCCACAGAAGAAACATCCATATGACTGTGTTTTAACAGGGGAAACTTATGAGCCTCATCAACCTGGGGTCACCAAGACAAAGTTGTCTGTTGTTTAAAGATTCTTACTGATGAATTGTCTAAGGGCTTCATAAGATGTGGGAAAGAACAGTCAATAGTCATTTCTTCTCTTGCCTTTGTTTGAAGTCTCCATACTGGATCCTGTTGGGGAATCCCTTCCTGCAGATCCTGATGCCTTCCAGCACACCGTTACAGCGCAGCTGGTGCATGACCAGAGGATTCTCCATGTCCCCAGGAGTCTTTGTCTCATTGGGGATGATGCAGCGTACAAAATGAGGATGAGTTGACCTGAGGTTGGTCATCAGTTTATTCAGATTCTCCTGTAAATGTAAATAATAAGTAATTAACAGGTTTGTAACCAGCCAAGGACACGTACCAAACCAAAGACATATTTTACCCTGTGCAGAGCAGACACAGTCTGGAAGGAAGAACCTTTCTTCTTTCCTCCCTTTCCTCCTTTGCCTCCTGACTCCTGGGCTGTTTGGAAGGTGTAGATACGTGTTATTGTGACTTCTAACTTTAAGGACAAAAATAATCAGCACAGTCAAAGAGCTCGTACCTGACTCAGCACCAGCATAACCCATAAAAAGCATACAGAGTAACTTCAGGGTGGACTTCTGATAGAGTCCAACCACGGTCTCATTCAGTGGGTCCTTGTTCTTGACCAGCCAGTTAGTGATGTTGTAATCAACAGTACCAGCATAGTGAACAAGCGAGAAATGGGCCTCGGCTTTCCCCTTAACAACCCTTGGCTTCTGGAAGTTGGGACTTTTACCCAGATGATTGTCATACAGTTTGGCTTTAAATGTTGCATCGCTGGCTTTGGGGAACATGCACTCCTCTTCAAGAATGGACATGATGCCCATGGGCTGGAGGGACAGACAGGTGACAGGTCAGACTCTAATACACCAAAACTGCCACAGTAGAAATTTTTGAAAACACCAACCTTTTCAATAAGTTCAATGCAGGCTGCCAAGTCCATGCCAAAGTCAATGAACTCCCACACAATGCCCTCTTTCTTGTACTCTTCTTGCTCCAGCACAAACATGTGGTGGTTGAAGAACTGCTGCAACTTCTCATTAGTGTAGTTGATGCACAGCTGCTCAAAGGTGTTGAACTAGAAACCAAATGCAAAGAGAGAGTCAGACTTCAAATACAGATTCTATATTTTTATGAATATGTCAGATGTTATAAAACCTATAAAACTCACATCAAAGATCTCAAATCCAGCAATGTCCAGCACACCAATGAAGTACTGACGAGGCTGTTTGGTATCCAGAGACTGGTTGATTCTCACCACCATCCACAAGAACATTTTCTCGTACACTGACTTGGCCAGAGCACCGATGGAGTAGTACACCTAAGAATGGAGAAACAGCTCATTACTTTAGCATCTGTATTCACTTTAATATGATTTATGTGCAGAATTCACTGCAGTGCCTGATTTACAACTCACCTGCTGCACATTTTGACCTTTGGTGACCCACTCGTTGCCTACTTTGACCCTTGGGTGGCACAGTCCCTTGATGAGGTCAGCAGAGTTCAGGCCCATAAGATATGCCACTTTGTCGGTATCTGTAAATAGATATTTTACAACAGAAGCGTTTACTGCCGGGGTCAATTCAATTAGTGGTAGTAATTCTTATGTAATGACACAAATAAGAAGTTTGTATTGTTTTATTGTTGAGCCTTTTACCCTCTGTGCCATCAGGCTCTGCCTGTTCTTCCCTCTGCTTCTGTTTGAACTTCATGTTTCCATAATGCATGATGGCCCCTGTCAGCTTGTAAATGCCATTCTTCTCCTCTTGGGTGAAGCCCAGGACATCAAAAGCTTCCTAGAACAAAAATGCATTTAAGTTAGTTGTGAAACTTTACATGAGAAGTTTTTCCACAAGTATTCTGTTTCAGTCACATGCTAAGTTTCCTCTTTACTTGCCCTTGTAGGAAGTCTTATGACTAAAAGTACTCTTTTAGTCTTGTGTTTGTAAGACTAAAGGAGCACTGAAAATGTCTGTTGCTCAACATAGAACCACTATTAGATGCAAAATATATCAGTTGTATTCTTAGAGAGTGGCCTATATAATATATCGAACACTTTGTCCTATTATGATGTTAATGTAATCCTTTTCCTGAGGAGTCAAACATCAGCCAAATAAAGGAGAAAGTCATGTGGACCCACTCACACAGAGTGTGCAGCACTTTGTGTGAGCGACAGAGTGTGCAGCACTTTTCTGCTCTCACTCACATCAGTAGCCATCAGCTCGTCTGCATCATTGATGGACTTGACAGTTGTTTCTCCTTGGGAGATATAGCTGTAGTCGTAGGGGTTGTTGGTGATCAACAGCATTTCTGCCAAAGAAAAGAAAAGTTCCGCTCTATGTGCCTGTTATATAGCCTGAGAAAAAAGCAGTCTTCTGTGATTCATTCAACACTCACCCAGCAGTTCTGGTTTCTTTTGGGACAGAATCTGGTAGAAGATGTGGTAGTCTCTTTCAGCTTTGAGCTGATAGGTGACACGGGATTTTTCCAACAGATCTATAGAAATACAACAGCATTTAATGACACTATGTTGAAATCTACAGGAGCTCAAGGGACAAAGTTATGTTAGTACATTGAAATATAAAATATATTGTGCATGTCAACACACTGCCTATTGGTGAGGTGTCTTGTTAAAACACTGAAACACAGCACCATGCAGACCCTGAGTAGGCGTTTCTGTGAGAAATCTTTTAAAAGTTAAATAATTTGGTTTCATCAAAGTATCAAGATGATGATGAGGTGATGTGACGATCCAGCCCATGACACTGTCTACTCACATGTCTCAATGTCAGCAGAAGCCAACTTTCCACTGACTCCAAAGTGGATTCGGATGAATTTACCCTGTGACATGAATAAGGTGAATCCTTAAAACAGATTTTTTTCTTTTTGCACAACCTAAGTTCCCAGATTTTCCCTCAACTCACTGTTGATGTTTTAAAACTCAAATGTCTTGAGATTTGAAGCATCAAAAGCGAGTTTGGAGGAAATGTGTACTGGGAGTACCGGGGAAAATCAGAGAGGTATCTCTAATAAACAAACTAATAAGGAAGCTCACAAATCTGGAGGAGTTGTCGTTTCTGATGGTCTTGGCATTTCCAAAAGCCTCCAGAGCAGGATTGGCCTGGATGATTTGATCCTCCAGGGTGCCCTTTGGATGTCACCAATGTAAAAGTTAGTCACAAGAACTCTATTTATCAGGCATTTAATATCACAAATGATACCAACCTTTTTCTCCTGACTGGCATCCTTCTTGCCAGAAACAGCTGCAATGCTGGCAAAGTACTGGATGACTCTCTTGGTGTTCACAGTCTTTCCTGCACCAGATTCTCCACTTGGAATTAAAATGACCATATATGTAAACTGAACATGTTAACCCTCCTGTAACAGCATACTTATAGTCTCGCATAGATATATAAAATATCAGGACTGACTTACGTGATAAGGATTGACTGGTTTTCTCTGTCTGCAAGATTCAAGACAATGTTGTGTGTTAGGGCAGTTTTCTATCTTTGGATGGTGTTGAAGATGTCATTACAAAGTGCAGCATCAGAGGTGAACATACCAGAAAGCATGTACTGGTAGGCGTTGTCAGAGATGGAGTAGATGTGAGGAGGAGCTTCACTCCTCTTCTTTCCTCTGTAAGCATTGACCACTGACTGATCGTACACTGGCAGCCACTTGTAGGGGTTGACAGTCACACAGAACAGCCCTGAGTAGGTCTGTGGACAAAGATACACAGCTTTTTGATTGGACTGAATGTTTCATGCTCGCCAGAGACGTACAAGTTTGTGGCCATCACTCACGTAGATCATCCATGCTGCGTAACGCTCTTTGAGGTTAAACAGCACAGCAGGTTCGTGGAGGAAGGTGAACATCGCCATGTCCTCAATTTTATCGAACTTTGGCGGGTTCTGAGGGTGGATATCTGCCTCCTTATGGGTGACAGTCTGGAAGGATTTACCACAATTCAATTTAAATGATTTTAAAAGTCATCAAACACATAGGTATATAATCACACCCACTTCTGTTAGTCAATGTAAATATCCTACCTTTCCAAACTGAGTTTCAACGGTGACTTTGTCACCATCTCTACTGGTAATGGTGGCCTTCACATACTCCACCTCAGGATCAGGCACAAAACAAGCCTTCTTCATGTCGAAGACTCGGGTCTGAGCTTCCAGCCGCTCCTTCTCTGACTTTCTCAGGAAGGGAGCCGCAGACCCGAACTCCGCCATGATGGAGTCACTTGACATCTTGAAAGCTGTGAACCAAAGATGTGATTTGAAAGCATTTAGATTTCACAGTCCCTGAATTAGCACTTGAATGCACTGTAAGATCATTTGATCCTAATGTATTTCTACAACAGAAGAAATACTCATCAGGAATTAATGTGGTTAAGTAACAAGACAATTAAGTAGAGAAATATTCCTAAGTGCAAGGACAGTGATTGAAATGACCTACAAACTATGATAAAGTTCCAAAATTCAGAGAACTTAATAATCTAATTGTTATGATGTTATGTCCAGTTTGTTCACATAGTTTTCAAAAAGTAACAGCATTGAGTTATTTACCTGTTTCCTCTTCCTCTCCCCCTTGATAGATTTGGTCTGTTGGTTTTCTAGAGAGACAAAAGTAGCAGCATTTTCACTATATGAAGTGGTGGTGAAGTCGTCAATAAATGTATGTGTGCTTACCTGCAGATGCTGTGCTCCTGTCCTCACTCCTGTTTCTGAACTCCTCTTTTTATACATCCAGGAGGCAGTGCTCCAACACACAGCCGCCCTACAAGGACGGAGCAAGAACACAAAGGATCAAAAAGGAACATCTGTATTTGGAGTTAAAGGTGTGGACAAGTCTAACTGTCCTGTATCCATTGGCTAATGAACCTGAAGCTCATTAGCAGCTACTAAATCAGCATCTATTTTAGTTTTGCCCTTCAAGTGGCAGAAAAGACAGAAAATTGTGAAAATATTCAAATATTTTAGCTGAAACATGCAGAGTATTATTAATCTTATTGTTTTCTTAATATGAAACACATTTTGTTGTCGGAAATATGAATGCGGATCTGTTCTTATTTGCTACTCAGGGAAAGCATATTTATCATTGTAATATACATATATATATATATATATAAAGTATAAAAGTCTAAATTATGTTAAACATTATTTGTGTTTTATTTTATTTTCTTAACTGAAGAAACTGATGCCCTGTCATTGCTGCGATAAGCCTGTCTGAGTGTCTAGTATTGTCTGTCTTCTATTGTCCTGGAAGACAAAGATAAACCTGTGAATTTCTGACTTGGATTACTTCTCGTAGTTCTCCTTTGTCTCCCAGTGGACCTCAGCTGACCGTCCTCCGTCTATAATAAAATATCGGCTGTGACAGCTGCCTGCTTTCAATGGTTTCAGTGCCCATACTGTAAATGAATACATTTAGCTCTCATAGAACACTTATCACCCGCCCCCATGTACGTATCATTCAGGACACCAGGGTCAATGCTGGTAATTAGTGTCACATTAGCAGAGGGGATCCTTAAATAATGTGTTTATTTACTGGGCCACCTGAAGACACCTCCTCAAGAAGCACACGAGCCCTTTTGGCATTAACAACTTCACACTTCACTGCTCACCGTGACCTTGCAAGTCTTGACAGTTGGTTGTCTACACCCGGCGCACCACTCCTCAGCACATCAAGGGCAGCACTGAGGCTTTCATTCCCAGCTGTCTTGTGCCCTTCTGCAGTCAACACCCACAGTGATGATACACAATCCAGGGCTCTGGTGGACTGTTCAGGCTTGTGCCAGAACATATGCCGAAAGTAAGCAAGCACGATAGATCATTTTGTCCTGTTTTGTTTTCAATCAGACTTTTAAATCCACATTACATCTACATTGGTCAGCCACAACATTAGGCTTATCTGCCTTTGTTGTGTAGGCCTACTTTGTGTCTGACTCATCAGAATATGGACTCCACAGATCTCTGAAGGTGTCCTGTGGTTTCAGACACCAAGACGTTAGCAGCAAATCCTTTCAGTCCTAAAAACTGCAAGTTGAGTCCTCCATGGACTCTTTTTCAAGTTCCTCAAACCATTCCTGAACAATGTTTGCAGTGTGACGGGGCACATTATCTTGCTGACAAAGGTCACCGCCATGAGGGACTTCTATTGCCATGAAGGGGTAGCACATGGTCTGCAAGACTGTTTAGGTAGGGGGTATGTGGCAAAGTAACATCCACATGAATGCCAGGATTGAGGGTTTCCCAGTGGAACATTGCCCAGTACCTTCTTCTCATAGTGTACCTTGCGTTGATCTCTTCCATAGATAAACAATGTACACATACCCAGCCATCCCATGTGAAAGAATGATGTAAAAGAAAACATGATTCATTAGACCAGGCCCCCTTCCATCATTGCTCCATGGTTTTGTTCCAATGTTCACATGCCCACTGTAGGTGCTTTGAGTGATGGCCAGGAGTCAGCATGGACGCTCTGACCTGTCTGCAGCTACACAGGGCCATTCACAGTGTGTCTTTCTGCCATAGTCATCACTGAGGCTTTCACAACCTGGCCCATGTCAAAGTTCCTCGGATCTTCATGCTGTATATTTTTCCTGCTTCCAACACATCAACTTCAAGAAGTCATTGTTCACTTGCTGCCTAACGCATCCCACCTCTTGACAGGTGTGACAAGATAATCAATGTTATTCACTTCACCTGTCAGTGGTTTTAATGGTATGGCTGATTGTAGAAGTCAATCATTTTACTAGAGAAAATATCATGTAGCCCACAACTGGAGCACTTGAACAGATTGGATTGACATGCAAATCTATCCGTGAAATTATTAATCAAATTATTTTTAACACAAGTTAATAAACTGTCAAAACATTCAGTCACCTAATTTACACTTTTATAATGTGAACTGTTGCTTGCAGCTGACACAATTTACAGGGGATACTCAGGTGGTAAAAGCAGTGAGATGTACTGCATATAATGTCTCGAAATAACTGTTGGTTATCTCAGATTACACTTCGGACTTCAAAAAATCCTATGTTACACGCTGCGGTCATGGAATTGGAAGATCTGGCAGTTTATTAGGCAGGAAAGGGCTTAAAGAAACAGATCAACATTTTTTCTACATCCTTTTTAAATACAAAGTTACAGCCAGCAGCTGATTAGTGCCAGGTGTTTCCCTCTGCTTCCAGTGGTAAAGCTCAGCTAAACTGTCTCCTGGCTGTTTTTCTTCATCGAACTCCTAGAAAGAAAGTGAATATGTACACTGATCAGCCACAACATTATGACCACTGACAGGTGAAGTGAATAACATTGATCATGTTGGTACTATGTGGTGTTCTGATGGAAAACCTTGGATTTTAACATCCATGTTGATCAGACTTAGATATCCAAATAAACATTGTCCCAGACCAAACACACTCCCTCATGCAAATGGAAATCCCAAATGTCACTGGCCTACCCCTGCAGGAAAATGCACCCCACCACATGGAAACAACATCAAACAATCAGAAACATGTAGAGGAACATGACAATGGCCCAACATGTTGATCTGACCTCCAAACTTCACCCTGAGAGGTCCTCTTGTCCATGTCCAGTGGTTCAGAGCATTTTTGAGCACCTAAGGGGGACCAAAATAATATTAGGCAGGTGGTCATAATGTTATGCCTGATCTGTGTATTTTCCAACATTTCAAACTAGTCATCAAGTAATACCATTGTAATTGTAGGGTCCTTTGTCTTTCTAAACTTGTCTCATATTAGGGACAAAGATTTAGGACATCTAACTTTTCCACTTTGATTTTTTCATTACGTTTGAACTATTTCCCCAACGTTTTAAAATGTGCAGTATAAAATTGCTGAATATCTATTCAGTAACGTGAACAAAGCAAACATAGTGCTGATAGTGCAAAGATGATCATAACTTTCTCAAGCTGAAACTCAAGTTTTAGATGTCGATACTAAAGATTATTGTTCTAGTAAGGCCTCTACTGCAGGAGTCTGGTGGGCTGAGTCAGGCATCATAGCGATTCACCTCACCCACAGACATCATAGAGGAGAGACCTAAATACAAATCTATGGAGTACATGAATTCCATAATGCCACAGAGGGTGGTTGTGTGACACATATCAAAGCCCTCTGCCAAAAAAGCTAACTGTCTGCTTAGTAACAGCCCAGCTGGGAAACATCCAGCCTATGTGTTGTTGCACTGACTCAAGCACGGTGTTGTGAAGCTGCACATGCGTAGCAGGAGTAGAACCTGCAGAGGAAAATCCTTTTTAAACCTTATTTTGAGGCAACATAAGGGGCAAAAACCAGGAGCCTCGTCTTGTTGGCATGAACAACCCAAACATGTAATCAAGATGACTGTTGAGTGGTGGGACTTGCCTGTTAGGACCTTGACCTACCTGGTCTGGCTTTATTTCTCTGTGGCTTCCACCTTGTTTGGTTTTGTTCTGTTTGTACTTAAGATAATTTCAATTTCAGTTTTGTAAACTACATTTATTTTTCCTCTGCTTCATCCATGATGGGCATGTGTTGTGACAACTGGGGGCTTGTCCAGGATTAAAGTTTAGTACTGTAGTAGTTTAGCCTGATTTGGACCAAGAGTCATTTTATGGTGTATAATAGGGATTTTGTGTGTTTGATCTGTTTACAAAAGTGCAACTTCATTATTTTGAAAGTGGTCAAAATGCATTTAACGTATGAGAATATATTTCTGTGTCTTCTAATAATGTATTAGGATCATTCCCTCAGCTCCTTTTATTATGTTTCTGATGAATGTTTGACATCAGTGTGACACTGTTCTGCATCACTCCACTGGGTACCAATAACAGTGAGCTAAAATGTTCCCCAACACAATGTCTTGAAAACAAAGCAGAGTGAGAGGCACTGATGGCACTTTGTTTCCTTTCTTTTGTCCTTGAGCTGAGAAATGACCACATGACTTTTATAAAGCCACTACAAATGTCACTGGCACACTGAGGCCGACTACAAAGACATGTGACGCATGTTGTCAAACTTAGACTTGAGCAGATGCAGAACTGCCGACCCAGCACTTACTGTCTCTGTCTGTATCCCAGTTATTTCTTAATGACGGTCCGGCTGACACATGATGATGGAAATGATACCGTATTAAAAAATTAGCCTTTGCTCAAGTTGTTGCTTTTGGTTTTTTTTTCGCCACATGTTCACACTCAACCACCAAAGCTGAGTGTGAACATCAACCCCAGGTGCAGCTGTCATTCAGCGAGGCCGGGTCACCACCCTATATACTGGCACAAACTGCTACTACATACTGTAACTCCACACTCCTTCTTGTTGGCCTGGCATTGTTTCCTTCCATTTACCCTTGAGGACAAAGATAAACCTGTGAAATTGTTTTTGGATTCCTTCGGCTGAGCTTAAGTGTCATCTGTCCCTCTGAGAACTGACAACCTTTATGATGTATGTGGATGTGCTCGCTATTGAATCCAGAATAATGGTGATGTTTCCAGTCTTAATCTGACTTTATTGTTATTATATAATTTAGACACTAAGGCCAAGCTAACACAGCATGTATTGAGTTTAGGTCAATTATGTCTTCGTCATGATCCATTATTCATTTAATAATCTTTGACGCTAATTTATTTTTCCAATAATTAGGGTAATGTTAAACTATCAGCTTCCAGAGACAACTATTTCATGCATCATGATTAACTTTTCTGAGGAAATAATTTGAAATCACAAGTGTCTGCAGTCAACACAAGGATCAACAGAGCTATTTCTGCACTATGCAAAGTGGGATCCTGTCTACAAAGTGATAACTCGTCTCAGACACGACAGGATAAACAATCTCCTCCTCCAAGACCTCTGCACTGTATAACGAGATCCTTTCAACACCCAACTGCTCCACACTCCAGCTCCTAACCTCCCGCAGTCTTATTAGCCTTCGCATAGCTTTCTCTACATGCATTCTCAGTCCTCAGCTGTCCTGCACTTCTGTCCGAAGGATTTGCCTGTGACATGTTCTCCTGACAAGTTCCTCATGTCAGCCACCGTGGTTGTCGTGTTAGCGACCTGCATGACAGCTTCCGTTGACATGTGGACATGGAAGGAAGGATGGATGGAAGTAGTCCACCTTAATATGCTGTAACGGATTTATTGAAAAGATACAGCTTGTTTAAATGTGTTTCCGGGCTGTACAGCATAATTGTGCATTAAAGTTTGCATGCAAGGTGTTGGTAGACTAATTAATGTAGCTGCTGTAGCCAATAAAAAAACCTGAACAAGCTTTTAAGGCCCTATCTAAGTATAGTTATGACAGGAAGTTTTTAAATTGCATTTCACAATAATATAGAGTCTCATCCTCCCTTCATGTCAGTTTTTAATCTAAAACGATTTTCATTCACTGTAGACAAGCTAGCTTTTCAGTGAGGCTGTACTTTGATGAAAATACTAACTGTTGCAGTAACTTGCAGGCCGTTTTAAGGGTGAAACAAAGACTTTCAGAACCTCTTTCAGGGCTGTTTATAAGGGAGAAAAAAGTACGTAGTCCAGGATTGGTACTTTTGAAAAAAAAAGTGTAAGGCTTGATGCTGATTGGTTAAACCCAGAGAGGCTGCTGAGCCATTTTTTGCCCTCCTGATATCCTCGAAATAGAAAAAGCTAGAAAGGCAACTGGAGTTTCGTCCACTTACTACATTTTATCATTGGTTTGGTGCACTTTGAGTTTACATTGTGGTCAAACCTACTCCAAAAAGTTTCTGCAGTGGAAAGCCTCTGATGGTGTTGCAGTGGCATGACATACTGAATGCAGCTCGTGTGGATGCTACGGCACTACTTGGTCAATGAAAGACCTTTGGTGCTGAAAAGCTACTTGATACAGTACACAGTGTCGATACCACTATGCTACTGAGAGATATAACTAAACTAGAAGTAGCAGAAAACTGCTTCTGTCTGTACAACAGATTAACTCTTGGGTACTAACAAAGAAACCTTAAGCCTTGTTAACGTTTACTAATAGTGCTAAAATAAAATACTGTTTAATTGCTCATAAAACAAATATTGGACACATTGACCTAATTTTGGCACATGAAAAGTCAGATGATAACAAGTCAACACATCAAATTTAATAGCAATTCATTCTATATTTGTTGAGATACCTCAGTATGGACTACAGTACTTGGCCTTCTGATGTTGACATCCAGAGTCATGCAGTGGTGAAGCTAAAACTACAGTCATATTGTGTTAATATGGTCTATTTTACAGGGTTTCACTTGCTCATTTGGTGCAAATGAGGTCATAAGAGCAGTGAGGTGTAATGTGTTTCGGGGAAAGTGCGCAGTCACTCTACGAGGTGATAATGAGCGCCTCTATGGCTGGAGAAAGTATGACGACCTGTGTCCACCATCTTGCCCTGCGCTCCTCATAACTGGGCTTTCACACCTTATGTTTAGAGGGCCGCTCTAACCTTGAGGGCATTGTTGTGCTACCAGGGTGGAACATACCAATCTGTGTTAAGATTCTCATTCCCAGCTGTCGTCACAGCCCTTTGTCTGCTAAGACCGACTGAGCCAGGTGACATTATCAGCAACGTCTGTCCGCCTGCCGCTGCACTGAGATGGGATCTGGAAATCTAAGGTGGGCAGAGAGAAGAATAAGTCTTTCTTTCTAAATTAACAGAGTGAGCTGATTTACTATCATAAATTCTGTATTGAGCAAGAACTGTGATGTTAATTTAACTTTTTTTTTTTTTGCAATGCTTTTGTTCACAACCTGCAAATTGCACTGTCAGTATTTTGTACATACACTCCTGAAATGCTTACTGGTTACCTATAGAGAGGTACAAGAGAATTGCAGCTAGTAGACAATCAATTAAACTGTGTTTTGGGGAGTAAAATAGATTTATTTTACAGTCTGCTTATCAATACAACTGAGAAACAGAAACCATAAACCATTTAACCCAGTAAGACCTACAGCCCCATCTAAACACAGGTGGAGGTATAGGAATATGTTGCATCAGGTTCATTCGTCCAGTTTTAAAAAGACAAAGATGGCGTCTTGAGGCTTCACAGATGTACTCAACAAAGCAACAGATGATGTTATGGTTGCCGTGTCCATTTTTTTTTCTTACAGAGTTTACACTTCCATTCTATGTAACTCTAAACTGTTGTTTCCTTTGGAACATGCAGCTCTATGAAGTCCTTGTCTCTCTCCAGACACCCCTCTGCCGCTTGCTGCAGCTCGAGCACACCAGCTCACCCATGACTCTGCCCAAACCCTGTAAAACTACTCTACACTACACAATGGCAAGTTGTCCTATAGAGTGATTTAACCATACATGTTTAAAATGGAAACCGATCCTGAAAAAGAATAATAATACAGAAAGCCCTCCGTCAGGGCTGCACAGTGGCTCGGTGGTTAGCACTGTCGCCTCACAGCTAGAAGATCCCTGGTTTGCGTCCCAGTTAGGATGCCTTGGATCTTTTTCTGTGTGGATGTGCCTGCATGTGTGGGTTTTCCCCAGGTACTCCGGCTTCCTCCCACAGTCCAAAAATTAATCAAGTTATTGATGATTCTAAATTGTCTGTAGGTGTGAATGTGAGTGTGCTTCGTTGTCTGTCTCTATGTGTAGCCCTGCCGGCTGGCGACCTGTCCAGGGTGTCCCAGCTGCCTTCGCCCGAGTCAGCTGGGATAGACTCCAGCCCCCACCCACGGCCCTACAGAGGAATAAGCGGTGTATAGATGATGGATGGTTGGCCCTACGTCACAAGCTGACAGGTTTGGTTCCTTATGTTTGTTCCATATGAAACTCTGGAGGTCTGAATCTGTGTTTTTTTGACACAGCAGCACTGCAATTTAACGGTGGAAGTGCTCAACCATGAAGTTGACTGCATATTTTAGTCATGATATGTCTTATAGCAGGGGTGGCCAACCCTGGTCCTCGAGGGCCACTATCCAGCATGTTCTAGATGTTTCCCTCTTCCAACACACCTGATTCAAATGATCAGGATCGTTATCAGGCTTCTGCAGAGCTTGAAGATGAGCTCATCATTTGAATCAGGTGTGTTGGAAGAGGGAAACATCTAAAACATGCTGGATAGTGGCCCTCGAGGACCAGGATTGCCCACCCCTGCCTTAGAGGGTCTTGGTGATTAAATAACACTGATGTTGTGGATCTGGGTTTAGATTATCATTAACCCTGAATGTCTGGACAGCTCTCTTCACATGTTTTGTCAAGAGAAAGGTGATGCTCATTTTTTACACTGAGGATCTTAAAGTGATATCTCTGAAAAAAATAAAGCCATCACACCTGATCACAACAAGTCATGTTATGGTTGTGTGTGTGCTGTTACTGAAGTTAAATGATGTTATATGGACAGTTTTAGTGATTCAGTATAATCATTTAAAAAAGCTTGCTAACTTCATGGCTGTGGAGATGTTATTAATAACGCTTCATAGATGCTCTTGTCAGCGAGCTGCTCATGTTACTCTGACAGAGAGGATCTTCCTGTGTGTGGCGTTGTAACATCTCCATCTTGTGGTTCTAACAGGTACAGTCTGCTTTTATACCACCTGACTACTGACAACAGGAGCCGTCAGAGAGACAGGATTTCACAGTGATTAATAGAAAACTGAACTTTATATCTAAACAACCTGTCAATACATTAATTAGTGATGATGATGATGATAAGAGGATGAACAGTATAGTCTCGTTTAGTTGTGTAGTATTTTATCTTACAAGGTTTTAGCATTCTATTTAAAACCTTTCATTCAGACTAAGGCATAAAAAAGTGTTTTAATGTCTGCACAATAAGCAGACTATTTGTACCTGAGTAATTCAATGCAACGCTACAAATGTGCATAAAGCAAAAAGGACCGCAACACATCCATCACACCAATCAAAGTCACCTTAAAGGCTCAGAGGGCTAACAACCTGCTGACATCTTAAGACAGCTGTTAGGCCGATACTGTCCAAGGAAGCAAGCTACAAGGTGCTAACTGTGATTAATGTAAAGGGATTCCTCTGCAGGACCTTCACACGCCACTTGAGAAGCTCTTCCTGACTCGCAAATTCACACGTCAGGCTTAGCTTTAACCTCGCTGAAAGGAAGGTCTCCTCCCAGCAGCGTCTGGGTTCAGTCTCAGCTGTCTGCTCGCCTCCGCTTACTGTAACCAAAGTCACCATTGCAGGGTAGGAAAACGGGCACTGATGTCTGTTTCTCAGTGATGTTTATCTGAACCCCTGAGAGAACTGATCAGAGCAGAGGTGTGTGTAGTATAGCTAATGAATTCACTTTTTTATTTAGATATTTATGCATCAAAAAGCCCACAATATTTGGCACTCTGATACCTCTTATCAGTGTGTGGCATCCCTTTTGTTTTTCTTGATGTCAGTTAAACTCCAAAGGAGCCAAAGGAAAGTTCTGATATCAGCAATTTTTATTATTCTAAAATGTATTGTGTTTACATGGATTAAACCTGCCTTTCAAGATCTGTATGTAGCTTGAAACTCTCCCTGGCAGGCAGGAAACTAAATCCCTTCTGTATTGTACGTGACCTCTGAAGAGCTCCAACAGAAATAGAGTTAATTACTTTTTATTGCATTATTCTCTGTAATATTTAAATTCAAGGGCTGTCAGTCATTTTGCAAAGCTCAGTATTTCACACAGTGTTTCAGATGAAGGTTACCAACAGAGCCTGAACTCTATAAAGAAAATAATAACTGAACTTGAAACAGAGTGCGGCACGTCTGATCCTGCCCACAAGAGTTGACTGTATTATTTCTGTTCTTCACCGTGACAATGAGGTGTAACCTGAACCGTCTTTTTGTTGGACATTATCTCCTTCTGTTGTCCTTGCGGATAAAGATAACCAACTGACAGTTCTCCTGAGAGATCAAGGTGTTAAAGCTTTAGAGGTATATGTTTATTGTATATCTGATCCCCACTGTGTTTTTTTATAGCACACACAGTTATGAGTAGCATTTAAGGTTGCTATGCTTCATCCTGGTTCTGTTGAGAGCTTTGTAAGGTGTCAAAACATGATCAGTTCTAATATATTGTGCTTCAGTCTGGCCTTTTTTTTATACAACTTCTATACATAAACTTTCAATGAGCAGAAAATTCCACCAGAACCAGATGTATGTCGTAATTCCTCACATTCAGTTTCAATTTAATTCCATTTTATTCACATAGCACCAACATAACCTAACATTAGGTATGTCAGGGCATTTTACATTGTAAGGTCAAGACCCTACAATGTTATATCATAGGGAGAAAGCACATGCCATCTTAAATTCTCTCTTCTTAGGATTATTGTTGGAATTATTTCAATTTCACTGATTTATTATTATCATTTTATGATAGTTGTAAAAGAGGCCTGGTTGGTTTGTAGCCAGCTGTGGCTCGTCTCCTCGATCAGGTCTGCACATGTTGCACATCTCAGTCCCTCTCTTAGAGTCTGAATCATCAGGACAAAGTGCAGCGTAGCTCCTCTTAAGTTATTCATACTGAAGTTGATTTGCTTCTTGTTTCACTGCTATATTGCAGGTGCTTCACTGTGAGAAAGCTCCATAGTTAAATTCATTTCAGTTGGAAAAAAAAAGCTCTCTCCCTCCGCTACGTGCCTCTGCTGCTGATTTTTTTTTCTTATTGTGTTGTAGGTCGGTGGCCAGCCTCTTGGAGAGCTTCACCTCCATGCCAGCTGGCAGATCAGATTTTCACAGACAGCGAGAGAGATTTCCAAAACAGATTAGAGAGATTTAACAGCAGTTCACACAGAGCTGTGGTCAAACTGCAGCTTTAGAGTTATGCTGTCATTATTCTCAAAATATAAACCCAGCAGAAATGGTCTATCAGTCGGATTTCATTGCATTATTAGGAAATCCTTCAAGTAACTTCCGTGTGGAATCAGTATTTCTTTTTGGAAATATAACTTTTGTTCCATAGATTGTCTGTTATTTATAATCATAATAAACTGCACTAATTTCAGTGGCATGTGGACTCTTCATTGTCAAGTCAAATGTCTTTATATAACCCAATATCACAAATATGCCTCAATGTCTTATAAACTGGACAGAACAGGAGACCCTCAACCTTCAGACTGTTGATTCTGACATGGATAAAATCCCCCAGAAAGTGCCTTTTCAGAAGGATAATGCTCCCTGCCACACTGAAAACATTGTTCAGACATAGTTTGAGGAACATGACATTGCATTTGAATTTGAGGGAATTAGGAGGCCAAGTCAGCACCTTGGTCTCCACAGCACCATGGAGACCTGGAATAAGGACAGATTTCACAAACAAGAGCCAAACTGGAGCTCAAAAGACTCGAAAGAAAGAAGGACGGAAACAAACACACGGAAAGAAAGGCAGAGAAAGACGAGAGACTATCTGCTGCAGGACGACGATACACATCCAAAACATCTGGAATGAGGCATCAGGCCCACAGTCCTGCACAGAGACGCCCGAGTGAAACTATAGAAGACAAGGAAGAGAAACTGAGGAGAAAGGCTGAGAGAAGCAAACAGCTTGGACGGTCAGGCACCTGTGGGACAACAGACAAACAATCTGTGTGTACTTAACATTGCAGAAAGGCTGTCTGCAAAGTTCAGCCCCTCAAAATAAATCCACCCAAACAGGGTTTTCTGAAGGGTATACGTCTTTGGAAAGTAAAGCTCAGAATTTCCTACTAATGAGGTGCAAAATGTTAAAACTTCATTTTCACACAGTTGCATCAGTCTTAAAAAAAAGCAGCCATCTCTTATTTATTTAACCATTTTATTTTACATGAAATCAGGCTATAGAGTTAACTGCATCACACTCATCATTGAACAGATCATCAGTGTTGTCAGACATAATATTACTCGAGCCAAGTTAATCATAGTGATAATAATTATCAGTGTATAAGTGTTAAGACTTGCTGAGTGCAACATACAGAGGGGAAAAAAAATCTACCAAAACTGACGGAGAAAGAAGCCATCAGTAAAGGTGAGTGTCCTTCATAAAAACTCCTCAGAGTCCAAATTAAACAACCCCTGCTTCCTCTCAATAACCTGCACAAATGAAAACTGAAGATCCAAGCACACCGTCACACACACATTTTCTGATTTGACATGTTTTGGAAAGTCTCTAACAAGATTTTACTTCTTCACCCAGCACGCAAAAAAGAACATAAAGAAGAAAAACGACATCCTTGGTGCAGGGTTGAGGAGGAGTCAGGGGTTGGTCTGGAGCTCCGGGGCCCTCTGCGGCTCCTCACAGAGCGGGATCATCGGGCCCTTTCTCCAGCATCGATAAACATTCAGCCAAAATTACAGACGACCTCCTTTTTACGACCCGACAAAAATATATGTGCCTGTTAATACAAGTCACCGTTTCTACTGTAGTTTGTTCGTACCCGTCTGTTCTCCTACAGCTCAGACTGGTCATCTAGAGAGGTATTGAGTGACTATAAGCTTCTGAGGAAATACAGAAAAAACAAGCCCTTCAGTGCTTCCAAACATGCAGATAGGAATGTTGTGACAGTTAACAGCCTCACTGTTATCTGATCAATGACGCCGTGTCGCGTCATCTCAGCCCCATTCAGCTTAATACTTAAAATGCCAGGCCTCTGGATAATTCACTGATTATGCTTAATAACAACATAAATAAAGTATAAATATTGCTGGCTCCAGGCCAGATTCAGTGGATTTACACAATTTGAACACTTTTCTGTTAAAGGCCTTTCAGTTGAATTTTTAGCCTTTGATCCAAACATAATAAAAGCTGATTCATAGAACTGTCCCTTAAATTTGAAAACTTTGGTCAAATTAACCACCATTACGTTTAAAAAAGAAGAAAAAGTCAAAGTGCTCGACACCACCTCCCCACTGCATAGCGTACTGTAAGGTTCCAGCAACAGGGTCTGCTTTAACAAAACTCAAATGCCCCAAAAAGTTAAAGAAACTAAGTCTATATATTTGTATTTACAAGGCATTAAACAGCCACAATCCTCTCAAATGTTACAACAAATGTCAGAGAATTGCGGTCCAGATGAGAGTTCTACGACAAATGTCACAGAAAATGATAGAAAACCGACTTGTACACCTCTGAGCACTTATTGTGTTGTCGTACACAGCAAACACGACAAAAAAATGCAAGTTAAGACAAATGCTAAGAGTAATTTTGCGACTACTCCCCGAGCCACGTCTGGTCAGGACAGTAAGCAGCTAGCATCTCTACAACAGACACACTCGGGATGCAGGACGGCGCGCAGCAGTGGATGCTGGTGTGTCTCGTATTGTTATGGGGGGGAGCACCCGCCATCTGGTCAGGAAGAGATGGTACGAAACATGAAGACGTCTGCAGATGTGTGTGAACGTTGTGTGAGTTCAGAAGCACGTCTCCATGGCAGGAAACAGAGAAAGGTGAAGTCAGTGGCAGCTCAACCCACCCGCCTGCGTTTGGAATGACTAGAGGATGATATGTTAGGAAGCTTTCAGTCTCGTTGCTTTCATCTCCGTCCTGTATCGTCTTTCCACAAAGATCAATAGCAGCCCTTTTCTCTCCATCTTTCTGCTCTTCTTTCCGAGTATTGCTTTGTCTTTCTCCTCCTCTGCATGAACATGGTAGATGTGAATGTTCCTGCTGCAAAGTGACTGGTTTGAGGACAGTCCGTCCCACCGTTGGAGGCTCTTTAGGTCTCTGGGTTTGGCGTCGCCAGCAGCGGCACGTTGTCCCTCCTCCTCCGGCCCAGCGGGGGGCGTCGGTACTGCTCCCCGTCGGCCAGCGTCTGGGGCAGCGGCTTCCTCTTGCTCTCGGGCAGCAGCAGGATGGACAGAACGGCCAGCAGGGCCAGGGAGGAGTAGACCACATGGTGCAGGAAGTAGCCGTAGTGGTTCCGCAGGTCCATGAGCGGCGAGCTGAGGCGGCCAACGCAGCCCAGAGCGAGCACGGCACCGACACCAGTACCCCTACACATACAATGCAGCACATTTAGTTTTATTTCTCATTTGTACTCAACCCTACCCCACAGACAATACCTCTATTTATGTCTCTATGGATTATTTTTGGTAGTCGTCTCTGACTACATGTAAAAACTCTTATGTTTAAAGATCGTCAAAATGACACCCTTTAACAGAACCAGACACTGTGAAAACAGATAGAACTGTCATGTTCTCAGCTCTCTAATGGTCCTTGAACCAATCACCTGTCAGGAAAGTCAATCAAATTTAACCTGAAAACTGTGTTTCATCAGAATCACTGTATTTGCATGCCTCATTTCAAAAGTTGCCTAAAATAAAGCGCAGGCTTAGCAAAAAACTGTCAATATAGCACTCGTTGGTGAATCCAAGAGAGCATGAGTGACTCAGCTGCAGCCAACAGTCAAGTGACAAAGTGCAGAGTAGTGTGAAAAAACATCTACTTTGTGAAGGCTATGAAGAGTCAGTACTAAAATATCTACAACATGCAGAGTCAATTTGTTTCTAGTATTGGTAGCAGCTGTGGGCACTTGTTGTACATGTTGATTACAGTTTTTTTCCCAAATTCTGTAAGATCAATAATCAAAGAAATTCATCTTTTATATTTCCTTTTTTTATGATTAGAAGACATTTTTGAATTGTCTCTACTTCTGGCCATGACTGTGCTGTTTCCATAGAGGTGCAAGACTTTCTACTGCAGGGAAAAATGAGTCAATAATAATGTGACAGGGGCAAAAAAACACCCCGAAACTGCTTGGAGTTCAGAGGGTCAAGTTAGTTGTTTAGACTTCTCTGTTCACTTGCTAACTCCTTTTTGTTGGTCAATCAAAAGATGGACTGTTCAGTTGCCACAGTTGGCTCAATATGTGGACACATGGTTTGTTTTAAATCTATTTTTTTCTGTTTTCAGAATATCTACAGCTGGTCCTGGTAACTGCAAAGCTGCTTCCTGGTTGAGGATCACTGCTGTCAATCACCTGAAATTCTCACAACTTTAACATTTTATTCCTTCACTTCCAGCTAAACTTTCATGTGATTCTAAGAGTGATCCCAGTTAATCCGATTTTATTCTCGATATCATTATTAAATGATATTGTTCTGATTCTGTCTGACGGTTTGCACACGCTCATTTTCACAAGAAACACTTTGAATAACCTTCTGATTTCATTTTTGCACAAACTACACAGAACAAAAAAACCATGTGAACTTTTTCCATTGTTTTTGACTGCAGAGTGTTGCTGTGTTTGCGTTACCTGATGATGGTGGGCATGATCTCTGCAGTGAAGAGGATGCAGAGGGAGGCGGTGGCTTGAGAAGAGAACAGACCCAGCACTGAGAAAACAGTGATGGCCGTCTCGCTGAGATCTAACGGGGAGGAGGAGGGACAAGCATCAGCACTTATGGATTACCTTGGTGACGTGCAGCGTTTTGCATTTTCACACGATACATCATGACGTCGGCGTCCAATTTAGAACACTAAATCAACATGGAAAATCTTAAGTCCCTGAACCTTCCCTGACGTCAGCGCAGAGAGAGCAGTAAGTGGCCCCCAAGAGGAGGTCACCGAATGCTTTATCACTGCCCAGTGCTGCTGCCCCTTCAGCCTTTGATGCATGATTAAAGCACAGTGCCTGACACAGCTTTGACTTTGCTGTCACTGCAGTGTCCTACATAAACTGAGAGTCATTCTCCTTCTCAGCCACAGGGGGGAGACTGAGATTCGGTCAGTGATGGATGTCTTTACACAATGTTGTGGAAAAACAAAAGCACCTGGGTTGGATTTTTCCATGAGCAGAGCTGACTGGTTTGTTGTTGATCATCTTCATAATGCACGAAGCAAAGGTTCCATATGATGTACCTGCACATGGTGAATGGATGATCTAAAATGCGTCCAGCATCAAATTAACTAATGTTTGCCTACTTTCCAGTTAATATTTGATGAAAACAAAGACTTCAGTCCAACAAAAGCATCACATAATGATCCTCTGATAACAGCAGGTGGTTTATGGGGAGCTGAAGTGGGGCTGTGCCCACCTTGTTAGAAAAGACTATTAATAGTTGAAGCAGAAAACAATATTCAGTTGCCAGCAAAAGCCCGCTTACACTCCATGAGTCCCAGGAGGATCAAAGAAGCGAGCCCCGTCATCGTCATGGAGAGGAGCAGGATGCCACGGCGACCGCACCTGTCCACGGTCACCCAGAGCAACAGCCAGGCACCGCCCCCTGCACACACAGAGAGCAGGTAGGTCCAGTAGAAGCTGGGGGCGGTGCCTCTGACGTCACCTCGGAAAGAGCTGTAGCAGTGACTAATGCCGTGAGAGATGAATCTGAGGGAGGAAGGGCAGAGAAACAAAGAGTAAGCAGCCGTGTGTTTGCAAACAGGTTTTAAATAGAAGACAGGAAAATCTGTGAGCAAAGGTGAACGTCGGAACACTTTACTGCAGCAGCAAACAGGCCGGTAAATAAAAGTGCTCCGCTAACGGGACGGGCCGACCTGAAACTGCAGTGTTGCTGAATTAATGTCAAGAGTGTGGGATGACTTACGAGGTGAAGCCGAGCACACACATGTTCTTCCAGATGTTCCTGCTGTGGAAGAGCTCAGGGAAGGACAGGTGGGGGCGTGAGGAGGGGGCCGGCTCTGAATCCAGCTCTGCAGAACAGGACAAAGCACAGGATCACTTTTTACTCCACGGTCCACAGAGGACGAAGCTCTGACCTGGTTTGTTTTTAATCAATAGTTCACTGTCAACTGGTTACTAATGTGAAAAGAGGAATGTACAGGAGGAAACAAGAGAGATCAGTGCACTTGTAACTATAACTAGCCATGCAGAGGTTATTAAACAGTCGCTAAAAATACAGTTAATGTCCTCCAAACCCTCCAATATTATCAGCATAGAAACACTTAATAACTACAACACACTGCAATTTAATTATAAGCACAAAAGAGACTATTTCTTTTTGTTTTAATGTACTCGTTAACAACTGCAACTCCTCCTGTGAGGTGTCCACAAATGATAACAAATATCAATAATACAGCACAGTTGTAATCATATATAAAAGCTGAGTATTAATGGCTACTTCATGTACTTATCAATTACATTTGAATATATTTCATCCTCTACAGCAATTTTTTTTAAAAATCATGCACTTTAAAGGCCATGGAATGAGTCTATAAGAAATACAGGATGTTGACTTCAGTGTTATTATCTAAACGTTCAGGCTTCATATGTCTTCATTAGTATTCAGCACATTTATTAAAACTTTGAATAGCTGGGAAATGATTTATTAACACACTGTAAGGACTTGTGTGTGAATATTATGTCCTTAAATATCACTACTATGCAATTATGAATTGTCAACTAAGGAAAACTGGTTGTTGTTACCAAATACTTCAATAAACACTGGTGTAAAATGCGCTGAAACCTCCTTATAATGACACTGTAGAATGTTCTCAAGTGTTTATGTGCTGCTTTACTGAAGTGATCCGTCATTAATCAAGTGAGAAACACTGCTTCATCACTGTGATAAAGATTATAATTATGTCTACTTAAGTCATCAGTCAAATAACAGGATCGAGTTCTACAGGCCTGAAATGCTTAAGGGCTGTTTTTTTAATGTTAAGTGGAAATTAATCTGAATTCATCTTCGCTCTAGTAAACATGTACGACTTTAAAGTGACGTTAGACAGGCTTTATGCTTTCACTTATTATGCTGATTGTAAATTGCAATGGTTATAGAATAATGACATCTTCAGCGTTTAGACGGATTCCCTGTACGCTTCACTTTCACTATAATACTGTCTGCAACTACGTCTGGGAAACTTAAGGTTTGAAGAGCAAACAGAGTAAATGTGGAGGCTCAGATTGGCAAAAGAAAAAGTGAAAAGTTGTTTGTTGCCACTTTAATGGTGCAGATAAAGGTTTTTAGCAACAAAACTTGAACATAACACTGTTTTTTTATTGTATATTGCTTGATAGATCATTGTTTTTCCTAATTTTTGAAAGATTTGTACTTTGAACTGGTCAGATGTTTTCCCATGAGTCCATTGATATGCTTTACTTCTGTTTTTACAGACTACAGCTGCTAAAAACAGGCTTAAATGCAATCAGCTTTAATATGCAATACATCTGTAGTGGGTGTAAACAGTACTCTTTAGACAATCAAATATAATATGGATGTAATTTAGACTAAAGTCACATTGTAGAATAATGTACTTTGATGACTTTGTCTTGACAATGAATGAATACACGCTATTTGCAAATGTATAGATACATAAGAGGTGGAAAAGCTGGAATGGGGCAAAGAGAGCGTCCTAGTTTTAATACTTCTGTACATTTTGTGTTTTGATTAAGTCAGAAGGAAAGAAAAATTCATTTCAAAAGAAAAAATGGTTTTGCTGTTATCCTAAAACAACATTAAAGTCTGTCAGACTTTATAAAATGATATCGTAACGGCAATGATAACAAAACATAAAGGTTAGTGCACAGCAAAAAGCAAGTACAAGACGTGTTCACATCCTGGGAGACATTTACATGTTACCAGTTGCAGAGCCCAGTGAATATCCAGCTCAGGGTTTATCTGCCAGCAGCAGGTCATTATAACTCCATTTTTATGCAGGAACCATGTGCCTTTAATAAATCATGAATTACAACAGAGCATCATTACCTGCTCTTTGTAGTGGTGTGTGATCGGTGCTCATATGTCGAAATGCACTGCAAGAAGTAACCCATGAATAATACAGGCTTCATAAATGTCCATTTAACCCCGCGGTGACGCAAAATATGAGTCCGTCTTACTTTGTGGACAGAGTGAGAGTCTCAAGTCGTCACTTTAAACATACCTGTGAAGCTCTCGTCGTCCCTCACGTCTCTGTTGGAGTTTCTTCTCTCGGTGAACGCGTTCATGTCTGCAGATCGCTCCGACAGAAGGAGCCAGCGAGGAGACTCTGGAAATACACCGGGAACCCTGCAGGAGAGCAAAAGGTGAAACAGAAGTCCAGCTCACTCTTTGATCTTTGCTGAACTTTACAAAGCAACAAAATTATTTAGAAGCTTTAGGAGTTTGTTGCTGTAGCGCAATTGTGCTCCTTCAGTATGGAAAATCACCAGGGAGGGCCACAGAATGCTGTAATCCTCACTTAATAAAACCTGCAATTCATTGCCTGTAATCTTCCTGTAATCTCAGTTAATTTGGTTTTGAAACTGCAGTTAGGGCTTATCGTGTTACAGAGTTTTTTAAAGGAAGTGTGGAACTCTAATGTGTTCAGACATGAGCTGAAATGCTCAGAGTGACGAGGGGATTGGAATCAATACAATCTAAGAAAGCTTTCAGCAAGTCGGCTGGCATCAAGACACTTCCAATGACAATCAGGTTCTTTCATTCCTGTGCTTCTTATTTATCTTTATGGCACTGACAAAAGAGATCTAAATTAGAAAACAAACAAATAAAAAAGAACAAGAAAATAGGCCGAATGAAAAAGCAGTGCTGCACAATTACAGCCAAATGACAAATGATTTAAAGAGAACCCTGCTTCCATGTTGTGCAACATTCCTGCAAATGTACACATCTTTGCATTAAAATAATCGTTCATGGTGCATATCCATGAATGTCCAAGAAGCAACATACAAATATAATTGTGCCAAAACTTGTTACCAAGCATTTAATCAACAGAGCCACCCTATGTTCATGTTCTACAATGCAGTGATGACCAGCATCTCTGTTACTGAGATCAGTGTTGGTGAAGGACACGGACTGAGTGAGGTCATTTTAGTATTTTTATATTCTCAGTATTCTTCTTCTTGGCTTGCATGCGGTCATCGTTCTGCAATTCATTGGGTTATTTTAGCTGGTTGAACAAGTTAGTTGTGTCACTGAGCAGCACAGACACAAGTCTCACGCACCCTTTACACATGATTTGTTCCTGCTTAACATCACTTGCTCTAAATCCTAAATACCTGCAAACAATGGATGATGATCCATTTTAAGGGATTAGCTTTTCACCTTCGGCTACAAACATTTGATTTTCATTTGTCCCATCTGCTCTCTGTCGTGTATCACACTTCTACTCTGGAATAAAGTGCAACATATAGAAGACTTTTGCATTAGTTGTGGCTGCAGGGGTGCAAAAACATCCTGACTGCTCCCTGATGGCTGCCTGTTTGTTTATGAGGTGCACAGTTTTCTATGAGCAGAGCACATATTTTAACCATCAACACTGCAGCTGATCATGGGGATGTAAACACAGCACGGCAAAATGATACTCATTTCACTGTGCAGCCCTATTAGAGACAAATACACACTCGTACCCGTAGCTGAGAAAGAGTGTTAACGGGGCAGCTCCAGCTCCCAGCAGGCCCCTCCAGGACTGGCACCCGAGGGCCACTGCCAGCAGCAGAAGCTCTCCGGCTACAGTCATCAGTCCGGCCAGCATGGTCACCACCAGCCTGAGAGACGGCTCACACAGCTCCAGGCCTGACAGAGCAACACAACATCAGTCCAAACAAATCATCTATATCATTTCTTTATGGCTGACTCCAACACACAACCTATATCATACTCAGCTTACATGGAAATAACTCTATCATGGTGTGTCGAACTAATTCATGGTTTTGACTCTTTATAGCCCAGAACCACTAAATATCCAAACTACAGCAGATATTAATGTGCAAGTTTTTTTTCCTTTTCACATGCAAAATATATTTTCTGCACATTGATAAAAAAACCTCCTGCAGTGAATTTAGGGATGTTCGTCTGCCTCTTGAATGATTGCCAATAACTAGATATGCCCAAGCAGACATGACAGTCAATGCTGTACGAACAGGGCAGACAGCCAAGACACATTAACATTATGACCACCTGCCTATTATTGTGTTGGTCCCTCTTATGTCATCAATAACGCTCTGAACCATTGGGCATGGACAAGAGGACTTCTCAGGGTGTCCTATGGGGTCTGGAACCAGGACATTGGCACTGGATCCTTTGGGTACTCTGGCTTGTTCAGTGGGGCCTCTGTCAATCAAACTTGTTCCACTGCATCCTGTTGATGCTTGATCACAATGGGGTGTAGGAAGTTTGGAGGTCACATCAACATGTTGGGCCATTTTCATGTTCCTCAACATGTTCCTGATTGATAGGTGTTTTGCATTTTCCAGTGGGGGTAGGCCAGTGACACTTGGGATTTCCATTTGCATGAGGGAGTGTGCTTGTTGTGGGACAATGTTTATTTAGGTGTCTAAGTCTCATCAACATGGATGTTAAAATCCAAGGTTTTCCATCAGAACAGCACATAGTACCAACATGATCAATGTTATTCACTTCACCTGTCAGTGGTCAGAATGTTGTGGCTGATCAGTGTATACGTGACTTAAAAATATGACTCTTAAAGCACTTTTTACATTCATCTAAACATTTTTTTATGTGCTGCCAAAAATACTAAAAATATAAACACCATGAATCCATGTAGAAGCAAACCACAAACTTTTTAAAGCCACCTCTTGGGTGTACACAAATTGAGTATCTCATTCACATCCCTTGAAGAAATTCCTGCAACTTAGTGTTATACTTTTTAAATTGCCCTTTAATTTTAATTTTCCGTGTGTTTGGTCGTAAAGCTTCAGTAGCACAACGAGGAAGCATAAAGAAATGCTAACATCCAGAATTATTAAATTTAGTCCATCTGAGCAAAGTTAGTGTTACTTCCTGCACCAGAGAGGAAAAACAACCTGATTCATTCTGCAGTTACAACTTGTGGGAAATAAAAATAATGGCACCAACAGGATTATTTTTTGTTTGTCTGTCTGATGTATGGATTTTACTGAAACAAACAAGTCGCATCCATAAAATGCTGAAATACTCACGGGTGATATACAGAGTGAGATAGACTCCTGCACTCGCAGCAGCCAGACAGAAACGCATGACGATGAAGATAGAAGGGTACGGAGAGACGCACACCAGCACCCCAAACACCACCGACAGGGTCAGGGAGGTCAGCAGGGTCTTGGACCTGCCCAGCCTGCAGGGAAACAGAGATGATTTGGAGAATCCTGAACAATATATGTAATGCTAGAATCACTTTTACATAATTTCAAAAACCATTAATGCGGCTGACGTATTTCCAGTTTCCAAGTTACAAAAAAATTCATTGATAGTCCATCACTACAGAAAGAAAGATTATTAAAAATAATAATCATTTCAGGGCAGATTTAAAGGAGCCCTGTTCAAATAGATGATCAATATTTCTTCAGGAAGAGTCTAAAGGAAATGTCTAAAGCAAATCTGCTCATTAACGATCCTGAATCAATATGATGATTGGCCAGTGTTCAGTAGTGCATTGGTGGAGCAGTTTGGTCTCCAACGTGCAGATTAGCACTGTTCCCTTTTCTTCTTTGCGTGTCCCCAGGAGGCCGCATTAATTCAGGAGTTTTAACAAACAGATGCTATGCTCAATTGGTCAGCAAATTAATGAAGGCTGTTAGCTGATTAAACTGGCATCATTTCCCTCACAATCCCCCCAAAACCACAGCTTCCTACAACACAGATCGGTTCCATTGTGTCAGTTTTCTGAGGCTGCTGAGCATGAGGTCCTAAGACCAGCCAAATAAGGATAACCGATGTAACAGAAGGTTTACATTCTTTTGCGTTCAAATCTACGGCATTATTTGCTAGAGTTTGGTAACTGGTTTGTAAAACTGCCTTGAGTTTTTCTTTTGTAAACTGCGGAGTTCCTCTCACAAAGTGATTTCTTACTGTGATAAAAACGCATTATGAAATGGCATTTGTGCAGCTTGATAATAAATCTCTTTTCCTTTTAGCTGGAGGCCACAAGCAGCTGCCTGACAGAGTAACAACTGGCAGGCACAGTAAATCTATAGCTAATTCAGCTTATTAACATCAACGCTACTTTTGGCACTTTGCGTGTGTGTGAGTGTGTTGCACGAAAGACTGTGAGGTACTGAAACTGCAGAGTAAGAAAAAGAGAGAGAGAAATGAGGAACAAAGTGATTTAGCAGCACAGATGTCTTCACACAGATGGACTGAGTTGTACTGGAACATGTGAACCTGTGTGTGTCCGCTGACAAGAGAGCTACAAACAAACTCTGACATAGTAACTTATTAACAGGACTTCTTGAGTTCTGTCTTTTGTGTGTTTGAATGTTCAATCACTGTGGCGATCTGCCAAGAAACACAAGGAAACACTGGTACGTGTGTGCATGAGCATATATTACCTGTCAGCAGCGTAGCCTAAGCCGAGGCAGCCAGTCAGGACGCCCAGGATGAAGCACACCTCCTCCACTGGGACCAGCCAGTACTGACCACACACCAGGTCCCACTGCAACAGAAACAAGGGGGAGAGAGGACTGTCACTTATTATCTGGTCACATTAGCAGAATGATGCACATGTTTGAGACAGACAGACATCATCACACACCAGGACGTGGACGAAACACCCTCGAATGACGACTAAATAGCAGATCAAGACAACCTGTGAGCTGGTTAAAGCAGAGATAGGCGGTATTATTTTGGGTGCATTTCCAAAGTGTTGATTCCAAATGAATTATGAAGTTATTCTGTTTATTAGCACCTGAAGAAATTTCACTTGCGCTGGTTTATAAATAGTGTACTGATCTACCTACCCGTGTGCACCATTAGTCATGAGAGCTGAATGTGTGTCCTCCCATCTCCTGATGCATTTGTTTTAATAATTCCTGAGTCCAGCATTATTCTGGTGTTCTACTCTACTACACACAATTCCGTTGTATATTCCAGGCAATGACAATAAAGGCAATCTTGATCTTGAATCAACCACTGCTGAAGTGCTTGTTTAGCAGGTAAATAGCACAAATTGTGTGATTGTTTCGCTGCAATTAATTTAGCAAATAGTGCTACAGAATAGTAAAATTGTTTGTTGTTTAAAAAGGCAGGACTGGAGTCAACTATTATTACAGTAAAGTAGCCGAAGTCACCAGGAAACCATTTACCAAGAAAAGAGACCAGCATCCTCTCAGTTACTTTGTTTAATGCTGTGTTTGTGTACCTGAAGAATGCAGGAGGACGTCATAGTAACATTACATAAGCAGGGACTCTTTATTTCTATTCAGCGAACACAACACACAAACTTTCAGTAATTATTACGCTTATCAAAGCACACTAAGCCGATTACTTCATTTAAGAAGATGTCCAGTCAGGCTGTGGCTCTTCTAACATAGCAGACATCATGATTATTAAGGGTCTGTATTTTGACCTTCACCAGGTGAGACAGTAAAAAGTGCAACAACGTAGATGGTGAGAGTAAAATGAGGTGGTTAAACAGGTTAGCCAGTCTGTCACACAGGACAGCAGGGTATAATTCTGCAAATGTCAAATGCTAATGCGACTTGTGGCCTGGATGCTTTCGCAGGTATGAAGTGTGTACATATGCCTGCGCACGTCTAGGGAGAGATATCACTGGACAGACAAAGAGAAGAAGGAAGTGCAGGAGAAGAGGGGTTTTTTTGCCTTTTCCAGATTACAGCTTTAACCGTTAGTAAAGCCTGGCATATCTCTCATCCCATCTGCATGATTCAAACCAAAATTTATAACATCCATGAGCGTTCACATTTGATTGTTCAGTAGGCGTGACTTAGTAATGAAGGATCATGCTTTTGGAAAATTAGATGAACTATTTAGATTCAAGACACTGGAGTCCAAGAAGCCCAAGAATAAGGTTTGCGAAGGACGGACTGAAATCTTATTTCTCTGAGAAGTTTAGTTTCAGGCCCTGCATGTGTGCAGCACCACTTGTGCTTACACTGTTTTGTGCCCACTGATAAATAATTATGTGTACACTCCCAGATGGACCACAAAAGGAGAGCAGCGCAGGAGAAAGCCTTCACGGCCCATTAGTCTCATAATGCAAACACAGGAAGACATAACCACATAACGTTACTTATGTGTGGTCAAGATAGATGGAAGACGGTGGGCGTATTACTGTAATTATTAATTAGTATTAGTGCCAGTAACAATATTAGTAAACTGCTGCAGTGATATTATAACACAAGAAAAGGGCCGTCTGGTCACATGCATTTGTTTAAAGCCTTACAACGCAAATGTCTGTGATGTATAAAGAGAAAAAAAAGCGCAGCCACGTGGAAAAAAAAGACAGATATCTGCTCTCAGATCTGAGTTTTAATCACATTAAGCCGACCCACTGATTTGCATTTACAGCTGAGCTCTGCTAATGTTGCTGTCTGCTGGCCGCTCAAAGCAAAATGGTTTTAATGATCTAGAAGGAGAGAGAGCAGAGGGCCGGCGATAAAAAAAAAAAGGTCTTTCATAATTGGAACCCGTGCACAGAAACATAAAAGCCTGTCACATAATATCAGCTGCCTTATTGGTGAGGCACAGAGCCACGATGGCGCACACAAGCCGGGTAAAGGGCAGCACAGCAACCCATAGTGCTCATACGGGTGGAATGTTTTGGATGCCAGGAGGGAGGAGGGAATGTACACTAACGAGTTGTGAAACTCCCTCGACTGGTTTGGTGGCAGCGGCTCAGTCCCCATCATGTTTGTGCCTTCAGAAGTAGACTGAAAGCTGCAACCAGTTCCTCATAGACAGGATTTCTAAACTGCATTTTAGGAAAGGGGCCTCATTGCTACTGTAAGATCTTAGCTTCACAAATTTATGTCTAGTGAGATTTTAGATCAGACGTTTTTCTGCTTCAAAGCAAAGATGACAACTAGACAGTGTGAAGAACTGTTAGATCAGTGTGTATTTTAACCAGCCCTTATTAGCTCTGAGATCCACAGCATGAAGATGTTAAGAGGAGTTTGCCTGTGGAGAAGTGACACAGTATTTATTGATCAGCAGCAGAAGTGAAGCTGATCAGAGGCCTTCCTGCTCACCAGACTGCCAGCTCAGCAAAGCAAAGCAGCAGTGGAGGAACAAATCGACACAGCAGCAAAATACACGTTCTTTGCTAAATCGGACTTAAAAGCTGAAATACGTCGGTCAGTGTGAAGACCGGGGGGAGTACGCTTTTACTACACGGCTGCACTTCCAAGCATGCTCTTGTTAAATTCTTCCCATGGCGGCATTCATGTATGTATGTTCAGCTCTCTGCAGTGGTGTGGGAGGATAACAAGCAAACTGCCCTAATACCACGGGCTGGAGGGCTGGGTGTGGTTCAAACATTGGTAGGCACAGAAATAAGAACAGACATGCAGACCAAAGAGAGACCAGCCTGTAAAGAACTGAGCAGCTGCCTGGGCTCTGTTAAACACATTAACAAGACCAGTCCGGTGGTGTGAGAATTAGACCCTGCTCCAAGAGGAAACGCATGTTTTTGCCATGACAGTGCAAGTCAAAATGTCAAGCAGCGCGCACATGAATGCAGCATTTCTTCGCAGCATCCGTCACACTGGCTGCCTGATGGCACCAAAGATAATCCAAAACATGTAGGGAACACGGACGCTGGTTGTTTTCTAGCGCTGAGCGACAAACTGTATTTGCATCGATATGAACGACAAACCTACTGCCAAAGACTGCCTGAAACGCAGTGAATAACATAAATAATCTCATTTACACACACCTCTCAGAGAGCAGAGCGAGAAAAGATGTTGAGTTTAGAATAAAATACTGAAAGGGATCAGAGAAAAATAAACTTACTCTTATGGGTATGATGTTTATTTTAATTTAATGTTCTGTTTAACTGGCTGGGTGGTTACTTGTATGAAATAATTATATTTCTTTGTGGTCAATGTTAGCAGTGTACCAACTAAAGCTAATGACATGGGAACTATACAGCTGATATCCACACTTCAATATTTGTTTTTTTAATTGCAAGTCATGTTGTCATGGCAATATTGAACAATATTAACGCACACTGATTGTCCTCAAATCGTGCAGGCCTATTGTTTTCATTATTTTGAACATTACGGAAGCAGCAGCAGCTACAAATTTGAGAATCTGGCCTAAATCTGGAATTTCAGACACAAACAAAAGCCCCACCTGCAACCTTAATCGATTTTTTTTCTCCTTAGCAGAAAAGAAATTACCTGAAGCTATTGATACTGGGATATTTTTCAAATCTGTCAATACTGCTGTTGTTTTCGGGAGACAAAGGGCTATTTAAAGGCAAGGTAATATCATATTCACTGTAGCTGATCTCCAGCCAGCCTGCCTGCTGTTTAAACACGGATTGATTAAGGTGAGAAATAAGCTGGAGTTAAAGGGTGGTGCAGAGTTGTGCCCTTGAGGTTCAAATCCTCACAGCATTGAAACAAAAGATAAATGTAATTCAGTTTATTCTAGTAAATAGCTACTGAGGTAGCCACAAGGCACACCTTTAGAAGAAACCATACCTGTGTTTGTGCATGTTTTATCCCATTAAATTGCTGTTAATAATATTTCAGAGCACAACTTTGTGTCTTTGTATCTCAGAGGTAATCTGGGTGTAACCAGGAATTGTTCTTTTCAGCAATCTGTGATCTCTGACATCTCAGGCGTGTTCGTCTGACATCTACCAGCCCTTTCAGGTCGACACGGTGACGCAAGTGAAACACACATTTCTGAATGAGTCACTGAGCATTACCCAAGCTGGCTTCACAACCATCAGGTCAATTCAAATCACAAGTTTGTGTCAAGGTGCTCCTCCTCTCATGGCTTAATGGAAGTCTAATGAATAACTCAGAAGTAAACTGCAGGATATGGAAGGGAGAGTTAAGTATCAAGGTGCAGCACAAGCAGAGATATTTACATTAACCACAACTGGACTGCAGACACCGGCTGCCTTAATACTTAAGATCTGCAAACAGATTCTGATATGTGAAATCCACACAGACAGCATTTAAAGGTAACCCTCAAATCTCTCTTATAACACTTTAGTAACGCAGATTAAATCCACATTTCTGTAAGGGTCAACACGTAATATCCGTCTTTCCATCGCAATCCTCCACGCAGCCACAGCTGAATGAAGGTCTGACACATGTTCTAGATATACATTTCTATTAGACCTGGGAATTCAATTAACTCTCTGAACCCTAAAAACCATCACTGGATTTTAAAAGCAAGTTTTTTTTAAGAGATAAAACTGCAAATTCATCTGCAATTTGGTCTACATGTGTCATTTAAAAAGTCACCATAAACAAACTGTTCGCTACTCTCAGATTCTGTGGAAAACAAATAATTCCGAGCTCTTCACCGAAACCAGGAAGCCCCAAGTGACTCCGCTGTTACCAGCCGTCACACAACAAAAATTCAGGGACTTTTTAGGTGAACTGCAGGCTGTGGTTGCACAAAGCAGACAGGAAACAAACAAGGAAATAAATTAAAAATAAGTAGTAAAATAGCTATAGAATGTAGAACCAGCATTCCTTCCAGTGCTGCTAGCAGCTGTGGACACATGGAAAACTAACTGTAACTGTGTCATAATGCACAGAGAACATTTTGAGTTCTCTTTAATTCTAGTCATGGTTGAGCCGTTTCCACAGAGTTGCAGGACTTTATACTGCAGTAAAAAAATGGGCCCACAGTCAGTAAAAACACCCAGAAACTGCTTGGGTTCAGGGGGTTCAATCCGGGTTTTCTTGGCTCAGAATTAGCATTTCGGGGGGTGAATACGCACAACAATAAGCGTGACCGGTGCACACACAATACAGGCAATGAGTCTGTGCCTGTTTGACAAAAACCGATGTGTTTCTCTGGTCTTTTTGACCATTTAAGACACAAGAATGTATATTTTGCTTGAGTAAATGACACCTCAATGAACAACACTGGCTACAAAAGATATACTTTGCCTTTGTATTGGCTGAAACATCTTTGAAACTAAATGACAGTAAAGTACAATCAACAACCTGAGAAGTAATACAAACACTGAAAGATGCAGATCCAGGGAGTGAGTGGATGAACATAAGAGACATTACACCTTAACAGTACTACAAAAACCTTTTTATGCGGTTATGTGCACTTCTGTGGTTCAGCTTTATGGCATGTGGAAAATCAGCAGACTGGGATTAACTTAGTCAGTCAGTAGACCCGTAAACATAAATAAATACTACGCACATTCATTACCCACACCTAACAGGACATCTGTGTAGGAAAATGCTATCAGGAATCTCTCTAATCTCTGACGCTGGAGTCGTCTTACAGCACAGAAGAGTTTTCACAATAACTCCTGTCCCAACACAACCACAACTTCACCTGAAAGTATATCAATAAAAGGATACTAAATGTTATCGTTGATTATCAGTCAGCAGGAGCCAAGTCTCTACAGGAGGATTTCCATTATGCAGAGAATGAATGAAAACCTGGTGCTGCCTGGAGTTTAAGTAATCTGATCTTATTTATGGCTATGCTTTGTAAAAGGACCAAAAAGAAACAAAACATAACAGCTATTTGAAGTTAATGGGACGAAAAATTAAAAAATAAACACTGGCTTGGTCATTTAAAGCTCCAGAGGAGCTGCTCAGTAGCCACCAGGAGACTATTTGTCCAACTCATGACAGCAAATATGTGCAGTTGAATCAAAGTTTTGCAGGGCGTTGCATAAAAGTGAGGCTGCATGCTCAGCAAGACCCTGCTGCGGATAAAAAAAGAAACCAAGTTTTCAGCATTTTAAGACCCTTAATCCACACATAAACAAAAAGGTGGCCTTCCCACACAAAGCTAAAACACTCAACTAGGCCAGGGCCATAATTAAAAAGCTCCAGAGGGTCTCAGCCTTTACCTCAGTAACGATGTTGTTCTTCAGCCCCTCCGTCACGTTGTAGTCCCATCCAGCCTCGCATTCCACCACAGCTGACTGGCTGCCGTTGGCATACTGCTTACACTGGGACGGGGCGCCGCTGTCCCCGGGCCTCTCCCCCTTCTCCCAGGGCAGGGAGGCGTTCAGCACCTCCGGCGACGGCAAGGGGCCCGGCAGGTGGCAGTGGTGGTGAGGGGAGAGGGTGATGAGGGGGTCGGAGGAGAGCAGGAAGGCCAGGAAGAGGTTGGGCAGGATGGAGAGAGCAATCAGCACCCGCTGCTTCTTCCTGCCCAGCGCCAGCACCATCACCTCCCCCGTGGGAGGCAGCGAGGGTGGGGCGGGGATGGAGGAGGAGGACGGGGCCGGGGAAGACGGCACGGGGGAGGAGGGGAGGGATGGAGGAGGAGCAGGGCATGGGGACGGGGAGACCAACGGCGGCGAGTCTGGGGATGTCATCGCTGGGTGGTTACAGGTGCAGGTGGGGGAGAAGGTTGGTCCCCGAGCAGAAGGGAAGAGTTGTTTGAAAACTCTGTAAACAAAGAAATATACAGACATTAATAACAGTGGTAGAATGGTTCCTGTACAGACACGTTTCACTGGGGACATTGTTACATGTAACAACAGGAAAAGCACAAGCGTAAAGAATAAAACTAGTGACGGCTGAATTCCATTTTAGGTCCTTCAGATTCAAGGTCCTAAATGTCACACTGTCATGACTCAGACATTAGAATAAAATCATAAATAGGGACGCGAACCAGGGATCCTCTAGCTGTGAGGCGACGCTGCTAACCATCGAGCCACTGTGCAGCCCTGCTTCACACTATAACAATAAAATAAGACGCAAAGAAATACTGGACACTTTTAACTATGCTAACGTGTGCTTCCTTGCGTCCTCCTGCGATCCATCCCCCTTCACCATCACAGAGGATCTTTAAATTACTAAAATGTGCCTCAAGGAGACAAGGAGAGAGCTTTGGGAGGAGCTTAAAATAAGGAAACTCAGGTGTATCCTATACAGAAGTCTGTTATCAAGTGGTGTGACGCACAAATGTTGCACCTTTGGGGATGCTAATTTGATTTGAGGTCATACAGCTGAGCAGCACGTCATCAAGGTCTGTCATTGTTATGACTGACACTATGGAGAGAGAGGAGGTAGGATGCAAGGAAAACACTCGAGGGATGTGAGCAAGGAGGCATGTTAGCATAATGAAAATCAACCACTGACTTTTCCATTTCTAGCATGGTTTAAACTCCACAAAAACTTCATCCTACATTTCCCATCATGCAACTCTGCAGCAGCTTTTATCAGACTGCCAGTTTATTATCATATTTATGTCACAAATCCAAGTCCAGATAACCCGGAGGGCATAACAGTCATGTAACAAGGGTCACTTTTGCTCTTCCTGTGTGCGATCAGTTTAAATGCTCATATAATGAAAGATATTACTGCACAGAAAGGTTACACTGAGTTGGCTGCTGTGTGCTTCTTCTTACAAGAATAAGAAGAACACATGCAACAAAAAAGAGCCATACAGCAGATAATTTAAACATCTAATTATGTTCATCCACATCAAAGTGAAAGCAAAAGGCTCCATTTATGAGATCACACCTGCAAGCAGGGGTGAGGGTTCCTGAAGGGATGCAGGGAGGACGTCCCTCTTAATACTGACAAGAAAAGGGCTTTTATGCTGAAAAACCTACCCATTGTGCACTGTGTTTTCCTTTACATGGAAACATTTTCAACATAAACTGAAGGCACACAAAGGCACAAATTGGTGCATTAAAAAAAACACCAAAATGCAAAAAAAAAATGAAGACTTTGATGCTCAAGATTTTCCAGAGGACGCCTAGAACCCTGTCTAAAGCGTCCCCTCCCAGTGTTAAAACCACATCTACACCAGCAGACTGCCAAAGCAACAGCAGAAGAAAGGAATAACTCCTAACTTTTAATCAGTCAAGCTCACTTTTAGAGGAAAAAAACAGCCTCTGTGCTGTGAGGATCTTCTGCTTTCTGTGGGGGAATGCCAAATATCCTTGAGTGTGGTCTGTTGTTGGAACCAGACAAGCATCTGATGAGGTTACTGTTAAGTGTGATGTGCCTTTTTCAGTATTTTCTAACATTTTACGCATCAAATGATCAATCAGTGAGGACGAAAGGTTAGTTTTAGCTCTTGATCAGACCCACTGTGTTTGTAGGTCGGTCATGTATAAACCTCCAGGTCGCTACACATGTTTACGAGGAGAGAAGAGGCTCCAGGGAAGGAGGGCTGCTGCTGCTGCTGCTGCTGCTGCCCCGGACCGGGCTGTGCTCAGAGCGGTGTTCCTGCGGGCTGGAATGTGAACAGACTGTGCTCTCCTCTGTCGGTGCACATGGGCTCCTCCAGCCGTGTTTCCCCGCACACAGGGCCAGGAAGTCTCGCAAAAAAAAAAAAAGGAATCCCACAGGGTTACATAAGAGCTTTTTTCCACGAGAGGAGGGGAGAGGACGTGGAGGGAATGTAAGACACGGGGACTGGCTGGCTCCCGACACGGACAGCGGCGGTGTTGGGAGGGGGTGGGGGGGAGGCAGCTGGGCCAGGCGGACCGGACTGGACCGAGCAGACACCTGCCCGGGCTGACCGCACGCAGACACGCAGCTGCTGCCGCCCCAGCGTCTCCACAACAAACGCACGGCGCCACTTACCCTTTAAACGCTGCTAGATGTGGGTCCGATCCTTACTGGTCTCCTCCGAACGTCCAAAACATTGCGGGCTCAGAGAGACACTCGTTTCACCGCATTCACCGGCTCTCCTCTCCTCGGTGCCAGCCCGCTCCGTCTGCTGCATGAACGCACATTTCTGCTTCAGTCTCTGATGAACCGCCGCCGAGCGACACGAGCAAGGACACCGGATCCTGCTAGTCCCGAGCGCCGCTAGCCCGCCGCCGCTCCGACATGTGATGATGCCCACCGGGGATGCTACGCTCCTCTCCTCCTACCGTCGCTGGCTTTTATCGTTCAGTCCAAGTTTCTGCCTGCCGACATGACACGAAATAACTAAATAACGCCTCACTGTGTCCGGCATCACCTTAAAGGGGAAACGCGTCGCAGGCAGCGGGTCGTGGACAAAGAGCGGCTGGAAAAACTGCGGAGAGCCTGTTTAAAGGGAGCAGCTCCACCGGCGGCGGCGCACTTCGACAAACATCGGCTAAGTCCGTCAGAGCGACGTCCCCTCGTCTCACTGCTGCCAAAGATCGTGTATAAGGAGACGGTAGATCACTCAGCGACTAATCCAGCCTTTGATCGGTGCCGATTAACATAACACTTAGGACTACAACAACAACAACAACTACTACTTTTACTACTACTACTACTATTACTACTATTATTATTGTTATTATTATTATTATTATTATTATTATTATTACTACTACTACTAGTAGTAATAGCAGTAGCAGTAGTAGTGGTATTACTATTACTATTATTACACAGTGCAATCTTATTTTTATTCTATTTTATGTTTATTCTATGTTTTTGTAAAAACTTTTTTTGTAATAACTTTGTCCTCTTTTGTTGTATGCTGCTAATCCAAAGAGCTGCTAAACTGCCTTTCATTGTTGTTTAACAATGACAACAAAGATCTACTCTATTCTATTATTATTATTATTATTATTATTATTATTATTGTTATTATTAGCGAAAGACTACCCAGTCAGTTATGTCTGCTTTGCAATTTGTATTTTTGTATTTTGATTTTCAGTGTTACTTACGTACGTACGTATACTTATCTATATATTGCATATCTTTATATTACTAATATTATACCTATTTCCTGTTGTACATATGACACACACACACATATATTTATTGTTTGTCTTATTTTTTGCCACCGTTCTCTTTCAACTTATTAAATTGTATATTACTTTCTTTTGATATATTTTTTGTGGTATTACACCATCCTTGATGCTCTGATAGTGTTGTCACTGTGATATTTGTTGATATTTGTGCCAAGAAAACATTATCAGTAAATATTTCAATATATTTCAATTTGAAATTGAAGAACTGAACTGACTTGAATTATTTGATTTTTGTCATTTTAACTCATGTTGTCTGTGTATTAGTTCTCGTTTGAAATGCGGAATCAGTCAGAAGAAAGAGCTAGTCCTTCTGGTGGAAAAACTGTGCACAGGAAGCTTAACAATTGTTTTGTAGACCAGTAAAGGCAGTACACAGAATCAGTGTCAGAGTGAGACACGTGTCTTTGCAGACTCTCTGCAGCAGGAGGCCTACAGAACATGTCTCTGTCTGCCGCATGGTGGAGCCATAAATCATAGAACAACACAAGATGTAACACACTGTAGCTCCATGGAGCAGCCTGGTTTTGAATTGTTTCCCCCATGAGCCTGAGTGGAGTGACTATCACTGATCATTCATGTGAATTATTCTGCTGACATTCTGCAGCTTCTTGTCTGTTCAAGGCCACAAATCAAAGAACCACTTCATGTGCTTCTTTCATCATTAACAGCAGGCTGAATGGGTGCACTCATGAGGCTCATCATCACCGCTAATTCTGCACTTCATCTGCCACTAAAAATTCCCTCACTTCCTTCGCGGACACAGACAACATGTGGTATTGACTGTTCAGCTACACTTGAGGGCACCAGCACAGTTTGTTTCTCTGGTCGTGTTGCAGCAGACGGCCATCAGTGCAACACTTGGACTCCAGTAAATTTGAACGTCTTATAAGTATTGTGCATCTAAAATATATGAGGCCTTTACACACCAGACGTTGTAGGTTTTTATTCCAAAGCAACTCCATCATGGCATTTATTCGAGTAGAAAAGCCTTATTAGATTTTATGTTTCATGCCATTGTCTGCTGCTGTTGTGAATGTATTGTCACCCACAGACCAAATGATGGTTTCCACTTCCCCTCTAAATACCAAGAAGCTATATATATATACAGAAAGTGGACATTTGGGAGAAAATTATGCAGAACTGTGTGAAAAAAAGAAAAAAACAAGCAAAAATAATTTTAAAGAAAGCACCTTAGATTCTCCATAACTGCTACACTCTTTCTTACTAACCCAAGTACCATCCAGTGGTGGAATGTAACTACAATTGTTTACTCAAGTCCTGTCCTCATGTGTCAATTTGAGCTACTGTACTTGAGTTATTTTATGCCACTTTCTATTTCAACTCGGCTACATCACAGAGGGGAATGTTGCACTTTTTAGTTCTCTAGTCTTCAGTTACTTTCCTAATTAAGAGTTTTGCACACAGAGAATATGCATTTTTATAAATGAAACCATCCAGCAGTTTAGTACAGCTGAAACACTTTGTCAGTTAATGAATTAGTCAGTGGCATTTGTTTGTTGCAGTGTTTATCCCTATTTTCAGACATTTAAAAAAACAATTATTCGATTAATGGAAATAAAATAATCAGCTGATTAACTCATAGGAAAATAATTCTTAAGTTGCAGTTCAAAAGGAGGTCTACTTCGATCAGTTATAACAGTCAAGGCCTACTTTTACATGAACGCACGAGTAATAATAATCTAAAGAAACAGTATACAACGATCAGGTCTAACATTAAGACCACCTGCCTCATGTTGTGTTGGTCTCCCTTATGTGCTCAAAAATGCTCTGAACCATTGGGTATGGACCAGAGGACCTCTCAGGGTGTTCTATGGGGTCTGGAACCAGGACGTTGGCACTGGATCCTTTGGGAACTCTGGCTTGTGCAGTGAGGCCTCTGTCAATCCAACTTGTTCCACTGCATCCTGTTGATGCTTGATCACAATGGGCTGTAGGAAGTTTGGAGGTCAAATCAACATGTTGGACCATTGTCATGTTCCTCAACATGTTCCTGATTGTTTGATGTTTTTCCATGTGGTGGGGTGCATTTTCCTGTAGGCCAGTAGCATTTGGGATTTCCATTAGCATGAGGGAGTGTGTTTGTTTTAGGACAATGTTTATTTGGGTGTCTTAAGTCTGATCGACACGGATGTTAAAATCCAAGGTTTTCCATCAGAACACCACATAGTACCAATATGATCAATGTTATTCACTTCACCTGTCAGTGGTCATCATGTTGTGGCTGATCGGTGTATCATAGTCTAACAGCCACATGGGACATTTTTCCTGTGTTGAGTCATTTTTCTGTTGTTATTTTGAGCACATGTTTGGGATCATTCTTATGTACTTTTACTTGTAACAGAGTACATTTTGTGTGGCATTACTTCTTCAGTAAAGGATGTGAATACTTGCTCAACCACCAGCATCATAACTGGAAATCACTCTAAACATGTGGTGGGAACCTGAAGTGAAGAAAGCAGAGTTTCTTCCATTGGGCTGCCTCTAGTTGTAAACATGCGTAAATGTCAATGTGGAGAGCGGAAGTGCTAAAAAAGGGGTGAAGAGAAAATTATTTATGCTTCCCTTATTGGCACAAGATGTGCTTCAGTGTTCATGTTGATCTGCTCTGGAGACAAGCTCAGTCCTGCTGCCACATAAAGCCTTTCATTTGCAGCAGCGAGAAGACTGGAGCTGCTTCAGTCGGTGGGGTTCAGATGGTCTGCTGCTGTTGAGTAACTCGGTGGGGATTGGGTGAAACACAGTCTTTCTTCACTCTGTGGAGATGTCGCAGTCCTAGGACCACAGATTGCCCCACACGACGCTGCGGGACATTTCATCAGACACGGTCACACAAGAAATCTTTACTTGTCTCTGAAGACATGTCAGCCTGTTATAAGCCTTTGTCACACTTTCACTCTGCTTTGCAAACGAGGAGTTCATTGAAAGATAGCAGGTGTGTGTAGATTATATCTCACAATCCTAAAAGCAGGACAGGGTTTGGGAATGTTTCAGCTTTATTTCTCAACTACATATTAATATTACTGCACCTTTCGGCCTTTTAGTGCAGGTAATGTGCTTTTTATCAGTTATTCACTGTGTGTTAGATACAAATTATATGTGCAGAGCTGCTGTCTGCAATAAAGTCTGATGAAACCCTCAACCTCGGAGCCTGGATGTGATTAGATTTGCACAGGCAGCAACAGGAGCGCTCATTAAAGCGGTGTTGCATTTATAATCAGTTGGGTTTGATGATTTGTAAAATTGCCCATGAACATAAATTTACATCTCGTTAGTATCATTTTCAACTGCTTTCATGTTTCTTAATGAACCCACCAAATGCTGAGCTGTGGTCAGTAATGGCGCTAGGGGCACTTATTTTTACTTGCGTACCAAATCTATGCTGCGTTGCCTTTCAAAGTTACATGTCATGTAAGCAAACAAAGCTGAGATTGTGGTTTAAAGGAATATTTGCATGCTATATTTTTGACAACTGAATGTGTGTTTTCTTTATTTCTGAATATCACACAAGGGTATAAAATTACAACAAACAAAAAAAAAAGAGTCTGGCTTGTTGCCCCCACCCCCCGCCTCCTGTCTGACTCCTATCTCTGTGTCCCTTCACTGCCATCACAGCCACAGGAAGGCCCTGGCAGCCCGAAACACTGATACTATCTCTGCGCTCCTCATCTCCGTCCTCCACTGTGTCGAAATCTTGCCCATCCCACAAAGGGAAACCGCTGGTGCACAACGGTCCATGGCATGACGTCCGTTTCTGTGGGTAGACAAGTTATGGTAAGTGCTGTGGCAGGCGTAGGCCATGTTCCCCGATGGAGGATGCGGTGGAGAGTCAGTAACAAGACATGATGTGGAGTTATATCACACCAGGCATTAGCAGGAAGGTGCAGGGGGGACATAATCAAATCATGATGGCTCTGTGATTATAAAGGCTGTAACAGGAAGCACTTAACCAAGACAAAGACTTCATATAGGCACAAGCAATTATTAGTTTATTCATGAAAACATTTGAGGCTTTAACAGCATATAAAATATAAAACACATCATTCAAAATCAAAGGTGAAGTTTTTACATATTTAAAATCATTTCAAGTAATCCCACACTTTGTTGCCGGCAGATGATACAGCATTTATACAGAGAGAGAGAGAGAGAGAGACACTTAGATTTCATTGAATCCTCTACAAACCACAAGCTGTTGTGTAACTCTGTTGGGCAACAACATTTACAATCAGCCCTGACGGAGACAACAAGCGTCAGGTAGATGAGTAGGCAGCGTTTCTTCAATCAAAATCACACAAGAAATCAGGCGGAGGCTCACAGTGGACCTGTCTGCCTGAAGGGTCTGTGATGACCAGCTCCATCAGTGTGGAATAAATCTACCACAGAACTCCTGCATAAACCTGCAAGCAGTGACCCCTGGAGCTCCATTAGACTACAGAGGCATTAGTTTGATTTGTACAGTGCATAAAATGTATCCACATATCCTCGGTAACAGTCTTAATCCTTACCCAGAGACTCACTGAATCTCAGCGGATGAGCAGAACGGCTTTAGAAAAAATGTCACACACTGATCATTTTTATGTTAAATACTCAGTGGCGAGACGATAAGAAAGGGAAACACAGTTGTTTGTGTTGCTGATTTCAAGAAAGCCTCCAACTGGATCAATGGAGATGTTTCAGAGTATATTATAATGTCATAAAAGCCTTGCACAAAGATCCACTTTCTTCATTTTCTCTGAACAAGCCAGTTGGTGACAGTGTGGCTGACTTTGTGTTGGCTGCAGAGACGGAGATTAATTTGCAGTTTATGAAGGAGTAAAAGGAGATTGATTATTAATAGTATTAACACACATTTTAAAAAAGCAACGTGAACAATAGAAGAAGCATATTTGGAATTGAAATTTAGTCTAAAACCCCTAAAGTAAAGTGGTTCTCATCTTGGTTTTGTTTCAAAGAATAGTTGTGGTTTACAGAAGGAGTTGAAGTGTTGGCAGAACCTCCTGAAGAGAGTCTGCGACGAATTAAAATGCAACTGTTCAACCTTCACAAAACCTCACAGTTCAGTGTTTCATTGTAGGAGTGAAGGCGTTTGAGGATGCCTCAGACAGAGCTGAGCCATGACTGTGAGGATCATAAATTTACTGTTAGACGAGCTGCTGAAGGTAATACGGGATGGCAGCCATGTCTTGTAAAGCAGAGAGGTGAACTGGTGAGGTTGTGTTTAACTGCCACAGGAAGGACTGATCAAATGGATCTTTAACTGGGATCATCAACACAAAGATCCTCTTTCAAAAGAGGTCGCTGCAATATTTTCCATTTCTGCATTGAATTTTGTTTATAGAAATAACTTGCAATTTAGCATCAGTACAAAGATTTCTAAGGAATATAAGAGTATATCAGTCAGAGGAGGACATCTGTAAGAAGCCAAAGCTTAGAAATTACATCGATATACAGAAATAAGTATACATTTACAATTACAGAGAAAGCAAAGGTCCCCTAGTGATCAGTTAAGAACTTATACTTTACCACCAGTAGTACAGAAAGGCTGAGGTATTCCTGAAGGCTGTGTTGTTGTTTTGTCTTGCTGATCTTTAAGTTGACTTTTTAACGTGGAGGCTTTTACTTTGGCAAGATTCCTAGAAGTTCTGTGGCAGCTGTGACACAGAACACTGTATCCAAAACATCTGAGCATTTGTGTTTTGTAAATTAAATGTTCTCAAATCTACTTTTTCTTTTTAAATTTGTGGAACTGTACATTAAGATTTATCACAGGGCCGTCCAGGTTATTGTCAAGTGTCTTGTTAGCCCATAGAGACTGAACACCCAAGTAAAGAATCATCAGTCACCAGTACTGTGCCTACAAGTATGGCCTTATTTCACAGAACCTAAATTCACAGTTATTTGATCACTGACTCGCCACACACTCTTCAGTTTTCTTAATGCTCTTACAGTGTCTATTAAGAGTATTCACCCACTGAAGTTTCCTATTGTTATTACTTTTCAATGTTGGATCAATTCAATTAAACTGTTTAGACAAGACTTTTTTTTAGAAGAAGAAAAGAAATTTTTATGACAAAGTGGAAACTGATTTCTCAACAATAAAGTCCATCCATCCATCCATCATCTATACGCCGCTTAATCCTCTGCAGGGTCATGGGGGGCTGGAGCCTATCCCAGCTGACTCGGGTGAAGGCAGAAGACACCTTGGACAGGTCGCCAGTCTATCACAGGGCTACACATAGCGACAGACAACCAAGCACACTCTCATTCACACCTACGGACAATTTAGAATCATCAGTTAACCTCAGCATGTGTTTGGACTGTGGGAGGAAGCCAGAGTACCCGGTGAGAACCCACGCATGCACACGGAGAACATGCAAACTCCACACAGAAAGATCCCAGGCGTCCTAACCGGGGATCTTCTAGCTGTGAGGCGATGCTGCTAACTACTGAGCCACTGTGCAGCCCCGCAATAAAGTCAATTAATAAAAATATAAAATGTAAAATAATAAATTGTGCAAGTGCTCACCTCCTTCAAGTCAGTATTCATTAGATGCATCGATCCCTGTGTGGATACTGTAGGTCTCAATCAGCCTTCCTCATCTGACCACTGCAATTGTTTTGCAACTCTGTCAGGTCGCATGGGGGATAATGAGTGAACAGCGACAAATTCTTCACTGAAGTGAGACCTGAGCTTTTATGCAGTCACAACATACATGCTCTACATTCCTTCCATTTCTTAATATTTGATTTAACTTTACTCCAAGGGATGCTCAGTGACTTGGAGTTCTCTTGCATCCATCCTCTGATTTATGCTTTTCAATAGCTTTTCCACTAAGTTGCTTTGAGTGTGAATTTGTAAATATCTAGCTTTGACACGTAGAGATGAGTTTTAAAGGGTTTAATCAACAACAACAGGGAGGCTTTAATGTTCTAAACTGGACCTCAGCTGTGCAGAAATGTAAAGCTGGACAGATATTGCAAAATTACATGAAGGGGGCTCGTACAGTCAGATGTAACTTCCCCCAGTTTGCTATTAACCCAACAAATATCTACAGAAAGAGTGAAGGTCGTGACCTTAGTGATTTCAGTAGTAGCTACAACGCAGCCAGTGTGTTAGGCTTTCTCACCTCATAATTCTACAATATAAAACTATTAACCACTTTTATATTTAGCATTACATTCCACTCAAAATAATACATTTTCAAATCTGCTCCTCTAGATCACTTTCCATTTCCCAAATTGTGATAAATGTTTGCCTTCATAGTTGAAATTTCAATAAAGCTCTGAGAAGCTATTGACTTTGAGTCTTGGAGGTCTGCCTAGATTCACCAATAATGAGTGTGGAGCCTATAATTGGATGCTAATGCCAAGTAGAAATGGGATTCTGGGCTGTGTTCAGATGCTGGACTCCCCTGCTGCTCCCTCCTCAGCTCCCTGCAGGTGCCGCTGTGACAGGATGTGTTTCAGAGTGTCCAGCTCCTGTGTCAGCTGTCCTATCCTCATCTGCAGCTTCTGGTTCTCCTCCTGCAGCTGCAGGGCCCTCTGCTGGGTCAGCAGGATCCTCCGGCGGGCCTTGTCCCGGCTCTTCCTCACCGCGACGTTGTTCCTCTCCCGTCTCAGCCGGTACTCTGCACTGTCCTTGCTGATGCTCCTCTTGGTCACCGGGGCTCTCAGAGTGGGCAGCAGGAAGGGAGAGAAGTCCTGCAGTCAGAGGCACAAATGCGTTTAAGCTGTGAGGAAGCAGGATGACAGTTAATGTTCTTTTACCCACTAATCAGAAGCCTCTCTCACCGGCTCAGTGTTGCTCTGGTGGTGGTTTGCGCTCGATGGGCTGGAGGTGTTGGTGAGGCAGGACGTTGTGTACGGCAGGTACGACAGTCCCATCATCTGCTCTGCCACTCTGTCGTCACCGCTCCTCATCATCCCCGGAGAGTGGTTGTATGAGATCATGTCCATCTGATTCATCTGACTGGTCGACGCAGCCTGGTTGGACGAGACAGGGTTCAGGCTCTGGCCTTGGCCCTGACCCGGGTATGAGCTCACCCACTCCTGGATGACAGAGGACACCCTGGAATCAGACATCTGGAGGAGAGTAAAGGGCAGAAAAAGATGTGGTTCATTCTGTTATTTCATTTTTGTTTTTTTGAAGATGGTTAAAATAGAAAAAGGCAGATTTGACAGCTGAGAGTTATTCTGAGGATTGAGATTTTACATGTGACACACTGATCTTTAAAATATCATGCAGGGTTTTTCCTGTATAAAAGAACATTTGCCACTACAGAATAGGTTTCAGCAAGCACCAAAGAAAAATCACCAGCACCAAAATAATAAAAAGTGACAATCTGATATATATGCACACACATCTATGGCTTTGTTCATTGGGATTTCATTTACTTTAGCATAATAGACATTTTTGTTATCAAATGTCAGAAATAAAATTAGAAATATAAGGTAAATGCACAGATTTCTGTCAAATAAACAAATACAGACTCATTTCTTTTACTGTAAATCGACTGATCACGCCTACTGTTGTACATAGTCATAACCAAAGGTCCATTCTGAGCAGGATGACAGACGAAGCACTAAAAATGTTCTTGACCTGCTACGACAGAAATGTTAAGGAACTGGTTATTAAAATAAATAAATACATTAAGCCGTAACTCAACATGCTGAAGGGGCTCATTCTCCTCTTTGATGTCTATGTTTACCTTTGATTTTTTTAAAAACATTTTACTGACTTAGTTGAGAATCCAGGACTCGTGCTCACAGTGGTGTTTTCGTGTGTACGTGTGACATCCGCTAAAGAAAAGGATCTCAATATTTGTTACTCCATACTGTCCACAAACACACATTTCTTGCCTCGCCATCCTTCCATCTTTACTTTTGCAGATAAAGACATTCAAGTCAGACGCTCTGTTCATATGGGAGCAAGTTTTAAAAGCACATTTTACTTTAATTAAGTCTAAATCATTTTGAGTACAGACCAGAAAATACAGCTACGTTCAATATATAATGTAGGTGGTAGATTGTTGCACTGTGATAATGTAAATGTAGACCAGGCAGATATAAGGGTTTATTCTGACAGACCATGTTGAGTCACTACTTAATACATAGACTCTTGGTTTTGTTGTTTCTACTATTGTGTACAGTGAACGATAACTGAGTAAGAACAGACTCACTAAAACCAAATCCTTGGGCTATAGCTGGTGGTTTATTGAATTAAGTAATCAACAGCAATTTTGGTAATGAATTAATAGTTAAAGCTACAAATTTGAATATTTGGTTGCTTTCTCAGTCCCCTATGATGGTAATTTTGGGCTTTGGAATCTTGGTCGTACAAATTAAACAATTTACACCTGTGAGCTTTAGCTCTGTAAAATTGCACATTTTTCTTTCTTTGACATTTTTTAGAGATAAAAAAAAATCAATGAACTGAAACATAAGACAGATAATCCACAAATAAACTACTAAACACAGTCCAGGATCACCACAAACAATGTATACCACAGTTTTAAAAATAAAAAAGTATAATAACAATAATAATAATAACAACAACAATAATAATAATTAAATAATAATAATAATAATGGCTGCAAACTTTAAATGTAAATTAATTCCTTTGAGCTCTGTAATACAATTTGAAAGCAATATTATGGGTCTAATTTAAAGTCTATGATTATCGATATCCCCACTTTATTCTTTACATTTTCTTCTCCAGTCTATATTTGTAGTAATAAATAGAATATAAATTACATGTTAAAAAACTTCTCGTCACCTCTTTCTCTTTAAGGTGCTGAACTTTTATGGTTGAAGTCATTACACGAGACAAATGTCAAACAACGAATGCTTTTGATTCTTTGTATGATTTCTTTATTCAAAGGGTCAAAAGCAGAGTTGTATTTGTTTACTTTCTGCACTAATTTCAATAAATAACCAATAAAGTTGTAAAGATGTGACTCACCATGACTTATCTCTCCACAAACTCTCTGAATATTCTTCAGGCAGTCTGACTGGAAATAATCTGAAAGACAGACAGGTACCAGTCTGATTATCAGAGCATCACTTCCTCTCTCTCTCTCTCTCTCTCTCTCTCTCTCTCTCTCTCTCTCTCTCTCTCTCACACACACACACACACACACACACACACACACACACACACACACACACACACAGACACAAATTACAAAGACGTTCAATAAAATGTGTAGACTAGCTGTCTTTGATTCACATCACATCTACAGATTGTTTATCTTTTCACAGCTAGCAGGCTGCATTTATGTTGTTTTGTGTTTATTTAAAACTTTTTAAAATGCATAAATTCAACATTTTTTAGCAGCAGGTCATCTTAGATCATTTCCTAACTAATTATGTATTTCAGTTAACGGACTTCTGCTTTTAATTGCCACTCATTAACCTAATAGCAACATTTGTACAATTTGATATTTCAATCCTCCTAGTTCAGCGACACTTCGGTCCTCCTGCGGCTTCCGTAGTTTACAATGAAATTAAAATGGCTGCTCCTGTTGACAACGTGAGTACAACCTAGCTAGCCGCTTCATTGTGAGCTTTTTATTTTATCTTTTCACCACATGAGTTTACATGGAAACCATTCAGACGATGTAGTGTTTGTAGTGAAACCCTCCTTGATACGGGAGATTTATAAAAGTGAGCTTTTGAGTAGTTTGTTTTTATAGACATGTGTTAACCAGCTAGCTACTAGCTTTCTCCATCTCAGCTAACATTTGTGTGTGTGTATAGAGTTTACAAATTCAAGTGTTGCGTTTCTGACATAGCATTTATTTGTCCTACAGGATTTAATTGAGAGTGATTTACCCAAAGCCGTTGAGCTGCTGAATAATCTCACAGAACAGGTACGGAAATGAACGTGCTGTTGTTGTATTTTTCCACATTTATCTAATAGTCCCATACAGAAGCGTTGACATTTCCAATTTTTTTAGTAGTAAAAAGAATATAAGATGTAAGACATTTTTTTCTATACTCCGCTTATGTTTCAAATCAATGTAGCGTTCAATGCAGGCTGGTTAGACCTGCGTTTCTCAAACTGTGTGCTTTAGAATTAGTCTTATTTATAAAGATGTATGTGTGGGCCTTCTGACAAAAGCAAATCACTGAGCTAGACCACAGTTGCCAGTTATAGCTATCAGCCAAAGCGAGTTTTGCAGCTCTTATAGGTTATTAATACTGTTTTTAATTTAAAATTTTAAAATTACATTTAATAATAATTTGGGTGATTGGCCCTTTAAGTAGTCCAGAAGCATAGATGCTGTTGCTGGTTGTGGGAAAAAGTTTACCCATAACACAATACCCAAAATAATTATAATCAGAGACAAACACACAGAGGATTATGTCCCAGTTTGGTGTACTGGTAGCTTACTGAACTACAAAGTCTTAGAGATGCTCATATGGATCCTGATGCCATATTTAGTAAACTCAGAGGAAAGACTCCTATAAACCACTGGTAATGATCTGTAACCAGATCTGTTGCATACTCTGTCTTGGTCACAGTAGAGTTTTGTTTTTATGGAGTTTGTAATAGATGGGATGCTGAGCAAATTAGATGAGGCAAAACTCCCATCTTGTGAGTTAGTCTTCAACTGCTAAAGCCTGCTTGTTGCACTCTTTATGGTGTTTATTGACGTGTGTTGGTGCTGAAATGTAGAAAAAGCCTGATGTTCACATTCTGTCTTGTTTAACACATAAAACAGGGGCTTTAAGTTTCTGGTTTTTTTAATCAACAACATCTTAGTACTTCTGAGGGCTTTATTCCATTATTAGACTAGCTAATGAATAGATGTGGGGCTTTTTTCTGTTATTCTTATTTTGTTTAAAGCGAGAGAGATCCACTGCTCTTCATACAACATTCACATTTCTTGAAATGTTTGCTAGTAGGGATTCCTAACTTCTTTCTTATTATGATACCACAGTCAAATTAGGATCTCATATAGTTCTACTGTATTACAATCCAGCTGGTGTATTCTGTATTTCACCTAATTGTGAAGGCTGACGCAGGAGCTGTAGATTTGAGAGGCTTCACCACAGATAAAACGCTATATGTCTCCTTTCTCTTTAGGTGGCTTCAGTCACAAGTCATGTTCGTGAGCTGCTAACTCAAGTCAAAGATGGGGCGTTTAAAACATCAAAGGTAAGTTAAGGCTTCAGTAGAGCTGTTCAGACCAGCAAGGCTACTTGCTCCCCAGGTTCATCCTTTTGTTAGTTTAATTAACTGGGCGGCTGTGGCTCAGGTGGTAGAGCGGGTTGTCCACTGATCGCAAGGTTGTCGGTTTGTTCTCAGCCCCTCCAAGATATTGGTTATTGGTTGATTACTATCACTTCCTGGTACTGGCCCTGAAAATCCATATCAGTCCACCCCTAACACATGACCCATGTGTATGTGGATCAATCATCCTTACTGTTATGCATTGTCGCCTTCCCAAAGATCCATTTTGAGTCAGAATGGATCTTCTCTGTATTGTGCATTCCCTCATAAAGGTTACTGTTGGCCTAAATTCTAACTTACCTACCGACACCCAGAAATCTTGTCTGGGCATTGTTGTGGTCGCCATGCTTTCCCTGCTGAGTGGAGAGGACATGCAGGCATAAAAGAGCACATAAAGGGGAAAAAAACTTGCTTCCTAACATCATAGTCCTGCCATGCTGTCCAGTTTTCTCATTTCCAGAGAATAATATTTGATCCATGTCCTTTTGAGGCTGACTTTAGCTCTTTCTGACTCCCTGTCGGTCTTCTCTCCCTGCAGGGTTTGTCTTTCCTGGACCTTCGGTATCACCTGCTGCTCTTCTACCTTCAGGACCTCACTCACCTGATCAGCATCAAGACAGAGGGAGGCAAAATTAAAGAGAGTGATGCCTTGAACAGAGTGGTCACAATCAGAACGGTAAGATTATGCATAGATAAAGTTGTTTATTCTTATCTGTCCACACGACATGTTGTATAAAATCTTTTTTCTATCTTTTTTTTAAGGTCCTGGAGAAAATGCGGCCGCTAGACCACAAACTGAAGTACCAGATTGATAAACTGGTGCGCACAGCTGTGACTGGAAGTTTAGGTGAGACTGATGTGATGACGGTGATCTTATTGTTGATCTGAAAAACAAACATCAGATTCATGCTGTTGCAATAGCTGTTATTTGTCCACTTTTCACTGGCTCAATACTATCTCATGTTTTTGTTGATTACAGCTGAAAACGACCCTCTGCAGCTGCGTCCTAATCCTGAGAATCTCCTCAGCAAAGTAAGGCCTGAACAGCACGGTCGTCTTAATCCTCCTTTTTATTTGGTTTGCCTAACTTGTCATTAGTTGACTTCCATTTTTATTGGGTGTGTAATACTGTCAGACTGTAATCTTAATGTTTGCTCCTTGCATCTGATTGCTGACTGACTGTTTGTTTTTCTGTGCTTTTATTACCCAGCTGGGTGATTCTGGGGAGTCTGAAGATGAAGCCGAGACCAAAGCAGCCTCAGATAAGAAAGCAGCTCACTCTAGTGGCAGGAAATATGTACCACCAAAGATTGCCCCAATGCATTATGGTAACAGGAGCTTCTCATAAAAATACTAATCAATACTCCAGTTACTGTTGATATAACTGGCAAACTTCATACCACCTTATATCTGTGTAACAGTCTGGGACAGTTAATTTAGAAGATACTCGGCCAGCCTGTTTTCACCTGTTGCTCACCAACATCGCAACCTTTTTCCTCCAGACGGTGACATGACGGAGGCAGACAGGAAGAAGGCCCTAGTGGAGCGTCAGCGACGAGCAGCTCTCAGAAGCTCCGTGATCCAGGAGCTGAGGCAGCAGTACAGCGATGCCCCCGAGGAGATCAGGGACAGACGGGACTTCCAGAGCGAGCGGGAGAGCCGCGACGAGCTGCACAGGTTTGTTGCTTGAAAAGGTGGAGACAGAAGGCCTAGTAGATGTTGGAATCATGTTAGTTTATTTACTACGTCTGGTGATGTCAGGTATGTGTGTCCTATGAACCTGTGTTTCTACATAAGATTATATTAGTTAGGCAAAGGAAAGTTTTGCAGAGATCTTCTCCCACAAATTCATCGTAGTATTCTGTGTTTGGCAGTTTTTGCTTCCCAAGTGTCCTTGTTAAACGGTTTTCTTCCTCTCAGGAAACACTATGAGGAGTCGATGATGGTGCGTCTGAACATGCCAAAGCATCAGAAGACGGCCAGGAAGAGAGGCATGATGGGAATGTCTGGCCAGCTTAGTGGCATCACACACTTCAGCGACATCTCAGCTCTGACCGGCGGCGAAGGCGGACAGGTGAGTTCCTCCAGTAACGTTTAGCGCTGCTGTTGGAAAACAGTCTTCAGTCCCGACGTTGTTTGATTTGGATTTGGACTGATGTTTCCTGGTAGTTTGGCTCAGGTGGAGCAGAAAGTGAAGCCTCCAAGTTACCCTGAGCTTCTGGCCCATGTATTGGTTGGATTGTTAACTGAATTGAAGTTAAATAGAAAGGGACAGGCTTAATTATTTATACTGACTGTCATTCAACTTGGGCTGCTTCCAGCACACAGTTATTACTGGACAGGAGACTTGTGTGTTTTGAAGGGTCTGGCATGTTTTACTTGAAATGCTAATACATGTGGGTACCTCTGTGACTCAGTAGTCTGGTGCAGTATTGGCAGTACTGCTGGCAGCAGTCGTACATTGTGCCTACACAGGTTTGGCATGCCAGCCTTCTCTGTTCTGTTTCCTGTCTCAATTCACTGTCTGCTGTCATTAAAATTACTAATGACTTGGACTAATGACCGTTCAGCCTCTTGCTGATAAGTTTGCTCCACTGCGTGCAGATGTGGAAAAACCCTTCAGTTAAGTGTATTTAAGAGTACTTGGAAAATCCATGAGCTATGTTTAGAGGTTGTCGTGGACACCAGGAGAAGCCACAAATAGATGTTGCTAACAGGCCCATCCCCGAACAGGATGAATGCAAGCTTTGTTTCCTGTGTTAATTTTGATGGCATTCTTAAAGTGGCTGCGGGTTTTTAACACATTTTCTTTATTGGTGCAGGATGGGGATGGCAGTCGACCGAAGAAAAAGAAGAAACTCATGAAGAAGAAAACTAAAAGAAAAGGTGAGGACATTTGTATACTGGAGTCATTTAACTGTTACTTACCATAACAACTGCTCCAGCACTTCACTAGGTTAATGCACCGTGACAACAGTATGAAACTGGTGTAGTTCTGTCATTGTTGGGTTTCAAAAAGTTTTTTATAAACCAGAAACATAACTACAGTTGTTCTCATTTTGTTTTAAGTCCTTATTCAGATTAAACGCTGCTTTCAAGGTTAATATAATCTTATATTTTTTTCTCTGCAGCCTTCAAGAAGCACAGATAGACCTGAAGCATGACGTCAGAAGACCACAAGATTTCTTATCAACACATCTGTATCATCTTCTTAGGTTAGAGCATTTTATTAACATTGTACTAAAAATTCCTTGTCATACAGCTCTCATTCAGTGTGTGGAATAAACAACTACTGTTTTGACTCTTTCATTGTATGCCACATTTATTCATTACCATTAGGGGGCAGTCATGTTGCCCTCTTTTTAGAGGTGACAGACCATCAATTAGAACAGGCACCAAAAGATTCCTGTCCTTTTGGTGGAATAATTACCCTCCTGTCAGGAGAGCTCTGATTATGTGGAGAAAGAAATATGTAACTCTGAGGCTTAAAATTGAACCCTTGTCTTTTGAGACGAATCTATACACAGCTGCTGGACAAACAAGCCAGATGTTGGTAAGGCCTTATCACCACCTGGTGCTGCACAGTGCACCAATGTCAGTGTCAATTACAGGATAAACCAAATCTGCTCACAGTAAGGAAATCACAGATACAGTAAATAAAGCTCGTAATGTTTTAATTAAGCCAAAAAATCCCAAGAAATATGAGCTGTCTGATCAGCATATTGTTTCAAGTAACCTCAAGCCTTTAAACTCTTTGTGTTGAAACATTAAAAAATAGGTGTGGCTTTCCTGAGTTCCAGATTTATGATTTGCTCCCAAGGAGTGATTCAATTCCAATAGTATGTGATTTCACTTTACTTTTTTATTGATACTAAATGATTCACTCTAAAAAGATGAACACATCTGTTATTCGCTAGGGGACCAATAAAAATATGTCTAATCGCTCCAAATGCAGACTTTATTATTTTAGAACAAACTCACACAGACACGGTTTCATTTTTACACAATGTCTTTATTTTTTTTTTCCTAATTACAGACTCATGGGTTAAAAATAAAAATAAAAAAAGCAAAACATTTGTTCAAACCCACTCCCCTTTTCAAAAAGAAAAAAAAGGTCTCCACACAAATCCCACCCCTGACTTTCCCCGCCCTAAAATAACAGCTCCGGCCCACTCCTTTTATTTTTAATTAATAATCAATGCTGTTAGCTCATCAGCCTTCCTCAGACAAGCCGTGACTGCACTGCGCGTCGTCAGAGAAAGGGGGCACCTTAAGGTCCGCACTGTACACCCCAAAAAACACCCTCGTCTCTGGTCCTGCCTTCCTCACTCTCACGCAAACTTGCCTGCCTGCCACTCAGCTATGTTGGCTTCAGCTCTCTGTATATAAATCATGTGTTGGGTTGGCTGCCTGTTTAGTGCCATCTGTACTGCAGTGTGCTGTGGTGTGTGTGTGTGTGTGCGCTGAACAGTTGTGTGCATGTGTGTCTGTATGCGTGTCTGTGTGTGAGAGATTTGAAGTGTGAAAAGGACTAAAAGCATCATCAGCGTTTGCTGTTGTAGTAAATGCCCCCCGCGGCGGGCCTGTGGTCACCCTGCCCCCCTCCCCCGCCCCCCCACACCGACAGGATGGGGTGAGTGTGCATAGCGGGAGCAGAGAGAGAGAGAGATGCTGCGGAGACAGTGGGGGGGGCCGGCGCCACCTGGGGAGGGGTTGTCAGCCTCCACTGGTCCTGAAACCTGAAACGACAAGAAGTGGTCTAATATACAGAGAGAGGAGGGGGAAGGGACGGGGGAGAGACGGGAGACAAGGTGCACAGAGGGAGGGACGGGAGGGGAGGGAGGGAGGAGATGGAGGGGGTTGCACGAAAAAATAAAATAAAATAAAATAAAACAAACCAAAAAATAAACAAAAACCGATGCCTTAGAAAAGAATAAAAAGAGCTGTGGCCATGCCGGAGTTGGAGTATGGAGCGGTGGGGACATGGCAGCAAAACCCCACCCATGAGACAAAAAAATTATTATCATACAGGTACAATCCCACTGAACACTGAAGGTCCATCACTGTCCAGAGAGGGGTGGACAGCAAAAACAATCCATGGTATGATGAGCCAAAGACGAGGAGGAGGAGGGGGAAGACAAAGCATGAGTTAGAAGATGCAGGGAGGGTAAGAGGGTGAGAGGGGCAGAGAACGGCGGACACAAAAGGGGTTGAGAGGGGGTGGGGAGGTAATGATATACTCCAAACCACAAACTTAGCACAACAAATACTCGATAACTAGTGGAAGTTTCACATATGTATGCTACATTAAAGAACAAAAATAATGAACAGTATTTTTTTTTTCCTTGTTGCTGTTCCCCCCTGTTTTTTTTTTTTCTTTCCTTTTGGTGGTGGTGGAGGGTGAGTGGGTGGGCTGTGTTGGTGATGGTGTGAAAGCAGGAGGTCACAGCCAGATCAAAGGAGACACATCTGCAGCCTGAGATACCATCATCTTCTCCCTTCCCTCCCCCTCAACAGAAAAACAAAGAAAACTGCCACTGTATTCTCCCCCCAATGGCCAACGTATACCTTACCGGGGTGACCGCATCAACCTCTGCACACGCACGTTCACACACAATCTCACACTGCGGCCAGTCAGTCTCTCTGTCCAGGAGAAGTGTTTTTTTTTCCTTTTTTGTCTTTTTTTTCTCTCTTCTGGGGTTTTCTTCTTTTATTGTTGGGGAAGGGGAGGACTTTCTTTCATAGTGTGTGTGTAATTTTTTTTTTTTTAAAATGGGAACAGAGATGGGGAGAGGGTTGATAGTAAGGGAGTATTGGGGAGGGGAGGAGGGTGTTTAGTAAGGGGAATACCACGATGTTGTTCGCCCTCGGCCCCTGGAAAAGAGAGAGAAAAAGAGGGTGAGTTTTTTTCTGTTTGGCTTAAGAAGACGGACACCAATTTCCTGGTGTGATAAGATATAATATAAATATGCGTGTGTGTGATTGTGGGCAGAGAAAGGGTTGGAATTTCAGTCCTAGAAATAAACTGAACGGGGAAAGAATATATTTAGATATAAAAACGAAAAACAGTGTGTTTAGGACAGTGTTCACAGATCACTAAATAGACATACCATCTTAACGGTATTGTGCCTTTGATCTTACAAAGTGTTGCGTTACAACAGATCAATCTGGAAGAATAGACTGGAGTGGTGAAAGAAGCTGAAAGCAGCTTTGTCAGGAGAGGAAAAGTGTTTAATTTCCAGATATTACGATAAAATGATTAGTGTGTGGGCGTGAGGGGACAGCAAAGGCACTCTCTCTCCCTCTTTCTCTCTCTCTCTGTCTCTCTGTGCGAGAGCCGCCTCTGGGGTCACTGTGGGGAAAGACCTTGAGGACAAACAGCACCACACATATACCCCCAGCAAGACAGTGCACATACATACATATACACACACAATTCGGGGGACAAGACTCACAACTGCACACTCAAATCCTGACACATACAAAAGCCAGGCGGCAGCAAGCCTCTCACACCATCTCCCGTTTCTCACATATAAACAGCACTCAGTGGCAACAAACACAAAAAAGGCCACACTGGGACTGAAAGTCCAGCGGTTGGTAGGTTAGATGCTGAGGTCAGGCTGCAGTAATGAACCCTCGTTTCTGGGAGTGAACGCTGTAAAGCTGAAACCGAGTTGGAGGGTGTGTATGCGTTGGGAGAGTGGTGGTTCATCTACATGCAAGGACATACACAACACAAGTACAACAAAACAAAGAGGTCCTTCCACATCTATGCGTCGTCTGGCTCACATCACAATCTTGGTTTTTCACCATACCAACTTGGGAAGATGACAACAATGATGTCAATGGATGTAATATCAGACAAAATAGTTTTTGCAGCCAGAGGCTAATTTCTTAAGTGCATGTTAACATGAATGATTGTCTTTGCTCGCTGGCTTTCAGTCAGGGTGGAGGGATTTCAGGTGCTAGACAAATGGCACTCTTTGGCTTTCTTGTCCTTTAATACTATTAAACTCTGGCAGATGAGACTCTACTTAAACGTGCACAGAAAACATTTGCCAAAGCCTTGTTAAAACTTAACCTCTTATAAAACAGATCCAATCGAAACACACATATCGCTTGGACTGTAATGCCACACTCCCAGCCAAAGCATCGTGAAATCCTCCCAAGCTCACAACAGGTCAGTGCATACATTATGAACTGACCACAAGTTTGCGTTCACTGTGAATATTTTCCCACAACAAGACAAGGCACCAGTGAAACGTGTTATTTGGTTCAGATCGCGGCCTGATTCTGTTCAACTGCAGCACTCTTAAATAGACCAGTGATGAATTCCTGATGTAGCAACCAGACAGCTCTTCTGCTCTCCTCTGCACCAAGTGATCAAGGCCAGCTCAAGTGGAACAACTCTTTGCATGCTAATCTCTGTGGGTGATTTTTACATATTAACCAAAGCTCTTAGATAATGAGAAGACACACACAACGCAGTTATCAGAAAAACCCAAAAGTATGCAAGCAGCATAAATAAAAGCTCTGACTGCTATTATGTAAACTTTTTAATAAGAACTTTTGAGATTACTGTTTTTTTTGCTATTCTGCAGGATCAAATGCCAACTATTTTTTTCTATCTTTACAAACTGCCCATTAGTCAGACATGACTTCGTAGCGTCTTCCCTACACACACAAACCAATACACTAACTTAAAGCTTTTAAAGTCTTAGCAAATAATGCTTACAGGCCCTTTTAAAAATTCCCAAATACCTTAGCTAGTGAACTACCCATTCAGATCAGTACTTAAACTTCTGGACTCTTGATTTAATATCAAAACTCCCTCAGCTTCTCCTGAAGTCTTTGTGTGCCTTGTCCTTCAACGCGGGCCAAATCCCAGTGAGTAAACTGGCAGGGTTAGGGTTTCTTGGTATGTGTGGGAGTGGCTCAAGTAAGTACACAGACTGATTAGAGAGATTCTGACCTTGAGGTTCAGACGTTTTCTCACACAAAGGAAAGAACAGAGATGTAACTCTTTCTTGTGGGCATTTAAGAACAGCCTCACTGAGATGGGGACTCGTTGTACAAATACTCAAGTCAAGAGCAAGGGCAAAAAATGAAACAAGAGAAACTTGTGATGAAATAGATTAAATAAGGGCTTGTCAGGAGAACTCGGCAAACTGCTTAATTGTTGCAGCATCTTTTTTTTGGAACATGTTAGACATTAAGTATTAAACAAGAGCCAAGCCTCAGATGCTATCAGAATCTCTCTGTCTTAAATCTCAGTGCATGTGTGAGGAAGTTGGCATGCTGAGAAACACATTTAGCAAAACACCTCCTCTCTCAGCCTCAACAGAAAAGAAAACAAGATAGCTCCGCAGATAGAGCTCCACCATGGGGCCTCTATGGAGTTTCTTTTGAGTTTCTTTGTCAGCACTGAAAAAGCAAGGCTACAAATACTAACCAAAGTTTATATAAAGTAGGTGATGTTGTTAATTATACCCAGAATGACCCTCATTAGTTGTGCATCATCTGATTTAAAGAAACCTTGCATTTGTTGGTTAAAATGTAATTACAAAAGGGCTTAATCACATACTCTAAACATTCTCAGTTTGCAGTGACAAAGCGCTTGGAATAGAAACAGCTCAACAAAGACTCAGAGGACCCCAGAGCAGAGCTCTGCAGTGAAGCCCATCCAAATTATGAGATCCTGTCTGATTTCACAAATACTGTATGCAGAGAGCAGCCAAAATCCCAGTGCACAACACTCCAATCAACACCAGGCTTTTACCACTTTTTTCATATGGATTCCCATGATGGCAGACTATACTGAGGTTTAACTTGGTCTATCAAACCATCATAACTTTGTTCAGCTGCAGCAGAGTTTGAGTTTACTATTGATGAGATGGAGCAACAAACACAAAACTGACAAATGTTGCTGTAAAATGAAGCAATGGTCCAGGTGACTGTACCAATCATCACACTGCGCAAACCTTTCAGTTATGCAAAATGGTTGGCAGCCTCCCATCTCTCCATCATGAAAAAAAAATCAAGTGCAGGTGCTGCAGCCTTGCACCAGTACCTTTCTGTTACCGTTAAGTTTGCAGAAATTGCATTGGCACTGACCCAAACACCGCTCCGACTTACAAAGTGCATGTACAGCCTGGGAAGAATAAACTGATGTGCACGAGTCTGTTGGCCTGCATTGAAATGGTCATATGTGATGTGGCATGCAATGAATCCCTCAGACCCACAACTGATGTGATATGATTTCTAGCCTAGCTGCACACGTTTGTGTAACCGTCTCTTTTACAGTCCATAATGCCATCTTTGTCTCTGGTCAAAAACCCAGATAGTTGAATTACAACTGATATTCAAGTAGATTTCACAATGAAATATACCTTTAATTTTAGTAAATTTTATATTGCTTGTAGCTACAGCAACATTTACACACTATAGACAAATGTCAACATTACTAACGGCTGTGTGAAAACCTCTGGAAATCCCCTCTGCATGGAAAATATTTGGATTTCTTCTCCAGTCCTTCTGTGCTTACTGCCTCTCTACTACCCAATCACCAACACAGAAAAATCTTTACGTGATGTCCAAATTCAGCCTTTTCTTGTTTAGCCAAGCCAGTTTATTTTAGGTTTCTACATACTTCTTCACACTGCTATTGACAGTTAAAGGCAAAAACTGGATAACAATTTGCACAGACTCAGAGCACTGTGATAAATGTCACACACTGGATCCCTGCCCCAGGTCAATCATTATTTTCTGGTTAGTAAACTGAAAATTTACACCAACTAAATGATGGCCTGAAGTCTTGAGTTTACTTAACATGAGCTGATCCTGTCCAGTTTATGCCTCATGATCCCCGTCTCATTATTTTCCTGCAAGTTTTCAAGTGCAACAAGTTCACACTAACAGTGATTCCTCTATCAGGGTCGCCTCTCCTAACCTTTACGCTCAGATTACCGAGTCCAAAACAGTACAAAGAGAGAACAGCGGTAACCCTGGGTACCACTGAAGTATGATTTCAATATTCTGTCCAGTTTTGTTTTTTTCTATAATTCCAACATCACTTCTCTGTACTACAAAAAACTAAATAGATTTCTTGGTTCCACAGCAGCTTCCAATTCTGGCTGGTCATGATGGTCTGTTGTGTTCGTCCTGTGCTGGCTTTCCTCTCAGTGCAAACACAGTGACTGGGATGCAGTGCATGCAGGTCATGTGTTCTCCCCTGGTGTCAGAAGTGAGAGGTCTCGGCATCAGCTCACCTGAAGGCCCGTCCTCTGCCTCTGGGTGGTGTGTAGCCACTGTAGTAGCGTGCGCGTGATGTAAAGCTTCCTCCCCGTGATCGGAACCGAGCTCGTGGAAAGCCGCGGTCTGTGGTGCTGATGCCTGGTCTGTTTGTTCTCTTAGCGCCCACCTTAGGATATTGAACAGTTACGTAAACAACAGACCCCAGACTGCCTGTCTTATGTATTTTTAAAATTACATGAAACCATTTACAACAACAGTCAGAATCAAACATGTTTAACAAGACTGTCTTTGTACTTTGGAAATTTAACATCTGTTCTTTTAGAAAAGGCACTGAAATTTGCACGTCCACTCAGCCAATCAGGAAAATCAAACTAAACTATCAGGTAAATTTAGTCAAAATTCAGTTGCAGTAGTCACCGAGTATTATGATCCCATTTAGTTTGTTTTGCAAATGTGCCAAGTATTCTGAGTTGGACAATTTATCAATGATCACATGGAATCATCCTATTTTTGCCATCTATTAGGATAAAAAATTCAAACAGTCACATTGCCCCTTTCCTCTTTATGACTCAATGGTGTCACTTTTCTTGCCATACTGACCAACAGCCTCCAAGAACTTAATGCGAAAAGGACTAAGATGCACTCTAATCAAGGGTTGAAAAATTCAAACAGCCACAAATTTGAGAATCTCTTACTTTTATCTGCCGTCCTCTGAAAAGGGACTCATCCAAAGCCATGGCTGTCCTAACAGACTCTTTGTCTGCAAACTCAATATAGGCAAACCTGCAAGGAAAAAAAGAACCACTCAGCTACAGAAGTAGTCAAATGAAAACACCAGTATCCTAAATTGTTATACAACAACTGACCAGCAAAGAAATTTAAACTCCTACGGATGAATATAGTTTGTATACAGTTCAAGTCAAGTTAATGTAACGTTTATATGGAATATTCTAAACTGACAGCAACAGAAACCATCTTTTATGTTTGATGCAAAACAGTAAAAGTGTGTGCAAATACTTATAAAATGTGGCCCTGGCTTTTGTAAACAAAAGCAATCACATTCAACAATCCAAGCTTTACTGAAAGTTTGGGAAGGCTGTGTTAACTCCAAGTGAAACCTGTCCATATGTTCCTTTTTGTTACACATTTATCTATTATTACTCAATATAAATTCCAATGATGATAACCTGTCATTGACCTTACAGTGAAAAAGTACAGCATAATGTTGCTTATTACCCCTTGGGATGCCCTGTGTATTTGTCACATAGGATGGTGACTCTGTTTACTGAACCGCAGCCATGAAAGTGAGCCTCAAGCTCCTCTGCCGTAGCACCGTAGTCCACCTGAAGACAGAAAGGTTAAACATCAAGAGAGCGCCATCACCAGTGCCTAAACATGTGCACTTAAGAACATACCATGGGGAAGGCAAGTGAAATGGAGAATTTGTCAAGTATAGCGACTACAAAAATGCATATGCAGCTCTGGTAAGAGCTTCTACAACATGACAACCCAGTATATGTATTTAAGATGTGACACAGAACCAGGTCTAAAGCCTTTGATAAACTAAATAAAAATGCTGTTCTAGATCAATTCTGATGTCGAATGTAGAGCATAACTACTGTTTTATAAACATCAACCCATTTATCTCTGCTGGTGTGGGTAGTGTTTTACAAGTCGGCAACCAGACTGAGTGCAATCAAGGCACAATCTGTGAATTCAGATTCCTGGAAGATCAAATCGGTAGTTAGTCAAATTTCTTAAAAACTAGAGTGTGCCTGTGTGAGAACAGCATCGGTAGGGGGAAGCTATCAAAAGACTGAAAACAGAGCTCCGGGGCTGAGATTAGAGACACTGCATAAAACAAGTGTTGCCAGGGTGCTTGACCAGTTCACAGCTTTATGGTGGAGTAACATAAAGAGAGCACTAAATACTGCCCTTGGGACTCATTTTCCAGCAAGACAGTGAGGTAACCATAACAGTTAAGCAACCAAGTAATTAAATTAGTCATGTAAAGCATCTCTAGAATACCCTAAAGTAAAAGTGGATACTTGAAGACGGATATCAAAAGTCCTGGAGTAATAAAGGCCAAAATCTAATCAAGCATTTGTTGCAGGACAGACCAAAGGAATAAAGCAGACAAACATCCATGGACTCAAAAAGTAGAATTGTACCCAGTGCTCAAACCAATAAAACCTGGAAACTCTACAAGCGTGTTGTGCACTGTACAGTGTTGAAACTTTTTTAACCCTAAATTGATCATTTTTCTTCAATGTCATCTCAAACACGACAATAGTCAACACACAATGTGGCCAAAATAGCATCAGTATGAGACAACAAAGAGAGAGTTACTCACATTTCCGACATAAATAGACCTGCCATCTGCTTCCATCTTTTCCTCGATGGACATGATGACGGGGCCAACTGCACAGAGGAGAAAGAGGGCAGGACAAATCTACATGAGCATCAAAATATTTCAGTTGTCTACAATTGCAAGTCCATGAATTGACAAGCATAGATGTGTGGTGGATCAAGTATAGATCTTAAGGCCAGATTTAACTTCATGACACAAATCTGTAAACCAGAAATTTCACCTGAAAATGTATACCGTTTTGAGACCATTTCATATGTAATGCATAACTTTATTCATTCATAGTCTGTCTTTCTCTGCCTGTACTTTCAATTTTGCTCAAGGAGAGCTACATTTTTCTATAACATAATGCTGGATTTGTGGGTTTAAAATTTAGCAAGACCTTTTTTTACTTTTGCACATCAGTCGCAAACAAGCATTTGAGGAGTCTCTTGTCACAATTTGTTTAATTAATAAACATATAAAAATGCTTTGAGAACCAACTCATCCACCAGTTACCTTAAAATAACATTTAAATAAACTTTTTAACCCTAGCCAGCCAAATGATTGAATTGATAAGGACATGGTGTGGATGTTTTCCTAACAATTCTATTAAGTAATCTTATAACCAAGCACTAAAGTGTCCAATATTTTTATGTACATTTTAAAGTAAATTTGGGGTCACAGAATGAAAGTGATAGCAGTAAATAAATTAATTGTGTGATATTTCCTGAGTGGGCACAAAACAGGTCTTATATGACTGTGGTGTTTTTCCCTCACTGGATACTTTGACAGCAGAACAAGACAGGAAATGTTGACAGATGGGGAAAGAAAATAGAGCTGGTCTACAAAAAAGAGAAAAAAAAAACACCAACACACCTGGTGGGGGGCTGAGATTCATCTGTTTTTCCACCTCGTTCTGTAGCTCCTTCAGCTTCTCTGCCTCTTCCTCCATCTCTCTCACCCGCGCTTTGATTGCCTCCAGCTCCTGCAACACAAACACACATTTCATCAGAGCCATCAGTCCATCATGTGCACAACTGACTGACACATTATTCACCAGTGACATAATCATAAATTGTGAATGATTGTTAAGCTGTGTGAATAAGTCCCTACCAACTACCAAATTTTGCCACGAAAAAGTAATTGTTATCTAAATGTTGCCATAACACCCATTTAAGAAACCCACTGACAACTGCAGACTAGTGAGGATGGTACAGTAGCAAGGATATGCTGAACTTGTGTAAGTAATAGTGCTGATAACATAATATAACCTCAGACTAAAAAGATGCAAGTATAGACTTTGTTTCTGCCAGAAATTGAAAAATGCACACACTCATACTACTTCCATTTAAAAATGTACTGTCTGATGGGTCCTGCATCTTTACTATGGTTACACTGACTCTCATCTGCCACATTTTTACAATGCTGTCTACGATCCTGCCCAAATTTGGCCACAGTTGCCTCTAACATCTCAAAGTGGTCCCTAAAGCCATTTAAAAGAGCATCATCAGGCCAAGATATACTTGAGCAGCATTGAAAAGACAAGGGAAACAAATTAAAGTTATGAATCAATTTAAGCTGCACTGTTTTATCACTTCTCTAGAGTATAAAGCTGCCATTTAGAAACACAGTTAAAAAAGGAACATAAGTAAAATGTTTATCAACACAAGTAATTGGTAATCAGTACCAATTTCAACAAAATGTTTTTATGTTGCATATCATGTGTGTGATATATATATATATATATATATATATATATATATATATATATATATATATATATATATATACATACACATATACATATTTATAGGCACTGACATCACAAACACACAAGGGCTTATTTCCCTCTGTGAGATATGAAGAAGCCACCAGGGCCTCATGCACCTGATAATGGGCAGTTGTTATTGTTGTATTCTGACGCTTGACATATCAGTATCTAGTTTTTATATTAATCAGTAAGAAAACTGATTTGCTGCTGTAATACAATCATAATTCAAGAGACCAGTCCTGGCACCAGTATTTGAATCAATGACTACATTGATGGACTCTGCCCTACATTGATGGACTACATGTGGTCAGAAGAAAAAAAAAACCTGAAAGCCACAAAACTAATAGTGCCAAAATAATTAAATAATCTCATGTTGAACACTGGGATGGCTGTGCCCTCACGTGGGAGCGGACCCTCCTGTCTGACAGTGGTGCACTGCAGCACAGTGGGAGTCACTCCAGCTCGGTCCAGGGCTATTGCCTACGCTGACAGGATTTGGAATATAAAAGCTCTTTGTACAACTGGGTGCAGTGACACAAGCCGACCATATTAAATTCAGATCTTCTCACCACAAGGGAATAAAAGTGCAGTGACGCTATCAGAACCACCAGTCCCTCTGCATCCATGTGCCTGATAATATGCCACACCACATATCAACAACCTCTAGCTACATACATGCAGATCATGCATAACAGGGAGGTGATGCACATTCCATCGGTGCTGCTGAAATAAGCCACCCAACACTGACACGTTGTGACTCCTATTTTTTGTCGCATATTCAGTGCAAGCTCTTTCACTCCCCTCCCTTCCCATATTCTCCTTGCTCTGGCAAAAACAGTGAAGGATGCAAACCCAGCCCCTCAAATACCGCAGCCCCCTTCTTCTGCGTTGTACGCTTTCACTGCCCGACAACCCCAAAACCCACCTGGCCATGCTATGCAGACACCACCTGGGAACAAGCACTAGTGTGAAAGTGATGAAAAATTAGGCCGACTCGCGCAGATTGTGCATCTACAGCTACCATGCAAGATACAGCAAACGTTATTTCCAACTGATACACGTTGCTACCCACCGCCGTTCGATCTAGACGACAGTGATGGTCAGGTGCATGTCTGCCACCTCCACCCTAGCTTTGTTAAAATCGGCTAGCTTGTTAGCCAGCCAAATTCCTCGTTGTCCCATGGTAATAAATATAGCTAGCAGGCTAACAGCAATTAGCCTCGTTGGCTTAGGGTGCAAATGCCGCAGTTTATCTCGTGATTACGGTTGACAGGTCCGTTGGTCATTTTAGCTGCAGCGTTCGGTGCTCGCAGTGAGCTAACGTTAGCCTGCTGCCGATCGGTCATTTGCATGTGCACATACCGGCGCTGAAAATGCAGCAGCCGCCAGCGGAATGACAAACGTAAAGGGAATAAAAGATTTCATTACCGTTCGCAGGTCGCCTTCTTAAGGACGTAGACTCGCACAGCGGGGGCTAATGGCGGCGGCCTGTCCTACCCTCGCCCCTAACTGTCTCCTGCATCTCCGTCTCGCATTTTTTTGCGACAAGGATTCCCCCCCGCAACGGCTCGAGCTGCTCCCTGGCGCAGAGAAACTGGCGTCGCTGTTGCGCCAATATGGCTGCCGACACCACGCATGTCACCACCCATTTCTACTGCACTGCGTGAACCACAATGGCGGTTAATATCGACCTGGCGATAGCAGTAACGCACACGGCATGTGACCCAAGATTTGTGAGAGAAAAAACCTACAAATCGGTCGCCTGCATTCACGAACTACTCCGATTTGGTCATAACATGTCTTGGTATTCATGTGAGCTCTCCCTGCTGAAACAATGCCCTTCACTTACCGGGTCTTCAATTGCGGCCTCTCCCTCTTCTAACCCCGGTTCTTCGTCACCGACGCCCGGGTCTTCCAGCTCGGGATGTCCGGGGTCTGAATCTAATAGGGATTCCTCCGCCAGTCCGTTACCGAACTCCGCCATCGCCCTGTTCCAACTGTACCGACGCGCCTCGTGGCCAAACCGACGTTGCAGGCCCCTACTCACACACAAGGGGGTAGAGTGAGCGGGGCGGCGGAACGAAAAAAACGGCGGAAAACGCCGCTTAGTAAAGTTAAAATGGGGAATAAAATGCTAGCTTCAGTTCTAGCCACTACTCAAACAGCATGCCACGATGTACAAGGACTGCTGTTTCACGCTACGTTCAGGAAATTGCCCTAACTTACGACAGAGAACCTAGTTTATTTACTTAAATGTGTATATAAAAAAGGCGAGGACTCTACGCGAGAGCGGCGGCGTCCCTTCAGTTCAGAAATGGAAGCCGGGGGCGGAGTCATGTATCACTGCAGGCGTAAAACTCTCGATCCCATTGGTCAATGCGCGATTCTAGACAAGCCTCTGTGCTGTCTGCCGCGATCCTATTGGCTGATCGAGCAGGACGTTCCGGTTCCGAAATCGCATGTGTGCCTGTAATTGGATTACGTTTCTGTCAATCATATCTTTTTCAGTTATAAGTAAACTGGCAAGGCCAATTGTTTAGCAAATTAATTCCAGGCACATTTTGAATGTGTCATTTACTTTGTTTCCCCTAGTGTGACCTCAGTGACCTTTTTTGAAATCCTATACAGTATATAGTTTAAATGTACCAGTTGTGTAAAACCTCAGATTTCCCAATGGTTTTATAAAGATATTTAAGCCTTAGTGACACACAAAAAAAACAAATGTCCCAGTTGGGCTACAATCAGACAGCTACACTTTGTTGTTCAACTGATTTTATTTTTTTTTCTGTATATCAAAGAAAGCATAATGGAGACCAAACACAAAAAAGGCAGGTACAAGTGAGGAGGAAAAATAAGCTTAATCAAAAATCTAACAATTCATAACAACACTGCCACTATTATTGTTCAATATTCATAGGAATACCATACTCTTTTTGAGCAGAAAGGTGGCATTTAAAACCATTATGGATCAATAATAATCAAAAACAGTGATGAGTAGTAAGAATAAATCGTATAAGTAGTAGTACAGTTATAACAATAGTGATAATCAAAGTGACAATGAAACATAAGAGAATAAAAAGCAGATCTCCATAAAAACGTATCTAGTTTGGACAGTGCAACACCGTGTCTGTGTGTGTGTGTGCGTGTGTGTGTGTAATCCCAGTCTTGAGGTTCAAGCACTCCAGTCCTTGCTTTACACACAAGATACAGTTTCCAATTATTACTCGTCGAAGGACATTTGTTACCCTTCTTGTTTCAAAACCACACAAAGTGACTCTTAACGTTGTGGTAATGGCTGTGTACATTTGAAATGTCTGTAGCTTGTGCAAAAATTGTGGACTAGTGCAAGTGTCAAGCCGTGGGATGTCCTTTACAGTTTGCATTTATGAACACCTCTCCTGCTCTCTGTCGACCTAAAGATTGCTTTTTGGTTTTCTGAATGACAGAAAGCAAAGGGAGGATTACTTTGGAATATCAGTTATTTTTAATATATTTCTTTACAAAAGTTCGTGTTTTAGTTTTGCATTTTGTTAAAACTATCAATAGTAACATTAATATACAACTTAAATTGAAGGAAAACATCTTTAGTACGTTATGTGTCCTTCAACACAGCACCATCTTATTAGCTCTCAGTCAACACATTTTATGTTTCCTAATTTGCTTCCTAGATTTGAGCATCCATTAGTCTCTTAAGGAAACTAGTAATACCCAACCGTCTCCCTTGTCATGGTTTCCAGATATAAGATCTCATTTCACAGCACATACATTACCAGAACCACTATCTCTGCTTCAAAACTGAACAAAATGAGGGGAAAACAAATATGGGAAACAGCTCATTTCAAGCCCTGTTCTCTCATTTGCAGAGGTTTGGCTTTTGACCTAAATAAAATCCTTTATGCCAGTTTTTAATTGCTTCTATTTTGTTTGTATAAATACTGGACTAAATAAAATTAGTACTCAACTTTCCTGTCTTACACACAGTATTCATGGCAAAGAAAATTTAGGGAATCAGTCTGACCCTCCGTGCCAGATGAGGGTGAAATGAATTCACCAATATTATATGAGGATCACCTGGGCTTGAATTTATATACCTGGTGGTGTTTCCTCTTAAGGCTGTCACATTTCTAAGACACCTACAGTAGGTGTAACAACATTTATCTTCCCCAACAGGCCAGAAGAGCTACGTTCCAAAATGAGACACGCATTTAGGTGAAGAGTGAAATTTACAGCATCAAAAAAAAAAATTTGATGTAAAAGCAAGAAAGTTGGTGAATACAGTCCTTGGCCAAGAGAATGCTGACAACTTTACAAGCAGGATTTGCTATGCTCTAGATATAGAATACAACATTCAGAGATATTTCCCCACCAAAAATGGATGTAAAAGCATTTTGGAACAAAGCTCTTCTTCATTTATATACCCAGGTCTGACTTTTGCACAACTATTATGCTCACACCTAAAGCACGTTTCATTTGATTAGCAAAAATCTTTTTTTTTTTCACGTGACTTCTATTAAGGCATCCGACATGCATTATTGTATCTTCCCATAAAAAGACACCTGCATTAGAATGCTTAAAAACATTTCAAACAATGTAAAATGTCTCAAAGTGCGGTATGCTAAGATTCTACTTTCCTCAGCCTCTTTTTGCGCTGTCTATTTGGATTGTCGTGAAACTATGAACGTGTAAATGGGGACAATTCAACAGCTCTATTCTCTTTAAAGTACCTCTTTTATATCCCAAATGAGCAGACACAACACTCTTCAGATCACACTCCTGTAGCAAATAAAAAGGTGACAGTTAATACCAGTTCTTCTTCTCCCAATGGTTCAGTTCAGTCTTATTATATCCACGCAATCTTTGCCCTTGAAGTGAAAGTAGGCATGAGAAAAACAATTCCACAGGAGCAAACTGGGAGTTATTAATGTGAGTATTTCATGTTATTATCCCAAAAAGTGTTTCCGGGCCTGCCGTGGCCGCTGCCAAAAAGGAAACACTTGCATCAGTCTTTAGGGTAGAACAGCTCAAGCATGGCAAGTTGAGTGCCTTTACAAATTATAGGAAGGTCATAGAAGTAAGGTAATACATAACCACAGGGTTAGGACCAAAAATGTATAGTTAAAGTGTGCGAGGATTGAGGGGAACTTGAGAGGGTTTTATCACTTATCAGGCAGCGACTGATTAAGTGAAAAGCAGCATGGAAAGAGTCTGCTGTTATATTTGATTCCAGGTGAACTCTGCAGATTAAGGGATATCAAGTCAGTGAAGGTAGAGCAAAGGATAGAGGGTGCAGGGGGAGCCGACGTCAAAAACTAAAGAATATTAGTTTTTGAGGATTAGTGCTCAAATTTGTTTATTAAAATCTGAGGAGCCCAAATGGGTCCAACAATAGTCAGTGTGCAGACCAATCCTGATCTGAGTCTTTAACTGTTGCTGGTGGCCGTCGCTGCAGGCAACTCGACGACGATCTCCCCTGTGGAACCAGAGCTGGTTACAGTAGTGGAAAGAGAGCCCGGCGCACCACCACCAGGTCCGCTGTTACCGGTTCCATTCTTGTTGACGAGCGTTGTCGGCTGGCCAAAGTTAGTGGTTCTCAGGGTTGCCAGGTGACGTGGGGAGAAGACATGGGCTCTTGCTGCGGCCCGGGATTCAAAGGAGACGTTGCAGGCGTCGCAGCGGCCTGTCAGGGTCTCCTTTGGCACTGGCTGGCCAGCCACAGGGGAAGCTGGAGGTTCAGTAACTGTGAGCTGAACAGGCTTGGGAAGGATGGGCCGATTGGCTTTGAGAGCATTGTACTGCAGGTAGCTTCCCGAGCTCATGTCCACTTTCCCACCTGACAGAGGAGACTGAGATTTGGAAGTTGGAGTGGAGAGAGACAACCAGAGAGGGAGAGAAAGGAAAACTTTCATTTCATGTGTGCTGAAGTCAGGATTCTTAGAATTTCAGACTCAACAAGACAAGTGTATGACTGCTACAGGTGAATTTTAGCAAATCTGTATTTCTGAGCTCACACTAAGTGAGCTCATAATAGAACAAGTGACAAATGGAAGATATATAATAAGATCTTTAACTTTTCGGCAATCTTTGTACTAATTATGTGCAATGTCATGGAAAAAAATGCGACTTGTCATCAAAATCACTTTTTTTCTGCTTGTTTCACTTTAAAAAATTCCCAAATTCTTTCCAGATTCTGTATAAAAAATAAATAACTAATATTCTTTGCGCACAACCGAGAAGCTCTTACTGACTTAATTGTGACAACAGTTAAAAATTCTGTGACTTTCTGACTGAACTGGGCTGAACTGCAGGCTGTGTTTACTCAGAGCAGATAGGAAATGAGGACAGAAACGAAATAAAATGGAAGAAGTTAAATATCTACAGTATGTAGAGCCACTGAGGGCACTTACAAAATGTTTTAAACAAGTTTTTAAACTTTTTGTAAAATGAATAATCAATTACAACTTTTATTTTATTTCTATTTTAGGACTTATGCCATTATAACTGTGTCACACTGCACAGAAGACATTTTCAAGTTCTCACTATGAACCACGGCTGTGTTTTAGGTGCAGAACTTTATAACGCAGTGCAATACTGGATGTGTTTTTCAAGTTACCCATCACTTTAAGTTATCTATGAGTTTCTTAACTGGTTGTGCAGGTTGAAAATTATGGTTGAAATAAGTTAATGAAATTTATACACTGGCTTATATAATACAACAAAGCAGATACATGTAAAATCACATTAAAATAATTTGTACAACAAAACTTGAATATGTATTTTGTTGTCAGTTGTGAACTGAAATTATACATTTTGAAAAAGCAGCAATGTCTTGCGTACCAAAATATTTTTTCTCAATGATCCACCTTGCTGTGGATTTCACCCTGCCTTTCTAACGTATTACCATGGAGTAATTTTGCAGGACAGGCTTGTCCAGCTGCCAGCTTACCATTTTCTCCTGCTGCAGCCTCCAGCGCTTCTCCTTGGCTCTCGTGTTTTGGAACCAGATCTGCACCACCTTGAGCGGCAGGTTGAGCTCGGTGCCAATTGCCTCACACTCCATGGCATTAGGGTGGGCGCAGGTCTCATAACATGACTGCAGAATGGACAGCTGAAGGCAGGACAAGTGAGTGCGTGGCCTACGGCTGGAAGAGTGGGGCAGAAAGCTGCTTTCTGTTGGGCTTGATTTAGCTACAACCGGCGTGGAGGGGCTGGCCACTTTGGCAGAGCTAGGGGTATTTGGGCTGACTGGTGCAATGCTGGGGGTGGGAGGAGGGGGGATGGTACGAGGAGCTGTATGTGTGGGAAGAGCCAGTTGTTCTCTTGATAGTGTGTTGATCTTAATGGGGACTTTGGGGGTCCAGTAGTTCAGCCCGTTCTGTTTTTGTGGCACCACCGTTGAGGCTGCAGGCCTGTTGTTGATGGGGGTTGCAGGCAGCTTCGGCACCATGCGGTTTGTAGCCCCTGGTCCAGGACCCATCTCATTTTCATTGTCTTTCTCCTCATCAGTCTTTTCTTCCTCGCTCTCCTCTTCTTGCTTTCTTTTCTGGGTCGGCCGTGGGGCGATGGGAACGAGATCCTTGGGTGGTGCTAAAAGGACAGGGGTATTGACTTTGGGTGCAACTTTAACCATAGTGACGTTGCTGGTGGTTTCGAGCTTGGTCTTTGGCACTGCAGAAGCACTGCTGCTCACAGGAGACACTGTGGTTGAGGAAACTACCTCCTTGGGTTTGATAGGAACAGGAGTTATTTTTTTCACAATGGCTGGTTTGCTTAACTCCTTTACAGGCTCTCTTTCTGTCTTTATGAGGGTGCGCACAATTGGAGCAGTTGTAATGCTCCCAGTATTGCTCCCAGTATTGTTTGAAGCAGGTTTGTTGGAAAATATGGGTTTGGAAAGAGGCCAAGTGAATTTGATGAGAGGTTTGCCAACTGCAGCCAAGGTCCCATCACTGATGAATCGGACCTCACCCTTTCTTTCCCTCGCCCTCATGTTCTGGAACCAAATCTGAACAACCTTCTTTGGAAGGTGGACCCACTCTGAAATCTGTTCAAACTCATGTTTCCCAGGATTTGGGTCTTTGAAATAGCAGCCGTACAGAATGTCAAGTTGTTCAGCTTGAATGATGGTCCTTGAACGCCGCATATCTCGATATCTTTTTCCTTTGGACTTCCTCTGCTGCTGGTCCTGTTCTCTCTCCTTTTCCTTCTCCCTCTCCTTTTCTCGCTCCCTTTCCAGTAGCGTAGCGTTCATTTTCTCTGCTGCCCTCATGTAAATGCTAGACTTTGTCATATTACTGCAGTGGACCAGACTCATACTGCTGTTGGAAGAGGGTAGGCCAGTGACAGGCTCAGGCTTAACCTGGACAACTACCAGACCTTTGGATGTGGGCCTCAGGCCGAGCCCGTCCAGCAACTGCCCCTTCTGTGCTGCAATTCTGTCAGCCAGAGAGGATGAGGAAGAAGTGGATTTTGAGTTGTTTTTTCCCATACTGAGATCCAAAGCGGACTCACAGTCATCACCATTGGACAGGTAGTGAGAAGTTTGGTTGTGGGAGGACAGAGACTGCGAGAGAAGAGAGCTGGAGAAGCGCGTGATGGTTGGTGGGTTGGGAAAGATGGGTATTTTGCTCCCATCTCCAACCATGGAAGGAGTAAGAGAGAGGACATAGGGGCTGAGAAACTGAGTAGAAAAGGGAGCGAGGGACAATGGAAGTGAGTGGAGAGCACTGGTTGGAATCTCATGTTGGTCCATAGCGTGGGACTGTGAACTTGGGGGATCCCCTTGAGCCTCCAACTCCAGATCCACATCTGGGTCCTGTCTCTCCTTCTTCACCTCCACCTCCTCGCGTTCAAACTCCCTCTTTCGTTTTTTCCTCTGGGCCCTCTGACCACCACCACCCTCCTCATCTTCATATTCATCCTCTGCATCAGACAGAAAAACAGTTGTGGAGCGTAATACCTTTCCCCCAACTGACCCCTTATCACCATGGACCTCCCGCTGTGCTTCGTCTTTCACAGGGCTTTCAGGACCCTCCCTAAAAGACCCATTCTGACTTTCCTCATCAGAAACAATGACAGAGGTGTAAACCTCATTTTCGGAGTCAGACGTGAGACAGGAATCCCCCTGACCCTCCCTTCCCAAATCTCTCTGTTTGCGTTTCCCTCTTGTACTGGACAGATCTATTGCCTGACTACCTGAAGCTTCAGCATCATCCTCACCCTCTGCTATAATCAGCGAGTTCTCCTCATCATCATAGTCATTATCATAACCCTGGCTGTGCCTCAAAAATTCTGCCTGGTGATCCAATTCTGTTGCCCTCTGTCTCTGTTTGGCATGTCGGGCTTGGGTCAGCCACCTACGTACCTCTTGCTCAGAAAGACCCACCTCTCTGCCCAGCGCCTCACAGTCCTCATGGGGAGGACTTGCAGCATCAGCCTCACTACGTGACTCAAAGAACGCCCAAAGAACCTCCGTCTGGAACTCTGACAGCACTGGAAGGTCTGGATAAATGGATCCCATTGTATTACAATGGAGTCGAGTTTGGTTGTTAGTTAAGGCATTGGTACTCGGGCTGGATTTTGGGGTGCCAACAGAGCCACAAGGGCTTGTGCCTGATTGCGATTTTTGAGGAGTAGAATCAGGGCTAAGGGTAAGGTTTAAATTTACAGGACTGAGGCTCGAGTTGCTGGGCACAGATGCAGAAGGCGAGAGGTTGTTATTGCGGAGGCTCTTCTCTGTGCCCGCTGGAGAGAGATTCAGGCTAGCCGCTTTATCACCTTCCAGGTCCAACTGATTAGTTGAGCTGTCTCCATCTGTTGTGCTATCTCCATGTGGCTTCCCATTGTCTTCATTATTCTCAACCTTCGCTTTGCTTTCTATATTAGGACTCTGTGCAAATTCTTTACTGTTCTCTTCTTTAGGTTTCTCTGCAGTCCATTTATGCCCGTCTTTGATCTGATCTGAGCCCTTTTCTTCAACTGTCTCATCACTGTCCAGTCTTTCTTGTTCTCTGTCACACTTTACAGTCTGTGTCTGCTCTTCAGGACAGGCCTGTATGTTTGTTGGAACTCCTGCAGAGGGCCACTGGTTCTGTAAGCTGTTAAGTCTTTGGGTTAGGAGGGCTTGCTGGGCTGTGCTGAGACCTACAAATGGCACACACTGGGTAAGGAGCTGGCCTTGCTGGTTCTCTTGGTGCTGCTGACTTTGGGCTTGCAGCCCATTCAAGATCAAGGGCATGACCATTTGGGGCTGAGGCACGAGCTGAGGTGCAGCGGCACCAGGAGCAGCACCAGCCGCGAACAGGGAGGGGAGGAGGGAGTGCGAGAGCGTGTTGGGACTTGATGTAAGGAGGGTGAGAAAGGCTGAGACCGCCTGAGCGGAGGCCACAGGGGAGGTGAGGAGGGAGGGAGCCACTTGTGATGTTGAAATCTGCTCTCCTTCTTTTGCAGTAGTCACCATCAATGTCCCAGGAGCAGCACAGTTGGTGGAAGTAACTAAATGACTGGTTCCACTTCCAGATGTGGTCACTACAGGGTTTGGAGAACTGGTGCTACCTCTCAAACTAGCAGTAGCCGCTGCACTGTTTGCAGCATGTGCAGCAATGCCAGCGTTTCTGCTGCGGGTCTGGTGCAAGACAGATTTCATATGGCTCTCGAGGGTGATGGCATGATTGTAAGAGACTCGACACACAGCACACTGGTAGGGTTTGTTTGAAATATATGGCCGAGACAGGACTTGAACTGAGGGAGTCTGGGGGTTACTTTCTGGACCTTGCTTTGCAGAGCCTGTTGTCATTCTCTGAATGTGGGATGCAGAGTTGTAATGAACACTCAAGGCAGTTCTACTGGGAAAACTTTCCAGACAGGCATTGCATTTGAATGAGCGGGTGTTATTTTCAGCTGGCACACCATTTTTACCAACTGACTTTTCACCAGCGTCTGGGATTTCTGTGTTTTCAGTTGCATTTTGCCGTTTGGCTGCGGTGAGTGGATTTCCCTCCTCTTCTGGCTCTGGCTCAGCTTCACCTCCCTCCTGTTCGATTATTCTCTCTTCCTCCATCTCTTTGTCTCCAAGCGTCTGGGTAGCGTCTGCACTCTCACTAGATTGGCAAGGGTCTGAACTGACGTCTTCAGCGTGCTTCAGTGGTGAAGATTCAGCATCTGATAAAATAAATACACATTTAACTTTTATGTTCTAGTAAATGGAGCACCGGCTGATAACAGGGATGCACATTTGCACACTGAATGCAGTTTCTAATGACAGCCAGAAACAATTTTACCCACCTGCATCCATGCAGCCCACATCAAGGGCAATTTTCCATTCTAAGTGCATTTCTTTGATTCCACCTCAAACCTTAGTCACTGAGATGATTTCTGCCTTTATGCAGTTTTAACAGCATTTTAGTGCCACAAATAGGTGCACATTATAATAACCCATTTACAGGGTAAATCAAATTTGCTCGTTTCAAAAAATGTCTGCGATTGTACATCTAATCAGTGTTGCTAAAATAACAAAAGAAAAGCTGGTGCATGTGTATTATAGAGTTCATCTTTGTGATTTCATTCTTGTGACTTTAATCCTTTTTAAAACGCATTTATCGTCTCACCTGGGGACCTCTGAGCACCTTTGTCCTCTTCTTTTCCACTGGCAGCCTGTTTCAGAACAGCCTGTAAAGAGAAAAGGAGAGAGTCAGCATAATTCCTAGAGCAAACTCAACTCTGCAACAGCTCCTTTCAGATCAGCTGAATGCCATAGTGTAGCTTTTGAGCGGCACAGCATTCGGGCGTGACTCAATGATGTGTGGTTATATTACACATAGCAAGCCTAGCGAGTCTTTAATTTGCAAACTACCCTGAAGGCATAAATTCAGCCATCTTTGATCAATTCATCCACCAATAATACTCCCTCTATTTCTTAAGACGAAACATAACCAAGCTATCATGGCTCATTACAAACAGTTCATTCATTGAGGTGCTTACTTTTTTCAACTTTGATGCCTACTCAACAAATACTTTCGACGTGAGATACTTGGTGACTGGATAATTCAAATCAATGACATATTTAAACTATTAAAACAACAGAGAGCTGACTGCAAAAAGGGAATTTGCACAAACAAGCAATGAAAACCGCAACCAATGGATTCAAAACTCACAATTCAAACTTCTAATTATTAATGTATTAGCAAATTGTGCAGAAATAAATGCATTTTTCTACCGATTGTACGTAAACAGTTATCAAACAAGTAAGACATTTTGTCATAAGTATTTTAGAAAACTCAACATAAGAATTCCTGTGTGTTTTTGTTAGTTTTTTTTGTTTTTAGACAGGTAGACCAGCTTAATAAACCACTAATATTAATTTTGATGAACACTTACCCATGTTATCTAATAGTAAAATCATAGGTAAGTGTAGGAGATGGGGAGAAATGATAATGAATATTTGGGTATAATAAAACTGCACACATTAAATCAGTCGTACTTGTGTTGTTTTTATGTTTTTTATTTTTCAAGTAGGACCACACCGGGGGACTATTTAAAAAAACAATCCACCCATCTATTGCATAACTTTTCATATACCATAATATTTACATCAAAGGCTGAACATAGAACCAGAATCAAATTAAAAGGTCTTGTGGATTTGATTAAACTGATTTAATTAAATATTTTTTGTCTAACCTCTGCATGTCAGCCAGCAACAAGTGGGCTCTTTACCATTACGTATATAATTAATTCAAGACAATGCCGTCAGGTTGCACCAATAAAGTTGAATAACAAATGTGGGGAAAAAAACATGCAAATCCAGGAAAAAGGTAAGACAGTCATGCTGCCATGCCACACTTACAATGTCCAGCAGTTTGTCGACACACGATGGAAGTACGCTGTGTTGCTCTGTGAGATGTAGAGACAGGGAAGATCTATCTGGTTGCCCTTTTTGGCACAGAGGGCACAACCACTCTGCCACCCCATTCCTTTCACTGCACACCGTCTCTCCAGACTCCTCCTAACAAACAAAAGGGGATGTTAGAGAATGCTGCTCTAATGGAGATGGTATACTTTTTAAATCAGAAATGCTGTACAAAGTTTAGCATAAAACAAAGAAAGAAATGAAAATGGAATGTAAGAAGTCATTTTGTGTGACCAAGACCAAGCAGGGAGCCGCACCAATCAAGATAAAAGTGTACTGTTACTTGTTTGTTATGCACCTTAACTGGGTGACCTGCATTGCTGTGCTTAACAATTTGAACCCACCAACGAGGAGTCGGGTATACTCTTCAATTGATTTGAACAAACAAAGTAATCCTAAGTCAATATCTTAATCTTACAAATCTACGGAGTTCCGTTTCAGACTTATTTTCAACCTGCTTTCTTCCCCTGTATTTTGTCTGCAATAAATATCAAATTACACAATTGTGCAATTGCAAAAACGGCACCTTTGTAATGTAAAACAGGGCCTGCGTGCAGCAGGTTTTACACTTCACTGATATAAACTCCAAGTGGCTTCTAGACAAAAGATCAATTGTAACACACCTCATAATGTTCAACAAACTAATCTGATATCACAAGAACACATAAATTGCATTAAATGCAGACTATATTGAGCAACACTCAATGCAAACCATAACATGCACTGCCTGACAATCCACAATGAGTACATTGTCACTCATTTTCCTCCAGTTTTGACAGATACAAGGAACACGTGGCCAATTTATTACATATATTCTGAGATCATGCTGCATTAGCTCAACATGCATGATCACAAAACTGCGATTCCCGTGCAGGTAAAAGAAAATCACACACACCGCTACTCTCAATTCTACCACATAGCTTTGCTGTATTTTTCTGCAAGCATTCGTGATCCAAGATGCAGCCAAGAAAGCAAATCATGCCCATGAGGAGAAATACCAACACAGCGACCGTCCTCACTTCCTCGTCATGCCAATTAGCAAGCTAGCAGGGTAATATGACCAGATAATATTCCGACGAGACTGTATCTGCGGAGTATGTCCCGTTCAAAAGCTCCCCGTCACGAGTTTCATAATTAAAAGCCAAGATACAACTAGATTGACGTCTTCTTGTCCATAGCTGGCTAATTAACGAGCAGTCTAATTAGCTATGCCGACCAGAGACGAATCAATTAGCTAGCAGGCTAGGTTGTGAAGCCCCCCTGTAACGTCGCATTACAGTGGTGTTTCTGGAAATGCTGGTTAGCTGTTAGTTTAGTGAAAATAGCCCCGCAGTGATATCCATACTTCTCTGAAACTGCAAAAGACAGGGCAGGCGTCCGCATAATCCGTCTGTGGCTCTCAGCTAGGGCTGGGCGATCATTAAATTAATAAACAAAAGGGCTCGAGCTATTAACAGTCGTGTCACTTTGCTAGCTAGCCTGTTAGCAGGCAGAGATAATTAACCGCTCCTCAAACTGTCTCTAACTGGCTGCTCTCCACTCCCGACAAACTCTGCCCGGGCCAGGTGGGAGCACGGCTCGGATACACCGCTCCACTTCACCCCGGATAGAAAATACACTCACTAGGCTTCAAATCCGAAACCTCGGCCTCGAGTTGTTTCCTTACCCCTCTGATTGTGGGCTGCCAATCGGGCATGTAGTGTTGCACCGCCCGCCGCCTGCTGCTCAACAGCGCAAATTGAGGCCTAGCCGGACTAAAGCCATTTAATTAATGAACGTGGGCTCCGTTTACAGATGTGTTAGAAACACTCGCACCCCCTCCTCCCTCGCCGCCCAGCAGACCCCCTTTTGACGCGTCCTAGCGCTCAAATCCATACGTTAAACACTCGCCGTGCAACACATGGCCATTTAAACTATCGTTTTCACAGCTTTGAGCCGTAATTGGCGAAGGAATTAAACGCGAAAAAGCTACTTGAAGCGGAGTACGTGCGCCGCGGTCTCTTCGACGATGGGGGTGGTGTAGGGAGAGGAGGCGAAAGAGAGGCGAGAGGCAGAAAAAAAGTTTGGGATTTAATGTTGGATTTCTATAAGGGATCGGATTAGTATGGGGCACGATCCGTCGTTTGCTCGATCCTCTGCCAGTCGCAGGCCACTCTCCCCGCTCCGAATCAGCACAATTAACCGAACGGCGTTTAATTAAGTTCGGAGCAATTAGCTAATGCGTTTTTACCTGCATGGTCGCCGCTCCAGCACGCACACACACACACGCTTCCTCTGTGGCTCCTCAGAAGTGAAAAGTTTTCTTGCCAGCCCTCCCTCTCTCTCTCTCTCTCTCTCCCTCTCTCTCTCTCTCTCTCTCTCTCTCTGGTTCTCCCCCTCCCTTCATTCGCCCTATCCCTCTCTCCTTCCCCTCTTCCCTCTAGTAAACAGACCACAGCTCCCCCCAAGGCTGATTGCTGACATTCAGGAGGGACAGACACGGCTATCAAATCCCTTATGTAACCCCGCAGACATTACAGATTATTAATGTATGCACAAACACCCATTGAGCAATAATTAAACAAAAGAAATCCTTGAATTAAAAAAAAAGTACGTCGGATGCTTAGATTACACGGAATTCCCCCTTAATGGTGAAACCTCATTTTCACATTAAAGGTGAATAATAAATGAGTCCCCATTCTGCCAAGTTGGATTGTCACAAAGAGTGTGACGACTTAATTAAAGCTGAATAATGGAGATGGGCTCCGCTCTGCGCCTTTCCGCACGAATCATGACATGTTTTCAATCAAACGATAGGTGTGGCGCACATCAACAGTCGACTATGTGGGATAAATATTTATGAAGCGGAGCGGATTAAAACTGCACCATCTGTACGGGCCCTGCGTTACTGGGACAGGCGCTGATGTTCCCGAACGCACTCATAGGTGGCCCCCAACGCGCCTGTGCAAAAATGAACTTTGCTGACGTGTTGGAGCCAGCACGGATTGATCCCTCGCCCGGGTTTTCACGCCGAATTGTTTGGATTTGAGGATTCGACGCGTCGAGGTGTGTGGAGGTGCGGGTCCATGAGTTTGTGGTGGTTTTTTAACACTCCGTGGTTCATTTTGGTGATTTTGAATGGGACTTCGTGCGTGAGTCTGAGCAGCAGTAGCAGCAGCAGCAGCAGCAGGTCGGGCGGAGTGATTTGAGTTAGATCATGAGACAGGTGCGAAGAGCTACAGGGGCTGCTGCTGTCATGTTTTATGGTAGTATAGTTAGTGCAACAATAGCAGTTTAGTTTTTAACATTTACATACAATAAGGGGGGTGAAATAACACAAAGCTTAGGATCTGTGTACCTTCAGACAGAGGAGCCATAGCCCAGTCTAGGAGTGTGTGGGGTTTTAACCTGATAATTGCACTATTTTCAAGTTATTTCAGTGCAAAAATGAGTAAAAAAAAAACACGTGAAACACTGAGTTTCAGGTAAAATAAGGTCATCCCACATACTTCCTGTGCTCACCCACATTAATATCCCAGTGAGTGAGTGAGTGCAGGCTGGCTCGATCTCAAACTGTGCACCTAAATTAGTCTTATTTATGAGTCACGTAGCTATAATTATTTGTACAGTCCAGTCTTGAAAACACTTGCCTGATCCTTTAAATAGTCCAGGAGGAGATGATGCAGGTGCTGGCGGGTGGAAAAAAGAGGGTCACCCGTTAGGTCCCATTAATACAACACCCTAAATACATAACTAATAATAAAGAGATCCCATCTGCTGTCTGTGTTGCTGACAACAACAAAAATAAATCTGTCCGTAGTCTTATGTTAAGTGATCTAACTACAGCAGCCTACAATGAAACACTAAAATGTGTTTTCATTGTTACTCAGCTACCTGCTGTCATATTAATTCAGTAATTAGAGAGGTAACTTTCTATATGCAGTTATGGGGAAACATCCGTACACATAAAAATGTGACAGCTGCAGATGTCCTGCTGTGAGACTGTGAAAGAGAAAAATCCACCTTATAAAGTACTTCATGTGTCAGAAAAATATATGTGACTTCAGTAAACAGATCAGACTTTAAGTGACATCAAAAGAATATACCCATATTTTTGATCAGCTCTGTCACATTCGTTTTGAGGGCTTTAATGCATGATGATAATAACACATCAATAGATCAGGGGATATAAAATAAATTTAAAAATAGCCTCAGAAACCCAGATCAGATAAAATAGATTAAGTGCAGTGATGGAAGAAGTAATCCACTTTGTTTACTTATGAAAAGAAGTACTACCACAATGCTTATATACTATTTCAGAAGAAAAAACTTAACTGAAAGTAAAGACACTTGAAGAAGTTTATATAAGTTATTGTATTAATATTGCTTAATATGATTGGGTTTGCTGGTGCTTCAGTTTGCATCAGTTTAATCTTGTAGTAGGTGAAATTGGAGATATAATATAAGTGTTTATAATTTTTGGTGGTTTTACAAGTACTCAAGTGGTGTACAAGTACAGCGAAAACTGTATTGAATCAGGGTGTTTTTTGGTAGTGGCATTTAATTTGCACTATTGGTACAATGAAGGGCTTGAAAATGAAATGATACAAACAAGAAAAACCAACCAAAACTTAAAAATGCGAGCACCTTTAGATAACATGAGTTCAGTGCAGTGCTGTAAGAAGTAAGCAGATCTTTTACTGTGGTAGCATTAGTACTACCATATTGTAAAAATACACTTTTAGAAGAGAACTCCACTTTACTCAAAGAAAACAAATGAACGTTCTATCATTATTGTGTTATCTATATAATAATGTTGTGCAAGTAGATTATTATTACAGGTGCATTACTGTGTTAGCTGTATTTTGTAGCAGGTTAAACTGGACGTAATTGAACTTTTTATACTTTGTCTTACTTTTTTCTATAATGCATGTACATATGTGATTAGTAAAATTATAATACATACAAAAAGTCAGTAAAGAAGATTTAAACTGCCACTGAAACATTTAATGCCTATTTAAGCCTGATGTCAGTTTGACTGGTGGAGAGAGTAAACCTTGTATTAAAATAGGTTTTTATTTAATAATAGTTGTATACAATTTCTGTTGCAATGTACTTTTTGAAGTCCTGCGTCAGGTCAGTATTCACAGTTTAAAGGATTTGAAACATTATGAGAACAACATGAATTTAAGTTTAAACCCTGAGTCAGACCTGCTGCATATTGCATGTCTGCAGTTGTGGCCTTTATGATTTACTAATAGCATAACAAGTCAATTTGAAATCGATCAATTGTTCAGTCATAGCACGCATCAATGCAAACAAAACTATTATTTATTCATGTTGCAGTCGATTTAAGCCTTTTCCCCACTGAAGCGACCCTTTAATTATATACAGCAGACTCCATTCTGTTTATATCGGTCTTACAGTAGTTTACAGTGAAAGACTTTGCAATCAGACCATGTTGTTGGTGTTGATCTTACTGTGTCATTATTCCAGATGAGTGTGGAAGTGGAGAGGAAATTTTTGTGCAGTGCTGACACCCTGAAAACACTGGAGGAGATCGCGGGTACGTGTTTATCCACCACACATTCACACATGGGTGCATTTAGCTGATGCTGTGATCCACGACAGCTTACCCACTGAAAGGCCTTTCCAGCTTTTAATGACACTAATTGCTGCGGTTGTTGTGTAACTATAGTGACTCTGGCCATCTGTCTCGTGTTAATAATTAAGTTTAATTGTCTGCATCAGCCCTGTTGGTATTTTACTTATCCATTTTCTAAAATGATCTGTCTTCGTCCTGTTTCCTTTCCTCTGCAGTTTGTGCTGGCCAGCGGCAGTTTCATGACCAGTATTTTGACACCCCAAAGTTTGACCTGACTTTGAGAGACATGTGGCTGCGGAAACGTAAAGGATGCTGGGAGCTCAAGTGCCCGACAGCAGCGTCCAACGGGACAACAGAGCTGAGCGGAGAACAATCTCAAGCGGCAGCGCTGTGCACTCGTTACAAGGAGATAACCAACCTGACTGAAATCCACCTGAGAGTGAAAGAGGTCATAAAAGGCTGCGAGGTCGGAGAGACGGAGACGAGCTCCTCAGAGGGAGAAGAATCTTGGCCGAGCAGCATGAACCTGATTTGCTTTGCAGAGTTTACAACAGTGCGGCGGTCATTCACTCTGGAGGAGGACGGAGTGCAGATAGATCTGGACCAAGCAGACTTTGGCTATCATGTGGGAGAGATAGAAGTCCTCATACCAGAGGGAGGAGATGTGGAGTCTGCTCTGGAGAAGATCAGAAAAACAGCTCAAAAGCTGGGTGAGCCTTCACACTGCTCAACCATTTAATATCACACTTTAATCACTATCACATATCACATATTACATTCTCCAATGATGTTTTAGCTTATTCTCTTAATTAGTAAAGATTCTCTTCTTCTTCTTCTTGCAGGCCTTACTGGAGATCAGAAAGTTGAAGGAAAAATGAACGTTTACCTTAAAAGAAATCTCCCAGAGCACTATGCAAAACTACTGAGTGCACATGTTCTGTAGGAGATATTATACTTTATCTGTGAAAGAGGTTTTAACTGTACAGTTGAATATGTAAAATGGAGGCATTATTTATTAGAAAAGTTGAACAAACTTTATTGAAAACAGTTGTGTCTACAATTGTAAAGCTGCTTAAAGTGAACCTGATTCTCTTAAAAACAGCAATAGATCCCTGAAAATTTCAATGTTCTGTATGTTCTAATGCTACTTGAACTTTTTATGTGATGTGTTCCTGAACAAGAGTTATTTAATGTCTGGCTATAATTTGCACAGTATTTGAAAACAGTAAATATCTGGGATGTCATACTGTTAGTTTGCCACTGATGATGATTGTTTTCTCACTGTAAAATAAAGGCATGGAGTCACGAAGACACTCCCACATGAAGCGCTGGTCACTGTGTCCTTCACAATGTGTGTCAAAGGTTATTTTAAACACTGGGATGCCACCTATGGGGATTTTGAAGTGAAGAAACCCTTCCACTGTCATTACCACTTTCTTCATTATGTCAACATCATTATAATACATTTCCAATGAATGTTAGGCACAGCGTTTGATCTGTAAATTGTTGGTAATGTTTTTGCATGTTGCAGGAATCTTGTCCTCCTTCACAAACATTATTATGTCAGTGACTTGGTTGTTAAAGATGCAGCTTTAGTTTATGACTTCCATTAATCATTAACTAATTAATTAATTTTAAATTTCTAATGAAATCAGCGTGTTCATTAGACTTTATTAAAACCTAAGTCAAGAAATTGACAGTACAAACAGGGCTTGAAGGACAAACTGAGCATCTCATCCCTGTAGTAAGTGAAGCTGAAGTGTGACAGATGACACACTCTCCCACAAAGAATAATGCAACATATTTTGTCACTTTAGTTTGCCGAAGTAGCTTTATCAAGTCTTTATCAAACCACAAAGCTGACTCTGCAGGCTCATGAATATTCCCAAATAAGACTGTCACCATACAATTACTGCAGCCAAAAAGACTCACAACGATATCTAAAGAAATTTTGAAATGGAATGATGCTATCAGTCAAATCATCTTCAACTGTCATATGTGTTTTGTCTGTTTTCAAATGAACGACACTGAAAACACGAGTGTAGGGACGTGGAGACAGTTTGTAACTATAGCTGTACTGTATGTTGTTCCTGTGTTGGACTGCAAACCAGATAGTGTTACTGGATTATTTACAGTATTATTATATTTGTAGTATTAGCATGATATCAGTATTGTATATCAGGATTATCAACAGCACAGGTATATCGTAACACCTGTATTTCAAAATGACAGAAATGTGGACTGCAGTTGTTAATTTTTAGTTTTCACACTCTAAATAGTAATGTTAGAGTATTTATTATCTTATTATGGGAAATTTTGCCATAATAAGACTGTTCATAAAGTTCAGAAACAGATGAGTATTGAATGCATTGATGAAGTTGTTAAGCAAAATGCATCAGCTCATAATTAGTCTGCAGACGCCACAGGATTCGGTGTAGTCTAGACAGCAGCTCACTAACAATAAAAATTCTCTGAGCCACAGACGCTTTGATTTACAAAGATTCAGCTGTGAGAAAAAATCATTCTCACAGTATCTAATTATAAAGTTTAAGCATCACAACAAGCTATTTGTGTTCAAATGAAGTTCTTTAGCCTGATACACGACAACAATTAGAAGAACAGACACTACAATGATGGTTACAGACCAAAAAAAGGGAACAAAAGATTGCAGAACGAACTGTGCCATAAAGAATAATGCAGCATATTAAATTGCAACTTTGGTTAACCAAAGTGACTGTACTGAATGAAAAAGGTTCTATTATGATACAGTCAGACTACACAGTACGTGTCGTGCCTGCTTAGTCACAATCCCTTATATACCGATTAACAAGAGAAAATTTTGTATTTTCAGCTGTAAAAAAAGCAGACTTGGGTGTTTCAATCCAATGCTCATGTGTATACATTCCTGCTGTGCTGTAACCTGATTCCTACATGACATGGGCTGGTAATGAATGATAAGTTATCACAGTCATACATTGATCATCATCTTCAATTTCAGACCAATCAGCCGGATGTGATGGAGGACGTCTCTCAGAGGTTGGAATTAGCCTTCTGACAGACCGTTGTCCCGCTCTGGTCTCCACTGTACCAAACACCAGCACCTGTTGTGTTCAGCTTGTCCACACACAAAATACCAGATTATACATACATCACAGAATGATGTGTGCATGTATAAACAGTTTTAAAAGCTGAACTATAATCCCCCCCAAAGACACACAGCCAGGCTTCTTCAAACATCAGCCTCCACTGTGACAGCTTGGTGTCAGAACTCCTGATCACAGGAAAACTGCATGGACGATACGTCACACTGACAACCACATCTGGTCTTTTTAAACATAATGCAGCTGCTCCCCTCGTAAAATACAACAACAACAAAAACTTTGACGTTACATTTGTTCAAGTTTTTATGGAACGCCCAGAGCATGCACAGTAATTACAAGCAATAAAGTAAAGGAATAATGTTTGGAACCAAACCCATGTTTAGTAGCTAATTAATTAAATATTAGTTGATATTTGGCCCTTTTCTGAAAACTGGAATATTTTATTTGTTTATTTTTTTTGACGTTGTGTTGCTTTCTTAGCTAATTCTCTGTAAAATAAGTACATTTTGAAAATGTGCCATTTTGGCTCTGATGCATCACCAGTCTGTGTCCTCATGCAAAATCTCACCCACAGCACTTTCTGATTGGCTACAGGTCAAGCGATAACCTGCTAGCAACACTGAAGAATAAATTATTAAAAGTTCTCTTTTAAGAAATGAAAAATACAAATAAAAATAAATACATTTTGTGTTGGAGTTTGTATTATATTACTTCCAAATATCTGTTTTTGCTCCCCTTGATTGCTAAAGATTGATATTGGAATTAGCTCTGAAAACACATCAGCCAACTCCTGTTTACCTATTTTCTCCACTTGCTGTTGGTATATGCATATATTTGTTTGATTTTAGAAGCAATATAGTGCAGTTTTTTAAATAAAATTTCTACTGGATGACTGTAATAATTAACAGAGAGGTTTCATGACACTTCAAAGTAAGTTAGAAACTATTACCAATGTGTATATTTAGTGATACGGTTAGAAACGATTAGAATGAAAAGAATACACTTAGCATTTGGACTGTGAGGTTGAACTGGCTTTGCTACATGAGCGTTAATTAATACGTATTACGTAACGAGCAGCGTGTTGCGTCACTACGTGCTACGCACACACGTTTTTTGCGGCAGGTTCCAAAACATCGACACGCTCTTCGGCTGACTGTACCTGACTTCAAAGACTTGACGGAGGAAAACAACAGCAGCACCAGTGTTTTCATGTAAACTCTCAACGTTTGGTCGCTTAATGACCTGCAGTAATAAACACAGGACATGAGCTAACTAGCAGTTGTTAGCTAACACGACCTCAGGCAGTAAGTTGGATGGGGAAAACTACTGTTGAATCATCTCTTTTAGCAAAACCAATAAACCGTTAAAAGAAATTCTGTGACTGTAAACAAAGTCCATCCATTTATGTTTCAGCACAGGATTTCCAAGCAGATGGTGGTTGGAAGCTCCAGAATCTGCTTTGCATCCAAAAACAGCACAATGTGACAAATTACTAGTGTCCAAACTGACTCAAACTTTTACCCAAACTGTATTTTCTGTGTGATTAAAGTTCCAGAATTCTACATTTACACATTTGTGCAATGTGCAGGTACATATGTATCTGTATGCTGATCAATTGTTTGTTTTCATGGTTTGCAATGTCGCTAAAGTCCACACAGTAAGCAACAGAGGAACAACATAGGCTTATCAATTGACTGTCATGTTTTCAATATGCAGCACTGATAGCTGCAGCCACTGGGTTTCCGTGTTATTCATTAGTAATGGTAATATGTATGTAATGTAGTGACTTGCTGAATTTTGTCTGGCCTGATGATGGTTGCTTCCTGTTAGATAGAAATGTTTCAGTGTATACGGTAGGCATTGCATCAGCTGTCAGGAAATATTACAGAAACATATTACCAAGATAGAAAGGGCATAAAACGGAGTCAACTATGTTCTTTTATGCATGATATTGAAATGACGCCAAAATAACTAAAATTATTTGCTGGATTTTGCACTGTTAACATAACTACAGTTATCTTTTTATATTATTAGTAGATGGTATTCTCACATATTATTCAAATATTATTAATATTATTCATTATTCAAATGGATTTTTTCAGAGAGGTCATTATAATTGGGTCAGATTAACCCACTGTGGGAAGCGTAAGACTTTCTGGGCAAACACTCCCTGTTTCTCCTGTTCTTTATTAACTGTTAGAAACACGTCATCTCCAAATACCCATTAAGAGCAGACTAGATCAGTAGACCAATTACTTCCTTCTCCAAGTGTCCTGTGTGTCTGCTGGTGTTTGGTGACAAAGTTATTGACCAAAACAAACACCATATATACAGTACCAGTCCACAGTTTGGACACACCTTCTCATTCAGTGTTTTTTATTTATTTTATTTATTGTCTGCATTGTAGATTAATACTGAAAACTGTGAAAGAACACATGGAAATATGTTGTAAACAAAAAGGTGTTAAACAAACCAAAATGTTTTATATTTTAGGTTCTTCAAAGTAGCCCAATCTCTATCTTCCTCTTTCCTTATTTCTTTTCAAAGCTCATTTTAAAAAAATTAAAATAAAAAAAACTATGTTTTTGCATGTGTGGATGATGTTACATCCTTGAAGAGTTCATGTTGCTTTTCAGGGTTTGAAGTCTTTGAAAATTTCTCAAAATGAGCTGAATCAAAATTATTTTCAGGTAATGCAGCTTTTAAATGATCAGGTAATTGATCTGCAGGTGACTTTACAGACAAACAATGGAGTTTTAAACATCTTTAAGTTGGATTTTTCACATTTTACACCTTTTATGAAGCTTAACAGGTTGAAATCAGACATTTTTGCTACTTTTAATATTGAGTTTGGTGTGTAGCAGCTGCATGTTAAGTTGTTGTTTCCTTCTAAAAGAAATGTTCTTGGATTCATCCTCTGACTGATGCTTCTCAATAACCTTTGTAGCCGCGGAGCCATACTATAAACCTAACAGGAAGTCCGCCATTTTGAATTAATTGTGAGATTTTATGTTATTTTGGTCATTTTCTGGGGTTAACTTCAGGGGTAAGTCCAGGAGACCTCAGATTTGGCCAGAACATACAACAGCCCTTAATGATGAAAAGTCTTCTGCAAAACTCAAAGGGCGTGTCCATGGCGACCCCCTGAATTTTGATGCTTCGCCATGAAACAGGAAGTGCTGTCGAACCACCCTGTACATGCTCCAATCTGCCTCAAACTTTACATATTTAGTCAGAGTCCTGCCCTGGTGACATTCATATGCCAATATCCTTTCACAGTTATAGCGCCACATGCTGGCAACAGGAAAGGCCATGCTTTCACTTTGATTCGCTTTTGTGACCATATTAACCTCAAATGTGATGACATAAGCCTTAAGACACTGATGATGATTCATGATTAAAACTGTGAGTTTTCCTTTAAACCAGTGAAGACCCGTTCAACGCTGCTTGCAGCTTTAATTAGTTTGGTAGTTTTATCTTATTTTTATTTTCTTATTTACTTGTGAAAATAACATGATACTTTCATGTGAAAATAACATCGGTCCCATATTTGTTGCCAGGTTATACAACACTTAATCTATATTGTTATATTTCACGTTTTAATTAATATTTTACTATTAAAATGTGGTCAGTGGAGCTTTCAGCCAATGACGAGAGCGCTGCGGATCACATGACGGCGAGAGGGCAGGAGGGGCACGCGCAGGGTTTTTTCACACTTTTGTAAACAACATGGCGATTCACGGACTGGCCCTGCTAGCGGACTGACCAAACACTGTGTTGTCAAATCTCCAGCCTGCTCCCGCGTAAGCGCCGTATGTTGCACCGCGCGGAAGCTGTAGCTCTAACAAACTGTCAAGTTCGCAACGAAACGATAAAGAGCTGGACCGAGGAGCTGTCAACACGACCGTTTGACAGTCTGACGGTAGCTAATGTTGTCCTTAGGTCGTTAGCATTTTTAGCTAGCTGAACAAAATCAGCCCCTGCATTAAGCATCATGAGCTAACAAATATGCCGGTCGATTTATTTGGCAAACACCTAGTTTGTTCGTGTCGAAGAAGTGAAAGTAAAGCGGTTTCAGAAAATAACTTGAACTTGTGTCAGTTCAGCTGCTGTAGATAAAACAATATTTTTACAGCCATAATTACTGAACGTCTGTTTTCCTGTCTCAGTTCACCTGCGTTTCTCAGGTGAAGCGATTATTTAATTTCTCACTGCTCTCCCTGACAGGCCCTTTTCAGTCTATGGGCTCTCAGTCCAGTTCTGGGATGTCTGGTGGAAGGGGCTCTTCCAGTGGCAACCCAGCAGAGCAGTCTGAAGGAGCAGAATCGAACCAGAGCAGTAGCAGCAGCAGCCGAGGCCGCAGGACGGCTGACAGGCAGCAGGGAGACAGACAGTCGGCATCAGAGGAGGACGTTGACTTAGCTGAAGTACTGGCTTATCTACTGAGGAGGTAAACTGAGTGGATTTTGTACTTTGACATACTGACACTGATAGTAGCACTACACATAACAAAGGCACTTCTGGCTAGTTATGGATAGCTGTAACTTATAGGAGAACAAAATCTAAATGTCTCAAACAGTCTTTTCATGTGCCACTGCCAGTCTCTGTGTAGAGAGCTGAGGCACTGACTGAAGTTATTTTGGTCGAAGTGGGTAATCACTAACAGAAGTTGAAAAATGCCCTGTGAGCAGAAAAATAGAAACACCTGTGTAATGCAGTGCAATTCAATATTCATGCAATATGCTCTATATTATATTACATAAGAAGGCTGGAATTTCTCCATTTCCTGCCCACTCAGCATATACATCTAGTTTGAGTCGGAGTGTCAGTACACAAAACAAGCATATAACATCAATTCATCGTTTTTTTAAATGTTTTGAACTAATATATTTCATTGAGATTCGCAAGGTAGATATTTATAATATGAAACCATTTACAGAGAGAATTTGTATCACTTGTCTGATGTGCATTAGCTTTCATAAAGCTGATTTGTATGTGGACACTCTTCAAATGGTACAAACTAGACTGAAAGCTTATGTTGTTTTTACATTTTTGCTGAGGGAGCAAATAACTGAAACATCAATTTGCATTTCAGTGCTACCGTTTCAGTGCACGTGCAAAGGCTGGGAAGTTTTTTCATATTTGTTTGTAATGGTTTTTTAGCACTTGGAAGTGGCAGGACCTGTTGTAACAGCAGAGGAGTCGGAGCTAGAAAGAACCAGGATCTGTAAGAGTTGAAATAGATATGCAGTACTCGCTTTTTTCACTTCAGTTAACATTCAACTACCCTCAAGCGAGCAACTGATCTCCCATCTGTTAAAGTGGAGCTGCTCAGTGGTAAAAGAGTCTGGCTGTACCACAGTAGCTGTCATCCAGGCTGGCTGGTGTCTTTCCGTTAGACTGTAGGGCTGCAACTGGATCACTTAGTTCTTTTTGTCTTTGTTGGCCGTTACTCCTTTCAGTTCTTTTCCATATACATTTTTGCAGTACAGGGATAGATTCCTTTGATCATGTGCCATGACTTTGAGTGATTGGTTGCTGAGCTGATGTGGTGTTTGCGTGTGCAGGGGCCAGGTCAGACTGGTCCATGGCAGTGGAGCCACGGGGCTGCAGCTGGTCCAGTCATACTCTGACTCTGATGAGGACAGTGATGGAGCATGGGAGGGACGGCTGGGTGACCGCTACAATCCACCAGGTAACCTCTCGTAGACACGGTTTGCTGTCCAGGCCATAAATTTCAGAAAACAAATTGTTGCTTACTTGGCAGATCTCTCACCTAAATGCATTTGTCTTAATGTTTAAACATTTAAATTTCAACAGCCATACAATTCGGAAAGCTAGTTTATTTGTGAGAGCAGAAGCATAATCTTGCAGTATTAAATGTCATTACTTGCCGTTTGCTTTCAAGATAGTTGGAATCCACCCAGTAACGAAACGGGATGAATGCATGCCAGTAAGGTTTTATTTTAAGATGTAAATTGTGTTAGAGTAATGCTATCATCTTGGGTTTTTTTTTAAAGATTTAAATTAAATGTTATTCATGGAAGCTGAAACTAAGTAAACAGTATTGAGAAATTGTCAGCCATTAAGTAAACATGATAATATTTAAAGCTTTTAAAACCTAATTTGCAACTTAGATTTTTTACTGAGCTAGTGCAGATTGAGTTTTGTGTTTTTCTACCTTTTTTCAATTTCTGTTTGCCTTCTTTCTCCTTCAGTATAATTTGAACATATCAGAAAAACACATTAGTGTACAAGAGTCACTGACGTATTACAATTGTTAAAATGTTTGGCAGCTTGTTCTCACAAATAGGAGAACCATTATATCAGAAAGTCTTTTGTGTAGCATGTTCTGAGAGTCTGTTGTCAAATATGAACTCATACTGAGCCTTGTCCTTTGTAATATTTTTCTAGTGGACACCCAACCTGACACACATGAAGTGGATCGGAGTGAGATCCGGACTCAGATACTGCTGGCCACCGCCTCCTCTGCCTTGAAAGGCCGTCACAGTTTCACCCACATGCTGACAGAGGTCAGACCACATTCATACTGACCGAAAACCATTGGTGGTGGTGGTGTTAGACCATTTCTGGCTTACAATTAAAATACGTATTTTTGTTTTTCTGATTTATTCATAGTTTTTCCAGAAAAACTGTAGTGTAGTAAAAGGTCATTGTTTCATATAATTTTGTCCAAATATTTAAGAAGATGTTAATCACTTGTTTGCGTCAGCCAGTTGAATTACCACTAAATTGTGATCACTCTTTCTGTGTGCAGAGGGAGCAAGGCAGATGTAGAGGTTCCAGTTTTTCCCATGGAGAGTGCAGTCGTATCCGTACACAGTAAGTCACTTAAAATTTTTTGCACCAAATTAGCATTAGGGAACGTCACATTAGTTTGACCAGTTGGTTTAATTCCAAAAAAATCTTGATTGAGAACTAACTTCTGTTGAATTTTATGTGAGTCATAGCTGTGTTGATCATGTGAAAATGTACTGTCCACTGGAGATGACGAGGGACTATATAATAAGATATTGACCCTTGTGGTCCTCTGCAGTTTCCTGCCAAACTATGTGTCCCACAAGGATACATACCAGCAGAAAGCCTTCTGCGGCGTGTACAGCGAGGATGGCAACATGTTCCTCTCAGCCTGCCAAGGTAAATAACATAAGATCCAAGATGGAGTAACTGAATCAGATCTAACAATAATTCTTAATGTTTGTTTTAAACTGCTGACACCATCAAATCACCACAGCCATTCATGCAGTGTCATGTAGAAAATGTGGTTAGGCACAGACAAGTGTTGTTCGACTTTTCACTTTTTTAAAACGTCTTTTGTTGCAAAAATAAATGATATGATGTCATAACAGCTTAGAGATAACTGGAAAAAGCATTTAGAAAATATCAGTTTCACCATTTGCTACTATTTCCTGATTTAATATGTGACTTCTGCTTTAATAAAATAGCTGCTTTGTAAGCAAACAATACAAGCAAGGGGCAACTGGTCTCACCACCACCTGCCTCACTGTCATTTGATACAGTATTTTTCTCATAATGATTGCTCTGTTGATGCGCTACTGCAAGCACTAAAGTAGGAGTCACATACCTGTTGGGTAAGGGTTTAAAGCTGGGATATATATATATACATAGTATTTGTTTGGGCAGCATTGAGCAAAATTTTTCAGTAATGACTATTTAGGATATTGTAGTTCAAATGGTCTGAGAGGAAGCTACATTTCTGCACCTCTTATTGGCTTTCTAAATGGGTTGTAGTGGTTGATTCATTTGTGTAGGTGGATTTGCAAACTGTTGATGAGTTGCTGCTGTGTATGAAGTGCATGCATTAGACAGTGCTCATCTGGTGGAAGGGAGTTAGTTCAGAAAACAGACAAAGGAGAGCTGCAGGAGGCAGTTTGTATTTATTTCCTTTTTCTAGATTTCTGCCTACCCCAGCTTTAAATGTGTCCCTAAATGAGTTGCCATTCAAAACTGATTTTGATAAAATGCCTACAATATACAGCAGATGGAGTAACCTCCTTTTACTGTATGGTTCAAGACTTGACAGTGAAGAAAATTAGAATTTTTTAGAGCAACACTTCAGTTCTTTTAAAATGAGTGCATCTTTTATTTACAGAAATGTATTTTTTTTGTTGTTTGCTGCAGACCAGAACATCCGCTTATATGACACCACTAGGGGACGATTTCACCTGCGGCGAACAGTGAAGGCCCGTGACGTGGGCTGGAGTGTATTGGACGTCTGTTTCACCCCTGACACTCAGCACGTGCTCTACTCCAGCTGGTCTGACTACAGTAAGGCTAGGGTGCCTGTACATGATGAAATGAGACAACAAATAGCCAGGCATTATAGTATTTATATTTCTTGATGTTTGTACAGATTGAGAACACACGCCCATTTATCTCTTTCTACATATAAACCTTCGTATTATCGGCTTGTTTCTTAAAGTTAGTTTGGTTTCTGTTTCTTACTTTGAACAAATTTCATCTTGCTTCTCTTGTAACATAATAGAACTGCATTTGTATGCATCTCAGCTCAGCTCTGTGGACATTCATTATACGCAAATGAAAAGAGCTTAGAGAAGAAAAAATACACCAGTTATTTCAGTAAGCATCTGTCTGTAGTTATTGTGATTGTGAACCGAATGTTTAAAGAATTTGATTTCTTTTTTTCTTGCTGGAAAAAATAAAAGTAATAGATAGCACCTGGTCGAGTCATAGTACCTTGGAACACAAAGTAGTCTAGGACTCTGCAAGAGTTAAGTGACTTCTTCTAATTTTATGGATTATTTTATTTATTTATTTATTTTCTTGTGTATCCCGATCAGCCACAACATTTAAATCACCTGCCTAATATTTTGTAGTTGTCCCTTGTGCTGCCAAAACACATAGACACAGGATCTGGCACTTGTATGTTAGCAAAAGATCCTTAGAGTGAGGTCTTTGTGGATGCTTGATCAGATTGGGATATGAGGCTGGATCAACGCCTTTATCTTTTTGCCTTGAGCTGTTCCTCAGCAGTTTTTATAGTAAGACAGGGGCACACTGTCCTGCTCAGACAGGCTACTGCTGTTTGAACGTGTCATTGCTATGGCAGGTGCACTTTTTGACTGTAAAAATGTTTGGTAGGTAGTACTTGTCAAAGTGACATCCACATGAATGCCAGTACCCGTGGAAGGTTTCCCAGCAGAATGTTTCATTGTAATGAGATGATTAATGTTATTCATATCACTTGTAGGTGCAGTGTGTATAGTAAACTGCTGCATAATTTAAATGTTTTGAATTCTGAATTATGTGTGCGAAAGGGGCTTTATTTATGTGTGTGTGTGTAGCACCCATGACATAAACACGGCTTGCTGCTACAAGTCCCACAATGCTATGATTTGTGTTTTCTAGATGCAAATTGTTGGCAAGTCGCCCGTTAGCGATGACGCAAATTGATGATGATTCATAAGTGTTTGAAATCCTACTGTTGAAGAAACTTTAGATTGCTAAAGAAATACTTACTGTAGAGGAAACTGCTGATTCTTCACTGTGCCCTGGTAAATAGGGAGAAGTGCTTTAATTAACAGGGGAGTGATTTCTGTCATAATCTAAGTGTTGTTGCTTGGCAGTGTTGGCCAAAACTGGCGAGGCTTGCATTATTTTTTTTTGCAGCCTAGCAGATCAGCTCCCTGAACTATGTTTCAGAGCACACTGCAAATTTTATCTTTGCAATTTTAAGACTCATGACATGATAAACGGTTGTTTTCAGCCACAAGTGTGCACACTATATTGTTTTTTTTATTGGTTCTCTCTTTGTGTCTCCCCACAGTTCATTTGTGCAGTATAGATGGAGACAGTGAAAACCACACCGCCCTGGACCTCAAGTTAGTGTTTCCCTCATAGTAACTTATAACATTACGGAGCAGGTAATCTATCATTCCTTACCAGCCGGCCCTCCTTTCCCTTCATTACCACCTGGATGAATGATGCTGTCAGAACTTGTCACCCCAACATCCATCCTCTCGCTCTGTGTGTGTTCCTTTTGTTAAATAGAGAGTTCATTATTTCAACAAAGCGCTATCATTAAACTCATAGCACTCCTATTAATAACATTGTTTAAAAGGTGATGTGTGCCTTCATGAAGCTCTTTGGTGTGGGATGACATACAGTAGACTTTGGAGTTGTGATTCACATATCTTGTTATTGCTGTAGTGTTAAACCTGCTTGTGTGTGTGTGTGTGTGTACTGTTGTGCTTTGTAGTCCAGATGAGAGGAGGTTCTGTGTGTTCTCACTGGCTGCGTCCACAGATGGCAAAGAGATCCTGGGAGGGTGAGTACAATTTGCTTTTATGTTTCAACGCAGTGACTGACAGAGTTGAAACCAGGACTGAAGGCTCTTTCAGAAAATTCAAGCATGTTCTTTTGTTCTGGGTGGAAGTTAAATGCACTTGTTGTAACCAGTCCTGCGAATGACACTTATAGTTAATATTAAAATAAAACACATTAGGTTTAGCATGTTCAATCACATTTACACTTTTGAGAATTTTCTCAGTATTTCTCCTCTCTCCTTTCAGAGCAAATGATGGCTGCCTTTACGTTTTTGATCTTGAACAGAATAAACGAACACTGAAGGTGAGCGTGCCTTTGAGTACACTTGTGGTTTTTGTTTGTGTTCCCGCTCCTTTGCTTTTACGTACCTGTTTCTGCATCCTGTCCACCTCTGTCTGTTTGTGCTTCATCCTGTGGTCAAGGTGAGCCAGACACAGTGAAGCTAAAAGTGTGCCAGCTTACATAAAGTTTTACACCATCCTGCTGTCCAATATAGCAGCACAGAGTCCAGTTCCACCCTGCAGTGGGACAGTGGGGGTTAAATCCACCTCCCTCCTCCTCCTACAGCCACCCTCTGCGTAGAAGTCACTAGATGACCTCTACCATCTGCTTCACCACTGTCGTACGCTCTTCCTCAGGCTGTCCCTCCCACTACCTCTGTGTTATGGTGTGCTTTCGTGCTTTATGTCCGAACACCTTATTGGTCTTGGAGCTGGACTTAAAGGATATATCTGGTGATATACTTTTTTTTGTCTTAGTGTCACACATCTCATAAAAAGGCAAAACTAAAAATGCATTCATACTGATTTAATTAGTCACTGTGTTTTTTGGAGCTAAATGCTAATGTAGCCATGCTGTCATGCTTACAGTGGCCATGTTCACACCTGGAATGCGTCTTGGATGATCATAAGTGGACTAGTGTGGTATTCCAGTACAGGTGTAAATGCAACCAAGATGGAGGATGCATTGAAATCTGATCACTTAGGTAGTACGATAGGAGTAGGTCTTTGTCACCTGTGTTCACTTTTATTCTTTTAGCTGTGTGTATGTGAATGTGCCCCGAGCCACCATGAAGGACCGCCTCCTCAGTTGAAGTCCTCTGCATAATCACTTATTCATTCTCAAATTGCATAAACTATCTTTGTCCCTGACATATAAACATTTCTAAAAGTATTTTTAGGCAGCATTAAGCAATACTAAGAGTAATTCAAACATCTTGAGCAACTTGTTTTGCCTGGTACACCTTATATAGTAAACCCAGTCTTTATTGTTTCCTTTTCTTTCTATTTTCACTTCCAGCAGATCAGGCAAAGGAAATGCATTGTTGCCTCACGCTTTTTAAAAAGAACAACGCATCTGTGCTTTGCAAACAAAAATAATGTATGTAGTTAGAACAAAGGTGGTCATTTAAGATGCATGTGGAAACAGATTGTACACTGACATGTTTACAGCTTTCCACTTGTAACCAGATCTCCCATTATGCATTGTAATGCCAGGTGTGAATGGGACCAATGGCAATGCTAGCATGCTGATGTTTAGGAGGTGTAATATTTACTGTGCTCACGGTCTTGGTTAAAAACCCTCTTCAATTTTTTACCTTGTTAACATGTTCATACAGTTTTTCTGTTTTTGGTGAAAAACACATCATGAGCAAAATAAGCAGTCAACACCATGGCTGAGTGTTTTTATCCTTGACACTGCAGTGATAGTCTCAAAAACAGAGATTCAGTTGTGTTTGGTTTCATACGTAACAAACCTAAGACACCAGTCCTGTTAACTTGCAGGGTGGGACTCTGCATCATAATTCTTACTCAGAATAAGTTTCCGGTTCAAACATGTGCTGAATTACTCCATTGTGTAGCATAAAGTACTTTTACAGTGTTTGAGCAGTTGTGGGTTAGTTGCCATGCTACAATTGTAACGAATGGGGAGGGATGTGTGCAGAGATGTGGTGAATTCATTGATGGCAGATTCTTGAGGAGTTACATTTAAGCCATTTTGTCTCACAAACAGCTCATTTTAAAGGAAAAAACTGCTAGATATGTCATGTATATGTTTATACACTGAGATGAGTTTTTAGGGTTTTAATCAATGACCAGAGAGGGACTTTAGGTGTATTACTACGCTAACATTTGCTAATTAGCACAGCTGAGGCTGATGGGAATGTCATTAGTTTTGTAGATATTTGGTCATGAAGCAAAAATACTGGACAAATTAAAAAGCTGACCTGATTATGGTGCCGGAAGAAACTCACAGGATCAACAAAGTTAGTAGAATCAATTCTTTTGGTACAATGAGTACAAAATTTTATGCATAGATCTGCAAGAAATTTTGACTTGACTGGCCAGCAGCCAGCCCACTATTTCCGTGTCTGGAGCCATAAAACTGGCGTTGTTTGTAAAATACAATCCTGCTGTTCTAATCTTAAAAACATTAAATAGGTGACTCCATTTCTGCAGACTACAGCAAATTTGCAAGTACATTTCTAGACAATATATATTTCCATTTACATTCTGAATAATAGTGAGAAAGACCAACCAGACTGTCTTTTTGCCTTTGTGTGCTTGGATGTAGTTGCATTCTTAGACATTGCACTGACACACGTTGCAAAGGGAAAAAAAACCCTCCGTAACTCAGTTAATACATCCTGTATGACTACATTTCCAAAGCACTGCCCTGGCCGTCTGCTGCAGAGAACCATATCGAAATAAATGTCTGAGCTTCAGTGTGCTTCAGTCTTGAAGAAAATGGGTCTACCATTACCCCTGTGCACGCACAACCACAGGAAGACATTTTTCACACAAACATGTGTATTACAACCTCTCCCCCACAAAGGAAATCACACAGTCTCACACACACACTCACTGGTGTGTACACACACTCTGCATAGAAACACTGACTCTTTCTTTTGCGTCTGTCCTCATCAGATTGATGCCCATGAGGACGACGTGAATGCGGTGGCGTTTGCCGACAGCTCGTCCCAGCTGCTCTTCTCTGGCAGTGACGATGCTCTGTGTAAGGTGTGGGACAGACGGACGCTGCGGGAGGACAGACCGCAGCCTGTCGGACAGCTGGCCGGCCACCGAGACGGCATCACCTTCATCCACAGCAAGGTGGGGAGTCGAAGAGAGGAATGCTGGTGCTATTTTATCACTCTGTCAATAAAAAGTTCCCCAAATGCTCATGTACAGTTGGACAATTGGATGAAACTTGATTAACTGACAATATTAGCTCAGCGCTTTATATTGGTTTAACACTCAGGTTTATTTTCTTATCCTTTTTTTTTTTTTTTTAAATCTGGTCATCTTTATTCATGTTGTGAATGTGCCAGGGTGATGCGCGCTATCTGATCAGCAACTCGAAGGACCAGTCCATCAAGCTCTGGGATGTCAGGAAGTTCTCACCCAAAGAGGGATTGGCAGCTTCCCGCCTGGCTGTCACCCAACAAAACTGGGATTACCGCTGGCAGCAGGTTCCCCAGAGAGGTGAGGAGTGGAGGGACAAGAGGGAGGCGAGAGGGAGGGACTGGTGGAGAATGAGTCAGAAGCAGAGGAGAAAGGAAGAGAAGTTGGAGGACGAGAGGAGGAGAGGTCAGACGGAATGAAGAATAGAGGAGGAGATAAAGATGAAATGACGTTATAAAAGAAGAGAGAGAGAGCCAATGACAGAAAGATGAAACGTTTGTGTGTGTGGTGAGGGTAAAAGGATATGACAGTAAAACTATACATAGGGAGATGAGTGATTACCATCACTAGTCAAAGGAGAGGGAAGGCGTAGAGGGGAGGTGAAGGATAGGAGCTCCGATAATGAGATAGAGCAGGGAAAGAGGGGGAGGGAGGAGGAGGAGACAAAAACTTAAACAGAAAAAAATGTAGTGTAGTTTTGTACTTTTGGTAGCTTGTTGTAAATGTATGTTTTGGATAAAAACTGAATTGAGTTCAGGTAAAATTGAAGGGTTGACAAAATGCCAAAAAAAGAATTATGCTTGCACATTTTTATTGTTTTAACAGTGTTGTGTATGTTTACTTGCCGGATCTTGCAGCCCTAAAGAGACACAAGTTGACAGGCGACACCTCAGTGATGACCTACCGGGGTCATGGCGTTCTGCACACCCTCATCCGCTGCCGTTTCTCTCCCGAGTTCAGCACTGGGCAAAGGTTTATCTACTCTGGCTGCTCTACTGGCAAAATCATCAGTGAGTCTCAACATGTGTCCGTCTGTGTGTGAAAGTCCATCTTTACACCTGTTTGTGATCCAACATGTATCTACAATAAGATAAACAGTTTAACTTTTTATATGTGTACAGTCTACGATGTACTGACGGGCACGGTGGTGTCCAGACTGTCGGGCCATGACGCGTGTGTGAGGGACGTCAGCTGGCACCCGTATGAGGACAACATCATCAGCAGCTCTGTGAGTGCCGTTAATGCAAACTGTCCTGCTGGAATCAATGTGTAAAAGCTTGTGATCATAAATATTACATTAAATCCTAGGACAGCCATTTTCGGAAGTTGTAAAGGGTTTTAATTGAGCGGCGTTAAACCAGACAGTCTGAGAATTTGATATGTTTTCTGGTAATTATGAGGAATAAAGTGGACCATTTGCAAGAAAAAAAATGACCATTTTTTTCTGCATATTGCAGTAAATTGCACTTCTTAGCTGTTTCTCCGCCATCTGTAGAGGAAGCTAGACTCATTTTTTACAAAATGGAAAACAGCATTAAGGCTGTTGTCCCCCTTAGTGCAGCAAAAAATGAAGTGTTAAGACTACAAGAAAGGAGCTACAGCATCCTGAGGTGTTCTACTGACATCTCCAATTTAATTAGAGAACAGACATCATGTTGTAGCCCCATGGTTAGTACAAAGTACTTTCATATAATATCAAAAAACATGCATTTGTAGGAGCAATTACAGTGTGAAGACCTTGAACATAGACTTTAGGGTTAGCTTTTTGCCCGCCTAAAAAAAGTGGTGCGTCTTACACATGGCTTCAAAACCTGCTGTTTGGTTGCTCATTTTAGTGGATGAAACAACAAAGATGACACAAAGCATGCCACCATCTATAAAAAGGTATCATCAGTCAGCAGGATATCAAAGTACTTGACACAGCAAAGACACTGAGGCTACATCCATACACAGCATCTTTAATTTAAAACAGGGTTTTTAAATTAGATATGATCCCCAGACAGATGAGCATTTTAGCACAATTAAAGAAATAATCTCAGTCCGTACTTGCTTTCCTATAAATGCATATCACATGACCTTTCACGTACACTTTCTACCAGTGTAAGAAAGAAGCAGAGGGTTGGTTGGTTAATTGTAAAGCATTCTCCAAAGGAAAAACAGCAATGGTGAAAGCAAGACCAGAGATTTATTTGCTTAGAACAACAATAAAGTGGAACTGAAAATAAGTCTCACAGGCTTCATATCTTTGTTAGTGCTAGATTGGATCGACTGGAGGTACTGATCCAACCTACTGTAACCATTGTTCACAGCAAACATCCCTCCCAGTGCAACCCTCTGCCTTGTAAAGTCTAGCATCAACCGTCTTGGTTGTCTTTTAGTAAAAGGTAACGTGATATGGAATGCCAAATCGCAGAACCACATAGAAAACTAGAAAAGTACTCAGAGAGCTCATACCTCTGCCAAGGAGCTTCAGTCCACCCACAACACAATCTCCCAATTCAAATATTTTGTTTGGAACGTTACAGATACACATGTAATTACATACAGTTCAAATGCCCTACCGACAAAGCGGCGTTCATCCCATCTGACCTAATGAACAGGCGCGGCTTCTAGCACCGCAACTCCTAACAGCCTCCCAGCTTCTTAGACAATCGGAGATAAGAATGCCGGCCCAACCGTGCGTATGTCGTTCAGGAAGGAAAGACAACTCCGTCATTGCGCTATCTGTACGTGGAGACCCAATTATAGCCAATTACAAAGGGAACATGGGTGTCTTTGTAATTGTCTCCAAAAGTCTAGTTTCCGTCGAGGCTAAAATGCAGCACCAGAGTGTTCAGAGTAGAAACGATACAGCAGCATTTCCCAAAGTCTCTTTATCAGAGGTCCTAAAACACCAAAGTAGTGTGGATGTAAAGTGTAAATGGTGCCGAAGTTATGCATTTTGTTAGTGTGGATGTAGCCTAAAGACGAATAGCAAGTTCAACAGAAGTGAATATGGCAGTTTTATTGTAATAAATCCAGAACCCACAGTGTTTTGTGGAGAGACCAGCCAAACAAGTTAACCAAAGTCACTGAAAAACTGGGAGGCACAAAATGAGAGGACAACAGGACACCAGCAGAAGGTGCTGATGTTTTCATGTCAGATTTTTCCTCCGATCCCCTCTCATTCTCTGCAATCTTTTCTCTACAGTGGGACGGAGCGGTGCGAATGTGGGAGCACAGACAAACCCACCCTCTGGAGGAGGAGAGGGAGAGGGAGAGAGACTGACACAAGCTGAAACACAGCAAGAGAAGAAGAGACAAAGGAAACGATGTGACATCACCACAGACAGGGCGAAGCTGGCCCAAACACAGGAAGGCAGTAAGCTCAGAAGGACTGGGAGAGACTTAAATATTTTTAAATTCAATGCTGGATATTAATGATTACAATTATAGCGTGGCTGTGAAGTGTTCATTTGGGAGGCCTTGTAGCCTTAAGTGCAGATTAGAGCACGGTGGGAGGGTCACGGCCTACTTCTGTATTTTTTTGTTTTTGCCTCACTGTCTTGCGCAGAATAAACAGGCCAAAGCTTTTGAATCGGGCCTGAAACACGTCACTTAAAATGTGCTGAAGCTCAAAGCGCTAAGCACTGCACTTAATAATGAGCTATGAAATGTAATGATAAGTTAGTTATATAACAAGTGAGATATCGCAGGGAGGATGTGCTGATGATAATTTTGTATAAATGTATAGTATTTTAATGGTATGTGCATTCAGGGAGTGTAATTAGGTAGTTGTCGGTGTGCTGATTTGGCATCAGTTTTACTCTGCTGTTATGAATAGCACGAACTGTGTCCTATTTTAGGGGCCATCACAATTTAAGTCCACATTTAAAGACTGAAAATATTATAGTTATATTCATTTCTAGTTTCCCAAAGTCACAACTCCTAAACCTGATAATCATGTAGCTTTCCTGGGTTCACCACTGGTCCACCACCTGCTCACCTGTTTAAATAGGACTTCTCGGTGGCCAGCTCACAGTGCCGGAAATCTCCAGCATGCTAATTTAACCAGGTCTGCCCTGATAGTTTTAGTGTTAAACTCTCAATGTTAAACTGATTCCTCTTCAGGTGTTCTCAAGCCTAAAGGTGTAACTGTTGTATTCAGACACAGCAATAGTCTGAGGTCTTATTATTGATTCTGGATCAGCACTTAGTTCTGTAATCACCGGCGTTGATTGAAAACTAAAGAATTACTTTGTTGGCCAATTTAAACCTGTGATTTGTGTAATAGTTCTGAAAGTGTTTGAGCTAATGTTAAAGTTAGGACTCGGTGAAGAGACTGGAGATGTGCACATGGTTAAAAGTTCCACACTGATCTGTATATGCAATTTTCAGGTGTTTATATCAAAGCCCATATTTCACTCTCAGACCGTTTTACAGTAACAATAAAACCTTTCTTTAAATGTACCACAAATACATCACGCTGTGATCATTGTTATAATTGACTTTTTCAGGCTTTACACATGCAAGACTTGCGCATGGAAAAAAATTCATGCCCTGTTTGAAGCGAGACAAGATACATTCTGTCCATTTTATATGGTTAACTACAGCTGCCAGATATCCATTAGCCAGTAGCACACACACACTCACAGACAACTGACAATTAGCTGCTACAGGAGCCGTATCAAAGTTGCCTGAAGGTCATCGTAATGACAGCAATGCAGTAAGTGCTCTAAAATTAGACTAAGATTCTTTGGCATGTCTGGTTTCATTTACTGTTCCTGTTTGATACAGATTTATTTCTTAGTAAGCCTACCAACACCATGTTGGTAAGTTGTATCATAATGTTCCAGTTTGAAAAATTAAATAGTGTTTTTGATCATTTATTAGGAAATGCACATTACAAATCTGAAAATCTTGGCTGAATCCAGAAAGTAAGATAATCATTACGGCATGACCTGTTAACATGTGTAGTAGTTTTAAAGAACCCATTTTCTCCCTTTCTCTTGTTATATAGATGTTTTTTGTACATGTAAAAGTTCTGCAAACTTTAAATGCCCAAACTGTGTGCCATAAGAAATGATTATTTCACACAGAAATCCCAGTTCCTTACCTACCTGAAACACCTCGTTTGAAGTCCAGGCTTCTCTTCCATCACTTACCAGTGTCACCATGTGACACGTTTGCAAAATGTCTGACGAGCAGCTCGTTCAGTGCCACCTCAAACCAAAAATGTGCAGCTTCCTCACATGCCGTTTTTCCATATAATTGTCAAGAGAATTTAAAGTGAACTTTTAAAAATGCAAAGAATTAGGCTTGTTTCCCTCAAGTGCTTTGGAGCAAATAAACTAGGCTGCGTAGTATATATAGCGATGTAGGCTGCTTTAGACATTACTGTAATAAACAGAGTAGACAAAACCAGAAATAGACCACTTGTTGGCCAACCACTAAAAAAACCTAAGGAGACGAAACATAAAACTTGGGCCATCCACAAGAGAAAAATGGAGACAAGTCTTTGGGAATTTATTTCAGCTGGGAAAGTTGTAATTATTCTTTCATACTAGCTGGAATTTGACATATTCCATGCTGACAGAAGGTAATGAAAGAAGCGGAAACAGCTGATCTTGTCTTATGATTTAAATATTCGCTGTGTCAGAACCTAATGGGAAAAGTGCTTCCAACTCCCATTAAGTACATTAACTTTTTAAGAAAAAGTCACACACCACAACAAGCAAGTGTAAAAGCGTTTTTGGAAAATTTGGGATTTTTTTGTTTTATTTTGCCTTTTCCGTTAACATTTTTCTAACGCCTTACTTATATTAAATATGTTGTGGAAGCTCAGCTAATGTCTACCATTACTTCTTCACCAGAGACACTTATGTTATGGCTACGTCTCTCCACCTGTAATCATAGATTTGAGATTATGGTACAAAACTAACATTACCTCGCTTTCACTGGGTAATCTGACCAATCAGAGCAGGCTAGACTTCGGGGAGGAGGCCTTAAAGAGACAGGAGATAAAACAGAGCGCTTCAGAGAGAGGATAAGAAGAGGTGCTGCAGCATTGTACAGCATGAGAAAAATGTTCTTTTTAGCATTAAAGTATGTGAACATTTTCTAATAGGCTCAAAAAATACAACTGTGAACTCATAAATGTGCATAATATGGGCTCTTGAAATTAAAAAGACGGTTGGGATTTTGCCTTTGGATCAATGAGAAGGCAGAAGATGTGTTAAGTTACATTGTCAGCGCATCCTGAGGAGTAAAACCAATAACTAGGTCTCACATATGGACAGCAGCCGTGTTTCTGTTAGTATGGATCAGGAGTCCATATTGGTCGGAGCACCGGATGCCCTGGCTTGTGAAAACAGCACCACTATGCTTTTATTGAGCATGAATCCCATGGAAAGACTAAATTTAGTCGATTTGGCTCTGAGGGTTGAAGAGGTTTCGGAGGCTCTGGCCTGAGGACTGGGCCTGGAAATGAAAAAGACTGAAAGTGCTGTGAGGAACGCAGCTGTTAGTGGCGCCAAATGCAGGCTGGCATCGGTTTATAACTTAAATTAGTTTTGGCTCCAACAGCTGATTCTAAGTATGGAGAGACTGAAGTGGAATCAGAGAAGGAGCCAAATCATCCATTTTATCTCAGGATGATTCTCACATAAAATGGAGATGCAAATGTAAGTGAACAGTGTTGCATCGCAGCACTGTGTCTGACTGCAAACTATTGGGAGTTTGATTTCCAGCCACTGATTCTGTTTTGTGTCACTAACTGCCATCATAAAGGAACACATTGACGTCTAGTGTGAGAATAATGGGGTCAGTTACAGCAGCAGGCATTAACACGTCTCCTCTTTCAGTCTGTGTTCTGGAGGGGGGGATGGGTTTTGAGGGTAAAGGGGACAGAGGAGTTGTATTTTTATAAACCATGTGCTCTCCAGCATGCCTGGCAGTGAGAGTAGAGGTGGTGTGCCTTTCACACACAAAACAAAGTGAGGCAGACTCCAGCAGGGCTCTAACCTGACACCAAGAGAAAGGAAAAAGAGACAACTGTAAAAGTTAAACAACAACATCCCTAAGAAGTCAAACGGGGTCGATCAACATGGATCTGAAGGCGGAAAACTCCTCAAATAACCTCACATCAGAAATCAACTTGGAGAAATTACAAAGGATAGCCGCAGAGTTGATTCTGCCGGGAAGATTCATCGTCCGACTCCTGAACGCTGCTCTGGAGTTCGTTACAAACCTGCTAGCCGGAGTTTTAGGAAGCAACCTGGTCAGAAGACATTTCCACCTGATGCTGTCGGGGCTCGTTCTCTTCGGACCTGTGCTGAGTTTCTGGGTTTCGAAGTACAGCATCTTCGCTAACAGCAACCACTACCTGTACAGGTGAGAGGAAGAACTGCGACTTACTGTGTTTCTGCTCTCAGTACTTTATATATTCAGTATGAGCTGCTGCATTTGGTGGAAGTCAACAAAGAGGTTGAACCACCTTCACCTGTCCTTCAGAAACCACATATCATGAAACTCACCTTTGCCCTGAAGACCAGTTAAATTTAAAATTCACAACCAGATATGCGCTATCTATTTATGAAAACTTTATAAAGGCTCAGATTTGACTTTGTTAAATATAAATAATTGAAATAATTGGTGCTTTACAGGTTGTAAAAACACATTAAATATCAATAGAAGAGAACAGAAAAGTGTTTACTGTCATCTTTTGTGCAAAGTACAACAAAATGTTATTGCTGATTGGTGCATTGAGACACAAACACACACACAAACGTATATGAAGCAGCTTCAAAAGCACAGAAATAATAAAGTGAGTAAAATCTAACACTATAGGTTGTGTCATTTTACAGCAGTACAATTGTTACTGCTCCAGAAATAAACACAATGATTGCACAAGTTTGAATGAAAATTATTGCACAACAATAAAAAAAATACAGAACTAGAGAGCCATGAGTCGCTGCAGCCATGGTGCACTGCATTCTTGGAAATACAGAATTATTTTAATGTATATTTGCAGCTAACCTCCACCATTATTACAGCAGGACTACAGTATGTATGTAAGCATGATTTATAAAGCTCTACTTGGTTAATGTTGGCTGCCTTGTACTGGGTCTTCTCTGTGTGTTGCTATTGTTGCATTATAATTAAGCACTTAGCATTACCATACTGCCATGCGGGAGCCAGTGTCAAAGATTTAATAATACATCCATCATGTTTTTGTTTTTTTTGGCAACTATAATGTTATTAAATTATTCTTGATTTTTGCAGATGCTATGCTGTCAACAGTACATCACATCTGGAACTGGGCAATACTATTCTTATGCTATTTTTGTTTTTCACAGTTTTGTATTAATCTTGTGTGATAATGTTAATCTGAATGATGATAACTAACCAGCTGCTGAACGTTATATACACTTCACCTGTCTGTGGTTTCGTTGTTGTAGCTGATCAGTGTTTAAATAAATGCGATGCTCTGAACTGTCTACATTCTAAACTTGACTGGGAGGGACAACTGTGACTTTGTATGCATTGTAAGTGTTAGTGACCATATATACCGTGACTTCTAATGTAACACAGATTTTCTGATTCACCCCCCCTCTCTCAGAAAGTTCCTGAAGTCCACTTGGGGCTGGACCTGCATCCTCACCGGTTCCTTCATCCTCCTCCTCTCCCTCTCAGCCCGACACTCCCTCTCCCTCACCCTGCGTCACCTCTCTCGGATAGGGCTGGTAGGGCTGCTGTGGTTTGGCTGCCGGCGCCTCCTCACCCTGCTGGAGGACGCAGCAGGAACCTGTTATGAGCCTATGGCGCCCGCTCAGGACGTCCAGAGCCCCGCCTCCCCGGTACAACCCCTACTGCTTCTGCATGAGGACCAGACCAAGGCCTCCTGCCTCAAAGCCCACATGCTGTGGAGAGGGTATGAAGTGTCCCAGGACGTCCTCATCATCTGCCTGTGTTGTCTGCTGCTTGTGGAGGAAATGTCCGTCTTCGGTCACCACTTGGCTCAAGGGAAGTCCCAACAGAAGTCGCCTGGTGCCCCGTTAAGATTCATCTTCCTCCTGTGTGCGGTTTTACTTGTTATATGGTTGTTCCTGCTGCTGTGTCTGCTTGCATACTTCCCCAGTTTTCCTGCCCAGCAGCTGGGAGGAGCTCTGGGCTACCTGGGCTGGAGAGGACTCTATCAGGGATGGTACCGGCTCAGACCGAGCTGGGGCTGCCCTGGTCTGCCAGGACAGGGTCTTTTTACCACCAAAGATACCAACAAGCAGCCTCAGTAGAATGAGAGGGTTGAAAGAGACTAGGTTTGAAATGTGTACTTCAAAGCTCAGGGTGTTTTTAAGAGTCAAAATGTCAGTTTTAAATTCCCATTAAGACAAAATAAAAACAGGAAAACTCAAAGGAATTATATTGCTTTATTTTGTAATCTGAACCAAAACACAGGCACAGTAATAAAATGAAGATATTTCTGTAAGAGCAGGTGTACTGTTACTTGATGAGAGTGTCATACTACACTTGCTGTAGCTTGTTAAAAAGCCCGCAAGTGTGCCGGAGTCAGCCTCAGTAGATGAGAGCTTTCCCGTCTCCTCTGGGCTTCTTAATCTTGTCGTAGTTCTTGTTAATGATGTCAAACAGCACAGCCTGGAGAGAGAAATAAAGACAGCGAGTGTAATACAGAAGCAGACAGCAGCTGATATGTAGCGCTAGAGAGATATAAGAAAGACAGACAGCGAGTGAGAAAGGTTAGAGAGAGTAATAAAAGCGAGCAACGCCCAGATACTGAGCCGTAATCTTGTCAAACGGCTCCTTTCATCATCACCTGTAACGCCTTGTTCATTAGCAGCATCAAACGCAGGAGGACAATGGCCGACGGAAAGACACAAACTGATTAATGGACAGGAGACGGAGCACCAATCAGTTTAACACAAGCACAGCAATTAGTTTAATTACCCTCCTATTAGGAAGGAATGGATTCCATTTAGCCTCCGTCCCTGCTGCTTGGACACGGCTGGAATATTTTACATGCAAGAGATCTAATTCAAAATACAGCGCATGATCTCAACAGATGGTATATTGAGTGGGATACATGTGATTTACAGTGTTCAGATGACGTGCGTGCAGTGTTTGAAGCAGTCAAAAAAAACAATGCTCAAGAGGCCCGTCAGTAAACAACAAGGAGTAGAGTCATTTGTCTATTTTGTGTCGCTTCGTCTCCTCCGTCCTTCCGTCTGTGACCCAGAAATCAGTTTGGCATGCCGTCTGAAATGGCATCTTAGTTTCCAAAACGAATCTTGAGGAGAGGGGAGACTTGGCACAGGTGTAACCTCCACGTATCCTTTGCGGAAGACTTTTATAAAAGAGGTGTGTCACGCCTCTTTTCCAACCGTGCATTGCTGTAAATTAAATTATGAGGTAATATATGCTTTAATCTGTCAAGAACACTTAATCCCATCTGATAGATCATAAAACACAGATGATGCAGCTGTTCCTCATGTCAGATTTAACTGACGTGGCTTTAAAACAGGTTCTGAAGCAGCGTGTTGCCCCTCCTCTCTTTTTCTCCTCCTTCGCTCACATCTCTCGCAAGGGACAAAGGGAGCAAGACAAAAGGAGAGAAGTCGAGGATGTACAAACTGAGAAATGACAAGAGGGGCGGGTGTCTTACGTATGTGTTGCGGATGTCCAGGACCACAAGGCGGAGCTCACAGTACTGATATTGGTCCAGCTCATGAACCAGCTGTCTGTAGTCTCCCTGCAGCAGAAAACACACAAGCAGAGTTTATGATCAAATATCCCACATGACAGAGGAGAAAATTACACAGACACCCTTTATATCCTTTACGTTACTATAATACATCATGGAGTTTGTGCACATTCACAGAAACACATGCAGATAAAGATGCACAACACGAGATACTGACCACGTGGGATAGTTTGGCAGCTTTGGCCACAGCGTCACCTCTCTCATTGTAATATCTGACAAAACAAGAGGACAGAGGAGTCACACGTAATTATTTCAGTCATCAACAGGACACATTCCTATCTAATGATCTTTAAAACCCTCAGAGTCTCAAGTATCTGATCCAAACGTGACATCTAAGAAAGCAGTCCAGAACATGCTGGGCGTTTAGCTAATTTGGTAAATCATTTGTACGAGTGTGGTTGTGTTTCTTCTTTTCTCAAATGTTGGATTTTCTCACTTTAAAATATGCAGATTGCTGCATTTCATGCTGATTGTACTGATGTACAGTTTTTCCCGTTGGAGCACTATAAATAAAGATCTGACATGCCCTGTAGATCCACATAGGTTATTGTGGCTAACTACATTTACTCAGGGTTGAATATGTGTGTCCATGACAGAGTAACAGTGCATCTACACAGTAGGACAGTCATGTTTTAGGAGTATTTTTAATTCATCAAGGATGTTCTCCTGCATTGTAGGGGTCTAACTACAGTCATTATGGATTTGCATCTGAGTGCTTCTAAATCACTGGTGACCTGCGGCTCACTGCTGCACCTGAATGCATCCAGTTTAGATGCAGAGCTGCTCTGCTAATGTGCTGCTCGTGTTACTCTTTCCGTGCACGCATGAATGAACAGCTCAGACTCTTGTTTCATTGAAAGTTTTGGGCCAGAGCAATTTACAGATCCTAGCATAACCTGAAAAGAAGCTGCAGAGCCAAACTTCTAACAGTGAGAGAGAACATCAGCTTGTGGGTGACTGTATTCATCAAATACGTCTAAAGATTTACTATATCGTAGTTGATTCTCACTTTGAAATCTGAGTCTGGAATCCTTCGATCTTGGTGCGTGTGTTGGTCAGCAGCTCAAACACTTTCTCCTATTGGGCAAGGATAAAAATATAAAATTCAGCTCAATGATTGTCAGTCTGCTGTTTGATCACACTATTAACAGTTACCAACCTGTACAGCCACTCCGAAGTTGTTACCGTCTTCAATTCTAGGAATTTGGAGTTGCACCCACATTGACACCTGCCAGAAAAAAACTGCATTTGTCAATCACTACAAAAACGTACAAGTTAGGCCAGGGGTGTCCAATCCTGGTCCTCGAGGGCCACTATCCTGCATGTTTTAGATGTTTCCCTCTTCCAGCACACTTGGTTTAAATGATCAGCTCATCATCAAGCCCTGAAGAAGCCTGATAACAATCCTGACCATTTGAATCAGGTGTGTTGGAAGAGGGAACATCTAAAGCATTCTGGGTAGTGGCTCTCGAGGACCAGGGTTTGACACCCATGGGTTAGGCACTGTAGTCCAGCAACTAAAACACATTAAAGTACACATCATTAATACACTATTTGGATGTGAGCTCATGTCTTCAATGCACACAGAATCACATTCCTTACATATATGTTGCACTAGGTAACTGCAGGTAATCACATTAGGACTGATTTTTCTAGCATAAAGTGAAGCAATGCCACTGAAGAGACCGACTGACTGACCGTGTTGAGCTTCTCCTTCAGCGTCTGGATCTCAGATTTGACCTGCTGTAGGAGACTCTCCACTCGTTCGTTGGTGCAGATGGGTCCACAGGGAGGTCCTGGAGGACACAACATCCCAAAAACTGACTCACTTGGTCACAATATCAAAAAATTGTTGCTCGCTGAGGCTTTACCTGCTTTTTAGGTACATTTCCTTTTCAATATTGAACATACACATAAAAATTATCTAACTAATGTGTTGATGATGTGTCAGCAGTTGTCCTTCTCATTAGCCACAGTTAGAATCCTCAGTTTTAATATTAATGTTGTGGAAAAGCAATAATGTCCAACAAATAATTGTCTCTCATTTTCTCCTTGTTTAAAGAAATATAGTAACTGTGTTGTACAACATTTGAAAACGCTGCATGGGCCCCTCATATCTATTTCATCTTTAATCAGTAGTTTGCTTTATCACTCGTTATCGCCGCCTCTGTCGTCTCATTTACCTGAATCTTCGTCCTCTTTATCACTGTCCTTGTCTTTCTTCCCCTCCTTCGCCTCTTTCTGCAACAGAGGAACAGAAGGCACCAGGTCAAAGAGTTTTACCTGCCTATTAATCTCTCTAGACAGCTCAGCCACGTGCTTTTTTTCCCTGTGGGTAGTTAAATGTAGATGTCAAACGTTAGATTTTTTTCTTTGCATATTGAATGTAACCCTGCTGTAGAAGTTCCTGCTCCTTTGAATGAACCTTCAAGTTCACAGCATCACAAACATTCTTCCTACACATTTTCCCTTCCTAAAACCCACGACACTGTCTGACCTCTTCTAAATCCCTGCATGCAATATGCCAGCAACTTTCAAAATGAAGAAGATTTATGGATAAAAGAAAGATATGATGTATGACAGAAAAGGAATTTTATAGTCTGTGATGATTTTGCGCTGCATAAGGCATCTCTGGCATGGGCCCATCATTTTATTAAATCTGAAATACATGCTAGTTTCACTGCAGATTGAAGCCTCTCTTCAGGTTTTTTAAAAGATCACCCAGCATAAAAGGCCCACTCACTGACAGTTTGTAAAACAGCCCTTGGAAATTGCGCAGTGATTGGTTGCCATGGCGACTAGGGACTCTGTTTCAGTGTTGCTTCTTCATATAATGAAACACTAAATATAAACTGAGCTGAGGACCCCAGTCAAGAGGCTCTGCAGCAATCCTGAAGAAATGTAAAGGTTGGGAACATAAAACACATAAGCAAGTCTACTTGTTGTGAAATCATTTACATTTCTGTATTTTGAATCCATCCAGCCTCTTAAAACCTTCCTCTTAATTTGGCACTTAACTCTTAACAGATTACAAAAAATATCCAGCCTACAATAATTAACTGTACTTCAAAAGACATTTTAAAACCAGGATGCTCTCTTTAATGGAGTTTAATCACATTTTTACACAGAGCCTGAGGCCCACGGAGTGCAGGACTCACCTCCTCCTTCTTCTTGCGTTTGGCCTCCTCTTTAGCTGGATCTGGTATTGGGATGTCCAGTGGAGCCTTCAAGGATGCCAGGTCATCACAGCTGAAAGATGTCTGAAAGCAAACACAAGCCACACAGTGATCGCTGTAGCTTAAAATGCACGACACAACTTGATCAAGTTTGTCTCGAGGAACATTTAATAAAGACCCCACCTGTGAAAATCAATATTTTTACTTTGTTAAACTGTTGACATGTTTTTTTTTATATGCTAGAAAAACATAATAGGCAGTCAAAACCATGACGGCGCATTTCCACATTCAAACTGCAGTGTACAGAGTCTCAAAAACTAACATTCAGACTTCCAAGTTTTCATACATAACCAACTTGAGGAACCACTTCAAATGGCACAGTGTAGCTTTATTCTTCTTCTGAATCTGTCTCCAACGTATGGCTAAAGTACTCCTGTGTAACAACTTGCCATTGTGTAGATTAGTTTTACAGTGTTTGAGCAAAGTCATTCCTCTGTCAGATTCTCACGTTTTAAAGGAAGCAGTTGTGTAGAGTTACATCAGAGCCGTTTCAAGATATGAAGGGATTATTTTCATGAGAAAAACTCCCAAAAAAATCCTTAAATCAACAACTGAAGAGGGACTTTGAGGGAGGAAGGCCTTATTAATTATTTGGCTAAAGACCCCCGAAAGACCCCTTCAGGTCCCAGGACCGTGGCCTCATTCAGTCAGATTGATACCTTCAGCAGCATCTGCAGCTCTTCAATCTTCTTAGGGAAAAAGGTTGAAACCAGCTGTTCTGCCTGTTACAAGAAAAGCAACACTGTTCACATTAATATGAAAAAAAAGAATTAATGAGTCTGCTGGGAACTTTTAGCAACGATAAGATAAATTACCTCCTTTGTGAGCTTTTGGCAGAACTCATCCACCTGGAATAGAGAGGTTAAAAGTTGAAGTAATGACGGCTTCATTATTTAGGTTGACAGTGTGGCTATATGGAGGATATTTAGCATGACATCCACACAGCAGCTAATTAACTAGCTGCTCACCTCATGTGACCCCTGCTGTCCGTGTGGTTATAAAACTCAGTCTTACCTGAACACTAGCTCACCTGTTCGCAGAATAAACGCCTGGTTTGGAGTTTATTCTGGCTTATTTAACATTTAGCTATATATAACAATTCATGCTAGCAGACAGTAGCTCACCTGTTTCTTCGTGTCGAGGCGAATATCCACAGCAGCCATGTCGTCTCTGTTGAACAAAAGTTATTTAAGTTTATACAAAACAAACCTTCCAACGTAAACCAAGCAGTGAAAGACGAGAATGAGCTCTTTAAATGTGAAATTCAATACCGAGCACGACGCAGACAAACACTCACAGTTACTCAGCATTAAAAATGAAAACGAAAGTGAAGCGGTTTTGTACAGTTCCGTACTTTCCCACTTTGATATAGAGTGATTGTGGTGCATCATGGGAGTTGTAGTTTTTATAGCGCTCCATTTCCTGTAAAAGGCACCAATAAAAGGAAATACCTTAAAGCACTAACCCACTGACAAAAAGGAGTCTGTGTGTTTAAATAATCCCTCTAACTATCTGCAAAACAGCACCAGATAATTGAAAAATTAAAGTAATTATTTTTTTAAAATAATAAATTGATGAATGATGCCCATTACTTAAAGGTTTTTGTCTATAGTTACTGATATAATATTTGTTTATTATTGATTATGATGCATAATGTATTAGTACTTAATAGTAATTAAATAAAAATTTATAAAGATATGAGTCAGTGTATGGTAAGAATTTTTCTGTGTGAAAACAGTACCTGGTAATTAAAAAGGGAAATTAATATTTTTTTTAAAAAAATGTATAAATGATGCTACATTCTGTCTATAATTATTAATATATTTATTATAGTGTATTATTGATTCAGTAATTATTAATTATATATAAAGATGCAAGTTTGTCTATGATTTTTTTTTTTACCTATTGGAAAAACTGCAGCTGATGATGAAAAGTGAACTTTAATACTTTTTTTAAACTAGCATTTATAAATGATTAATGCTACATATAAATCTATATGTCTATAAAAAATACATATTAGTTGTCCAATAATTATAAATTTATTATTTTGGCTTGCTATAGCATAATAAGAATTTTTTTATCCTCAGAACCCTAGCTAATGTTTATAAAAATGCACAGAAAATAATAATGACTGTAAACTCTGAATTTAACTCAGCTTGACTGGGATATTGCATTAAAATGCCACCATCTTCTTTCTTAAAAAAAAAATAGGGCTACTTGACAAAATAAAACAAAAAAAATGCTGGTGGAGGACAGATTTATCTAACGCATAGAACACCAAATCTCCTGTTGGTGTTGAGCTGGGCTGAGACCTGGTGAATGCTACAGCATATGATTCACATCATTTTCAAACTCAAACCATTCAATGACCCCTGGTGCCATTTGGATGGAAGAGACCACTCCCACCAGGATAGAAATGCTTCCTCATTAGATTAAAGCAATCACTCAGGACAACTTTGTATTGATTTGCAGAGACTCCAGACAACCGGAACCAAACCATGGCAGTAAAATGCCTCCATAGCATAACAGAGACATTAGATCCCCTCACTGCAACGGATCAATGGTTCAGGTTATTCCTTTTAATTTGTCACCAGTCTGTATATTAAAATCTATCCCATAATATTTTAACTTCTTCTGTAAGTTATGACTGCATCCATTAGATGGTGCTGTTGTTCCAAGTGCAGTAAAGAAAGGATCTCTGAAACTAACTGCAGGTCACAGGTAATGATTAACAGCTCCTGAGTAAACACGTGAAGATAAAGGTTATTTGTTTGGTGATTGTGTTTAATTTAAATCATATGCTCGTATTAGAGCATTAAGGAACTGGTTAGTTCTGAAGACTACTTAGAAAGACAGCTAAGTTTTTCTCTATTTGAAATAAAACATGGGATTAATATGAAAAGACACATGACCAAGACATTTTGCAGAGCTCACTATTGATCTCTAGCTAATGCCAGGTGTGTTTGCTATTGCATCCAGTGTTCCAGGGATCTGCTGTCGTACTTCTGTTCTCACTGTGTCTCTTTAATCAGGAGTTACGTGGACAGAGGCAGCAGCCAGGTTAAAGTCTAAAACAAATACAGGATCCTGAGTAGACAGAAAGGACGTCAGAGCCTCCCATTGTAAACAGAGTTCTGGTCGTCTGCCGTGTGTCGTGTAATCATATACCAACATACTCTGTGTCAAGACTTTACCTGGTAAATCTGTCATGTCAAGTCCCAACAGGAGATCAATAAACCCCGCTGAGATTTCATCACTTGGTTAGTAATTGGGTGATGACTTGCTATTAAGTCAACAGTTTTTGAGCAGTGTGATAGTTGTTTTCTCCTGATTACTCTCACATAAATGTTCTTATAGCTGCCTGACCGTCTGTAGTATCACACAGCATAACAAAATGGGATTTACTCATCAGACATGATGTAACATTCAAGGTTGGATCCAAAGGGCAAAGGCTGCACCAGTTTACAGAGGGTACAACATTAGTTATTGACTCTTCGATTTGACGGAGTGGGTGTGTGACCAAATCTCTGCAGCGTGTTGTTCAGTTCAGGGGATGCTGTTGAGAAACACTCTGGACAAAAGTCACGTACCTGAACAAAAGTGGGGAGAGAAAACTTTAGGATGTGGTCATGTCTGTCAATTATCTCAGCGTACAGTGTTTAATGCATTACAGGATTTCAGCAGAACCCAGCACAGTCATACACTGATTAACTGAGTGCACAGTGCAACCAGTATTAACATGCAGAGACACAACTGCAGATACATGCATGGTTTTATATTTGATTCACTTGCAGAGAATGAAAAACCCTGCTGTTTGTGCCGTCACTTCCTTTACTGCGCATGGCTGGATCAAAAGAGCTTTGCTTTTGGATCACAAACTCTGTTTAAATGTCAAAGTGAGCCAACAATTTGACTCAGCCTCTTCTTTTAAAATTGTGGGTCATGGTTTCGTCTTATTTCAGACAACAGAGACTTCAATCCAAGTCATATTCTGCCCTTTTAACAACTAGCAGCTCTGTAGCTCACTCCAGTGATGACCATGCTAAGGACAAGGGGATCATTACTGGAGAAAAATTATTTGTTGCTACACATATTTGCAATAATTTTCTAATTTGTGTTTACAGTCTCTGCTATTTTGTGCAATATTTTTCCTTTTGGGCCTCAAACAAACTTAAATGTGACCTTTGGAGAAGTGTGGAATCAGTGACAAATTAAAAGAGAAAACCTGAACAAATGAGTGGAGAAAGACAGCTTCCACACAGGTGCACTGTATGATACAATTAAACAATTAAAATCTCATTCTTTGGTACGTCTATAATGCCTGAGCAGGCCCAGCTGATGCAGACTTTGTAAAGAGTAAAAGATCTAAGTGACTTTGAAAGAGGGTTCATTGTTATGGCACAGATGACAGGAGCTTCAGTCAGAAAGACTGCTCAGCTGGCTAATGTTTCAGTAGGAAAAGTGACACTGACTGCACATATTTGTAAGGAAAAAGAGAAAATCAACTCTTCCTGAGGTGATTAAATATCAGCATGGGACTGTGAGCAAGAACAGCCAGTTGACAATTACATAGAGAGATATATTTTAGTAGGGTTGCACTACATAAACCTCTCATTACAAAAATGAATGCACATTTGGGAGCTCTGCGGTGCACAAACCATAGGCACTGGTCTACACAGATGTGAAAACAAGTGATATGGTCAGATGAGTCATCCTTCACCATATCTTGATCAGTGGGTGGGTGCATGTGTGGCGTACACCAAGAGAACAGTGCAGGCCTGAATGCTCGTTAGCAGTAAGGAGATCTGGTGGCCATGTTATACTGTGGGGGCATTTTACTGGCATGGTATGGGTCCGCATGTCCCCTCTAAGGAGGGAGTCATTGCAAATCAATATAAAGTCGCTCTGATTGATCCACTTTAACCTGTGATGACACATTTCTATACTTAAGAGAGTGATCTGTTCAAGAGGCCACTGAATGGTTTAATGAGTATGGAAATGATGTGAATCATATGTTATGGCCTTCACAGTCATCAGATCTCCACCCAGGTCACCACTTTTGGGAGGTTCAGATGTGATTTGTAAGATAGCGCTCCCCACCACCACCATCAAAACACCAAATGAGGGAAGATCATTTTGAAGAATCATGTTCATCCCTCCAGTAGGGCTCCAGAGAATTGAATGAAAGAGGGACTGAAGCTGTTCTAGCAGCACATGCTGGTTCATTACCTTATTAAGACACTTGATGTTTGTGTTTCCTTCAATTTTCCATTTGTTATATATACTCCAATCAGCCACAACATTATGACCACTGACAGGTGAAGTGAATAACATTCATCATATTGGTACTATGTGGTGTTCTGATGGAAAACCTTGGATTTTGACATCTGTGTTGATGAGACTTAGACACCCAAATAAACATTGTCCCACAACAAACACACTCCCTCATGCAAATGGAAATCCCAAGTGTCACTGACCTACCCCCGCAGGAAAATGCAAAACATCAAACAATCAGGAACATGTTGAGAAACATGACAATGGTCCAACATGTTGATTTGACCTACAGACTTCCTACACCCCATTGTGATCAAGCATCAACAGGATGCAGTGGGACAAGTCTGATTGACAGAGGCCCCAGAAGCCAGAGCACCCAAAGGATCCAGTGCCATCGCCCTGGTTCTAGACCCCATAGGACACCCTGAGAGGTCCTCTTGTCCATGACCAATGGTTCAGAGCATTTTTGAGCACATAAGAGGGACCAAGACAATATTAGGCAGGTGGTCATAATGTTATACCTGATCGGTATATACAGTATATATATATATTCTTATTATCTGATTTTCTTGTAGTCAGCATATTTAAAATTATCTTATATGCAAAACTGTGTGACATAAAAACCATGCAGCATTCACCCTTCTTCTTTACACAGAAAAAAGATAAAGTCACTACCTATTTACTAAGTTTTTTTAAAATCAGTCAGCCTAAAAATAACAATTTGTATCTCGCAGTTCAGAAAATCCCTTGTTTATTGTCACCCCCCTTTTCCCCAACATGCTGTTTTCTTCCCTGATACAAGTTTCATGCCCTTTTCTGTCATTTAGATGGTTTTAGATGGTTTGCTAGCAGCTCCTGCCCCACGAAAACCCAGTTGAAACATCGTAGCGGGATGAGAGTTAACATGACTACAAATGGGCAGCCATTGTGACCTTTAGCAGACAAATAACACAAAATCAAATAAGAACACTGCATCTCAAAGATCTGAAACATCTCAAATTACTAAAGAAGTCTCAGCTTTTAATGGGTTCTTTGAGTTTTTTCGCCCCTCACTGCCTTCCTGAATGCTCCCTTTCATAGTCATGTAGTGCAGTGGTGGACCTATAGCATGCATGCATTAATTCACAGTGAATGTGTGTCTGTGTTAGCCATGTGCTGTGAGTCTCTTTACTCGGCTGCTGACTCTGCAAGGCCTATCAGAGAACATGAGGCAGCAGGGCTGAAGTTTAACCAGCATGCTGGACTGTTGTATCTCTCTTTATCTCCTATCTACAGTATATTCTTCAGCTCAGCCTCCGCCCTTTACTTCCCTTCACTCTCACAGCTGTGTCTGTGTGTTGTCAAAGAGAGGAAAAAATAACAGGAAATACGCTCTTTAAAAAACAGATGCGGATACATTTGATTGGCCTGTAATGTTAGAAGAAGTGTCCCCTGCTGAATCATGTCTGAAAGTTGAAACTACTATATTTCACCCACTCAATGGGCTTATCAGTGTTGTAAAAGAGATAATTACAGTAACATTCTCCTACAAGACTCACTATAAAAACTACTGTATATCAAAGATGGCCGTAATCTCAGTCACGGACTTTGTAGCCCCTGAAGTCAGCAGGACAGAAATGTCTGAAATTTGAGCAAGTACTCAAACAACATGTAACATGAGGCCAAACATTGCAAAACCCAACATTTACATTTCTGCTGGAGCTGGAGGACATGACGATTCTCAGTTCTGCTTGAATGAGACTCAGTTTTGTGTTTCGGTTTCAGAATTTTTGAACGGCTGTTTAGTATTATATCATTATTATCAGTTGGAGCTGAAATGATTAATGATTAGTTGACTGACATAAAATTAATCAACAACTGTTTTTCTATTTACTGCTTCCAAGATTTATGGTTTTATCTTTGTCTGCGATAGCACTTCAAACACTTTTAAGGCGTGTTTTTGTGACTGTCAGATAAACAGGAAGAAGACATGTAGAGCTCCGGGGTATTCTGAAGAGGACTCAGTTATTATTATATAAGACAATAATCAGAGGATGGTGATGGATCATAGATTATGAAAATATTTCTAAGGGATAAACATTAACTAGATTTACCTCGGGCTGCACAGTGGCTCAGTGGTTAGCAGTGTTGAATCACAGAAGATCCCCGGTTCGCATCCCACTTAGGACGCCTGGGAACTTCCTGTGTGGAGTTTGCATGTTCTCCCTGTGCATCGTGGGTTCTCACCGGGTACTCCGGCTTCCTCCCACAGTCCAAAAACATGCTGAGGTTAATTTATTATTCTAAATTGTCCGTAGGTGTGAATGAGAGTGTGCTTGGTTGCTTGTCTCTACGTGTAGCCCTAGGCTGGCGACCTGTCCAGGGTGTCCCGTCTTCGCCCGAGTCGGCTGGGATAGACTCCAGCCGCCCCCCACGACCCTACAGAGGATTAAGCGGTGTACAGATAATGGATGGATGGATAGATTTACCTCCATCAACCAGACAAGTTGCAGTTCGCCTTCATGTCTGTCCAGACTTGATCTTTGACCTTTTTTTAATACAAAATGTCATAAATTCATCCTTCTATCTTGACAAGCATTTGTATTAAATTTTGTCATGATTAAAGCATGAATTCTTGAGTTATTTACAAAAATATGATTTTTTAGATCACAGTGTCCTTTGGCCAACAAATTCTAATTGGTTCACCCTTGAATCCAAATGAATGTTTGTAACATATTTAAAGAAAGCCAGGTGATTGAAGAAAATGGGAAAGACAAACGACCTTTTGGCGACCCAGGCCTGACTGCTGCTGGCACAGAAATGACTGAGAACAACTGGCAAAACACTAAATTTAAACAGATTATAACCTCAAATCAACTTGTGTTTTTGTGACTCTATTTCGCTGCAAAGTCTCAATCTAACATGCAGAAATACTAGCAAAACTGAGTTGCATTGAATTCTTCAGGAAAATTAATTGTTGACAGATGTGAGAAGTTCATGGCGTTAATTTTTTTTTATTTCTCAAACATGTTTTCATTTATAACAACTATGAGTTCGAAACACAAGAACATGATGTATATAATATACATGTATAGGCAAAAATGACATAAAGTGCCAAGGAGGAAAATCATATTATTGCAGAAATAAATATTTGGTACAAAGACAACAAGGGGAACTATTCATTCAATAAAAGCTAATTCATATGTAGGAGGACAGAAAAATGAAAAATAGGTGGAGGCATGTACAGCAAAGTACCACTGGGTATAATAATGGTGTGAGCTCTTTCAGCAGCTCTGAATTGAAGGGCTGACGCACACAGGGCATGAAAATCATTGCATAATGTCCTCTAAAGCTCTAAAGGGAGCTAAAAAAAAGTTTTAAAAGTTTAGCATTATGATTAGTGATTTATATAAAAGAACACATGTTTTGAGGAACAAACTGAACTGAAGCACTTCTTGAAACGTTCCACTCATTTTTCAGTTCAGTTGAGCTCTCAGTCAGATGGTAGATGATGTGCAGGGATTCACTCACTGAGTGAGCAGTTAAGGTGATTGATTTGCTCTCAGGGAGTGTGTTGTATCCTGTAATAACAAAAAACAGGTAGATGAAGACTGTCTTAGATTGTTTTGCTTCGAGGGAACAGTGCATGTTCAGCAATTTATTCTCTGAACAGAGCACACAGTGAACACGAGCCCTGCGTGACAGTCAGCAGCTCAAACTAAATCAGGCCCGCAAAGTTTAAGAGTAAACCAGTATTCATCTTTGTTATTGAGTGATGAAACTGATAGTGTAAACAGACTCTGCCAAGTTTGTCAAAGCAAGAACACTTCTGGTTGTGACACCCAGGGATCATGAGAAATAAACTCATCATTCGAGACTGCACACTTTAACAGTTGCACTTCCGAAGTATGCACTGTTGCATGCAGTATGCATACATGTGGGTCATACTACTTTGCTATGATAATGCGGTTAAGCTTTGACCGTCTTGCTCATACATTCGTCACAGTCTGCAGTGTGAAATCACCTGTCTGTCTGCTCTCAGCAGCTCAAGCGTTATACTCCAGAGAGGCAGTGTGATGTACGTGTTGCGTTGCTCGCTGTGCAGAGGACTGTGGGTTGGAATGGCCAGAAAAACACTTGCAGACTGTAAAATGATACCGTATGCAGTAGGACATCCTGGTATTTTTGGTGTACTGCATCTGACATACTATGCATTAGGACACTCAGTCATTTTCTGGCTTTTATATAGTATTGTGGTATATTCAAAAGCACTGATACACTTTTAAACTGATGTTTTTAATGAAGTACTTCTTGTGATTCTGAACACAGAACTGTTTTCACATCAATACTTACAGACATAAAACAGTCATTGGTCTGTGATACATCCCAAATATAGATATAGATATATAGAGCTTGATCCACACTAGAATAAAGTCACTAAACCTGCTACCTAGCAGAGGAGCAAACCTATCCAAGAGTATCAAACAAACTCCGGCACACTGTTTTTTAATTAACATTTTGAAGCACCAAAATGTCACTAGTAAACGTAATTTCCAAGTTAGGAAGTGTGTGGGAGACTTCTTGAAATTTTGCCAATTTATAATTGATTAGCCAAGGACAAAAGTTATACCTTTTCCATAAATTCATTATCATTGATATTTAAATCACCAAGGATGCTTAGCATACACTAAGAATTCAAGCTAGCTAGTGCAACAGCAAGCTAATATGGCATAATGTCATGAAGTTATCTAGTTAATACAGTTTTACTGCTGGTTAGTTATTATGTTACTGTATAACAGCTACTAATAAATTGTACAGATGAGTGTTGGTTTATTTGGGATAGAAGACAAACAACTTCTCTCTTTTTAGTTGATTTAATCTGAATGTCAGAGTCTCAAAAGCTTGTACAATGTTCTTTACTGTATGGCAAAACCCACGCAGAAAAGACAATGATAGAAATGTGATCACAGTTTTTATAGTAAAGCTGGAAAGGGAGGTTGTTTAAGGCATCCGCCCTTCCTGAAACAGCCCATCTGATTTGTCCACATCTTCAGAGTCTTCTCCGGACCAATCACCAAACGACGCACTTGTGGCAGGAAGCTGTCCCCCCACCCTGTGTGTTTCTTAACCCCTGTGGTGTCATGTAAGGGTGACTCTTAGAAGACAGCTCTGGCGCCTCAAGTCCTAGTTGTAGTTATCTGTTCCAGAGCTATCAGGTACACTGTGACCTAAGAGAATGAGCCCCCAGAGATGTGGTGCCCATGTTTTGGGTACGAGCAGGTTGTTATCCAAACTAGGAGCAAACAAACATCAGTACTTAAAACAAATGTGTATGTATGTGTATGTGGAGGCTGCTTGGTACTCTTCTCAGTGTCAGTGTCCCCTGAGAGTATGTGGCACCCCAAGTAAAGACAAGGTTAAGACAACTCCAACGTTTTCAGTCTACAAGTTACCAAAAGTTCACTACATGCAAAATTAAGAGAGATCTAACTAGTGTTCTAAGATGGTTAAATATAAGTGATCACAGGATTACACATTTTGTTAATCAGTGTAATTTACCCTAACAAGGACTTAGATTTCCATGTTGTTTAGCTGTGCAGTAAGTGATAGAAACAAGTTTTGAGGGCAAAAGTCTTTTCAGTTTTTTGTAGCTTTATCTAGAAGTAGCCGTCAAATCTCAAATAAGGTACACTGAGGTACTCTAACCTATATTTCTAATAAATTATGTACACTATCATTTAATATAACAATAATATAACATATTAGCATTTATTAGCATATCCGTAAACTAGCAGTAAAAATGTAGAATTATCGGATTAAAAAGCAAATTAGCTAACATTTATGTTGTGGTTAACTACAACACAAATGCTAAAAAGTACATACAGACAAATGAACTCTTCCTGCATCTATTTCGTGAGGATGGTGTGTAAGAGGGGGGCAAACATATCAGAAAATGTCAGACTCCTGCACACTGTCTAACTTGCAAAAATTAATTTACTAGCAAAATTATGGAGCAGCTAAACATGTTCACGAATGTATTTTTGCAAGTTAGTGCATAGGAGTCTAAAACTTTGAGATAACAAATGGTTTGATTAGAGACAATTAATTTAAAATTCCAACTTCACTGAAAATTTCTTATCATGGATACTTAAACTCTTGAGATACGAATAATGTTGCATCACAAATCATTAATGATGCTTAACACGAAAGTAGTGAAGAATTTAAGCTAGCTAGCGCTACAGAAGCTGATATAGCATCATGTTATTTGCTTCACATAGAATCAGCTAATTAGCCTTTCATAGATAATAAGACAGTTTCACTGCTGCTAAGCCATTTTTTTACTATTAGATGATGGTGTACATAAATTAGCAGCAGGCTAGAGTACCCCAGTTTACTCTGAAATTAAAATGTATCTCTAAAAATACAGCAAAGACACATTTACTAGCAACGTTTCAGAGCACCAAAAGGTACCTAGTAAATTACGTTTGTTATACGGTGTGCGGTAGTATGTTTCAAATTTTAAGATAACAGACAGAAATTGATTATTGCCAATTAATTTATGATTGATGGACCCAGAACAAAAGTTACAACTTTCCCAAAAATTCATTATCACTAATATTTAAATTCCTGAGATAAAAATAATGTCACATCACACATTATGAGGGATGTTTAGCATACACTAGCAAAGAATTAAAGCTAGATAGTGATTCAACAAGCTCATATGGCATCACATTATTAGCAAGCTAATATAGCATAATGCTAATAGCGTCATATAAAGTTGGCTAATTACCTTTTAGACAGCTAATTATACATTTACACAGCTGCTAAGCGATCATGTGATTGTATAAGATGATGGTGTAAATAAATTATCAGCAAAATAGGCTAGAATACCTTAGTTTCAAAGTTTTAGAGCACCAAAAGTTAGCTAGTGAATGTATTTTCGCAAAATACTGTGTGCGTTAGGCTATTTAAAATTTTGAGATAACACAGACAGAAATTGTTGTTTTTTTTTTAGAAAACATGATTTTTGCATTTTTTTTAAACTGATGGGCCAAGGACAAAAGTTATATATGTGCCATACATTCATTATCATTCATATTTAAATTCTGGGGATAAAAAATAATGTGACATCACAAATTACTAGAGACGTTTAGCATGAACTAGCAAAGACTACAGCAAGCTAATATAGCATAATGCTAATAGCGTCACATAAAGTCAGCTCGTTAATAATATAGTTTTACTGCTAGGTAGCTGTTATGTTCGTGTATTATATGATGGTGAACATAATTTATCAGCAACAGTAAAAGTTTGCTTTATTTCAGATTTAGGAGTTACTCATAAATCAAACTGTACCTTTAAAACCTGTTGCTATGGGTACAGCTGGAAAAAGTTCAAACCTTAGCTAGAAAAATGCGAAAATAAGCTCCTAACGTTGTAGTTCTGTTAGTGTGTAACTTGAAACCTATTTTGCCTCTTAGGGGGAGCTAAGTGTGAGCACCGGGCCTCAGCCTCTGCTTTCCTGTGAGTATCTATTTCCGTGGTCCTGCTCGTGTTCCGGGTCGCTCCTCCACGCTGGTTGGCGGCGCGGCGGTGAGAGAACCGAGGAAACTTGCATCATCCAGCCGGGGCGTGGGGACACCCAGCCGGTCTGTCCGACAGAAAACAACAGCATGGACTCAACCTGCCGAGCTGTTATCGACTGGATGTTTAAATAATGAAGCAGAAGCGCCTCCTCCTGCTGTCTGAGCCGGTGACCAGCGTGTAAACTTAACTGTGAGCGGTAGTAAACAGACGGGAGTCATCAGACCTCAGTGTCCGAGCAGCAGCGGGGGCAGGACAGCGACCAGGTTACCGGTTACAGGCTGCTTCTGTGTGAATGTACAAAGTGCAAGGTCCCCTCAGAGCACTGATATGAGCTGCCACCAGCTCTAACGCCGCTTCTTCTCCTCTCCTAACTTATATGTGCCTTGTTACACTGTTATTTTTATAAGCTAGTTCAGGTTTTGCACCAAAGATGTCGTGCCTTTTACTGGGAGTCATACGAAGGTGAGTAACTTTTATCAGTTACATGCTTGTGCAGACACTTTATCAATGCAACGAGGGTGTTTATGCCTAGAAAATAGCTAAATAGATTTGACATGTAGAAAAAAAATCAGATTTCAAAATGTGTGATTGCCTGCTTATGTTAAGTAATACTTTGAATATGTATTGTGTTCACCCTCCTGTCCTGTCTGTTGACTGTTAACCATTTTACTGTCAACTGTTGTGTACTTTTGAAAACCTTTCTTCAGTAACAATGGGCTTCATACACACAAACCTGCACCCATTTAAGAAAAAATAGAAGAACAAAAACACAGCATGTAGATATTTTTTAGTTAAGAACTTCCCCACTGTTGCATCATCTGTTTATGATAGGAGACACACGTTTTAAGATAATTTTAGGAGTTCATTCATGATGTTATATTGTGAAATTTTGTGCTAATTTCAGCCAGAGACTCGTCAGACTCCATCTCTGAGAGCTGAAACAATAAATAAACTATTTGAGCAGGTCTGATTTTATAATAGATTAATCGGTTAGTCATTATTTAAGGAAGAAAATCTGAATTTTCTGATACCAGCTTCTTAACTGTGATTCTTTTCTAATTTCTTCCCATGATAGAAAACTGATTATGTTTGTAGACAAAACAAGACTTTTGTCATCTTGGGCTTTGGAAACACTGATAGACATTTTCCACCATATTGATTAATTGACAGGCCAGTTAACAGCGATAATAATCTCTAGTTGCAGCCGATGTCACTGAGCAGATCTTTCTTGGTGTCTTCATGGTTAACATAAAAACCAGAGCAGTATGTGATTTTTTTTGTGTTCCTTGTCTTTCCTTTTTTACTACTTTTATCCCTTTAGGCTTTGTGATGAGGCCTCATCACACAGGAAGTCTGGAGTCCAAGTGAGAACTCAGTGGCTTTATGTGTGTGCATTTGTTTTATAATTAAGACTGCATGTGACAGAGTGAACACCATAGTGGCGCATGGGAGTTGGTGTCAGAGAGGGCCGTGCTCCTTTGCATTTTGTTTGTATTTCTGCTTGACAGATTGTTAATGTCCTGGAGCGTGTTCCGTGTGTTTTCCCCCCGTGTACTCGCCGAACCATTAGAGAGGCTAATGTTTGCAGCACGTGTGCATGTTCTCTCCAGCGATATGCCACTTCCTGAGTAGACTCTGCCCTAAAGAGGCTATTGACCAGGATCTGTGTTGCAGGGGGAGTACAGACTTGCCTGCGTGCGGTAAGTCAGGATTGGCTTGCTGGCTCGGAGGTGTGTTTGGAGGAAAAGTTGTGCAGCTTAAAGTTAGAGACAGTCGGGGGAGGAGTGGAAACCATATCAGGGTTATCTGATTCTCGACCGTCATCGCTGTCTGCCCCCTTATTTCCAAATATACGCCGTCCCTTGCTGCTGAATAGACACATTTACAGGTTTTCTTGACAGTTTATGGAAAAATCTATTCTAAACTTGAAGTGCTTGTCCATGTCAGGTGTGGGGGATGGTTTGGGGAATGGGAGGCAGAGATAAGAGCATGAGGGGATGGATGACTGCAGGGAAAATTGGGAGCAAAGGTCATCAGACTCCGCTCAGGATTTCTTAAAAGATGCAGCTCCTCTGATGCAAAAATGGAAGCTGCTAATCTCCCCCTGCTGTTCTCCCCTTCGTCTCCTGTCCCAAGCCAGGCGCCGACCGTGTTCAGCAAGAAATTGAACAATTAACAAACTCTTTGCTCTTGTTAATTAATTTCAAATTCAATCCAGCTCCTTCTTAATCCCAGTCATACTGGAGATAATATTCAGCACCACCCCAGTGGTTACAGTAATTAGCGACATAACGGGCCGGATTTTTGGAGTATAGGTAATTGATTTACTGTGTGTGGGGAAAGAGATGTAAAGACTATAGAGCTGACTAAAGAGACTGTTTGATATAATACTGACAAAGTGTCTTTATTTTTTGGGTTTCTGGATCAGAGGATCAATATGAGTGTCTGTGATACACTAACGTTATTATTCTTTTAGCTTCCTTCCTCTGATCATTCATTCATTTGCTCAGATCTTGATGTGAACACTTAAGTTGGAGAGTAAAAGTTCTTGGCTTGGCTACAAACAGCTGAAAGGGATTTTGTTTATTTAAGAAATAAGATGAGCTTGTTCTTTGGCACACTGTCATTTAGTCTGTCACTTTGGTCCAAACTAAAATATCTCGTCTGTTTTTGGGTAGAGGGTGCTGAATCCTACTAACTTTATTGTCCCCTGAAGGGAAATGTCTGAACGTCCACTGGGGGGATTTGGTTTGTGACTAAATACCTGCAAAGCTGACATTTCCATCAGCCTCTTCTGTGTCTAGTCCTGAGGCAAGTAGCTAAAAATTATGCACAGATGCTGAACTATGACAGTGAACATCATTCATGCTTAACATCAGCATGTCAGTGTGGTCAGTGTGAGCATGCTGGCGTTGTCGACTCATTGTCTTGTTGTGTAATAAAAGAACATCATCCAAAGCCCACCCCACAAATACTGTTTGTGACAATATTTGGATATTATTCTTTCAAGGAGCAGTTTGGAGGCCAGTGGCTGTTAGATTATGTACAAGTAATCCTAAGAATATACCTTAACTACCAGCTGAACTACAGCTGCTTCATATTGTGGGTGAGAAATCCAGCTTTGTGCCAAGATTATAAAAAAAATCTGCTGTCTGTCAAGGTTGCATTTTCAGCACAAACTAGACAGTGTTGATGATTAATTGTTCTCACTTCAATGGTTAAACAACTGGTGTGTTACCGGGAACCTGTTCAAAGGGGAGTTTGAACCCTGAGGCTGGCATTGGACTGCTCTCAGCTCTTTGCATTCACAAGTTATCTTCATTGTCATTGTGAAGTCCTCAACACGGCTGCTCTCGTGCCCTTTGTACATTCAGACCAGATTTGTGTGTGTCTGCATGATTTAGTAGAAGTGTGTGTGTGTTCATGGTGTACATAGTGTATAATTCAGTGCGGCCACTTGGGAGCCACGTATCTGCCTTTGACCAGACAGCGGTGCTCATCTTTGAAGCCACAGTGAAAGTGACAGATGACTTGAATTGCCCGTCAGATTAGCCGCTACTTCACTGCTACTAAAATGTTTATTTGCTTTCCCTCCGGGCTTGTCATGTGAGCATAAAGAAAATGATTTTCACATTTTTCTAAAGAGGTCACCTGGGGTCATCCATATTGTCCACAGTTGGACAGATACAGAACAAAGCACACATGCGCCATTGTCGGACTAATGCTAGGAACAGGCAGGAGACACGCACATACGGACACGCACAGGCTTGCATTTTACCAGCGTCCATAGCCACAGCGCTCTCAGTGGTTTGGGTTTGTGAATATCATGCTGCAAACAAACAATAGGCCGACCCTCTGCAGGCCCCTCTTTATGCTGAGAAGTCAGTTTGAGGCAGTCAGGTTGCACTAATAACCACCCGAAGGCAACAAAGATATCTCATTATTGCTGCTGTCACATAGAAACGCATAAAAACACACTTTGGGTTTTTTTATAAACAGAAAAACTGTATCACAAGTGTTTTTGATCTTGTGCTTGTCTTTGGCTTTAACAACTCTTCTGCTGGTAGTTGCTCTTGAATGAATTAGAACCAGGTTTGCCGAACGGTAAATACAATGTAAACATGTTTTCAGTAAAATCAAGGTGGTCAAGTCATTTGGTTAATCTTTAATTATGTACTGCATTGCTGGTCATTGCAGTGTCAGCGCTTCATTAATGTTTGATTGGGATTGCTGTTTTCCTGACTCACGATAAACCAAAGAAGCTTGGCCATAAATTCAGGAAGAGCCCTGTAATTAAAGATTACAGGACTGTCAGAGACGTTGTACATATCTGGCCTTGTGTGGCAGGTCTTGCAGGATCTCTGCGCAGGAATGAGCTCTAGAGAGTGAAACAAAGACTTCATTTGATAATTAGTTCTTCTGCATTACAGATGTGTTAGTCAGTTCTATTTGTGTAAAGTTACACCATCCCACAGAACAGAAACGGTGCATACAAATTTTTCTGGTCTCCTGCCATTGAACTAAATCAGATTCTCTCTCTAGTGATAAGTAAATTCTCTGAAAAAACAACTAATGATATCAGTATCCTTCATTTAGGTCCCATTCATTAAGTGTTACTCCCATGAAGTAGTTTATGTTTGGGAGTTGTGTTCAGCCTCTGTTGTTGGAATTTCCTCTGATCACCAATTTATAGATTCCTCAAATTCTCCTTCTCTTTCAGGCCGGGTGGTGTTGGGGCAAGTGTCGGGGTTCGCTCCCTGGCCTCCATCCCATCACTGCCTCCGGCGGTGGCTGAATTTGTGAAGGGAGCCGTGGAGGAGTGTAAGCCCTCCGGTGTGCATGTGGTGACTGGGACGCCGCAGGAAACAGCCAACATCCTGGCAGGTCTGGAGAAAGAAGGCATGGTCAAGAAGCTTCCTAAATATGAAAACTGGTAAGAGCTGTGCAAGTTGATCAGTGGGCCCCCAAGCACTTGTGTTTAATTCTCTTCTGAGATAGTTTTTCTGCATCGTGTTCTGATTAATCCTCTGTTGTGGCAGTTGGTTGGCACGTACAGACCCAAAGGATGTGGCTCGGGTGGAGAGCAAGACCGTGATTGTGACCAAGAGCCAGAGAGACACCATCCCCATCCCTGCTAAAGGGGCGAAGAGCCAGCTGGGTAACTGGATGAGCGAGTCTGACTGGCAGAAAGCTCGACAGGAGCGTTTCCCTGGCTCCATGGCAGGTGTGTTGTTGGATGGAAATAATGTGTTTGTGCATTATTGACAGGCCAATAAATCCAGGTGATTTCAAAGGACATTAAATTGTCAAAACTTTAACTAATTGTTCTTAAAAACTGATTGTCCATATTACAGGATATTTTGTCTTTAAAGAGCGACTTAATATCAGGTTGAAAAGCATTGTTTCTTTGATTGGAAGTTGCTTCACCACCAGTCACACCCAGTATCTCCTATAATTGAGGCCAGGAGGGCTCAGTACTCTGTAGTCACAACCACCCAGTCATGTCACACAATACTGCAGTACACCTGTGCATCACTACTGCAAGCTTAAAAGTCACAGATCTCCTCCAGGCATGTTCAGATCTATGAAAATACTTAAATTTCCTCATCATCCTTGTGCAAGTTGCCTATTAGAGCAGGATTGATGTCCAAACTTGTTATGTTATTAGAAATTTAGATTTTTTTTTGTTTTCAGCAGATGAATTTGAGACCAGTCTTCACATGTTAAATTCTCATGTGAAGTGAAGGTCAAATACCAAGACCAAAACATATTTGTGAGTGGAGAGGAAAAACAAGATTTTCAGGCTATGTTGTGTTGTTATTATTATAGATCTTGAATGACAACATGTTTTACTCGTGTAACATACATTGTGTGAATCCCTGAGTTGCATACATTCTTTACATATCTGTGTATTGATAAGTGGTCTTCTTCTTCTTCTTCTTCTTCTTCTTCTTCTTCTTCTTCTTCTTCTTCTCCTTCTCCTTCTCCTTCTTCTTCTTCTTCTTCTTCTTCTTCTTCTTCTTCTTCTTCTTCTTCTCCTTCTTCTTCTTCTTCTTCTTCTTCTTCTTCTTCTTCTTCTTCTTCTTCTTCTTCTTCTTCTTCTTCTCCTTCTCCTTCTCCTTCTTCACACATTACCCCCATCCAGTGTCGATCAGTGTCACAACATGAAGCTGGCTGCAAGAACCTGTGTTGCATCACTTGTGTTCAAACAAAGCACTTACCAGTTTTTAAAAGTGTTGCACCGGCCAGTATTGTAGATAATGATTGCCTCATTTTCAACGTCCGTCAATACTGGATAAACATTTCCTTGTAGTGGAGAAAAGACCTACCTCAATGCTTCTGTCTTGTCTGCAGGTCGGACCATGTATGTGATTCCCTTCAGTATGGGTCCTGTAGGCTCATCTCTGACTAAATATGGTGTCCAGGTACAAACTGTTGTTCTCTTTATCCTCTGTTTACAGCAAAAAGCATGCAATAAAACAATTACATTTATTATTAGATGTTCTAATAAGTCGTTGTTACATTTTTATGATTATTACCCACTGAAAGTTGTAAATCAGAGTAATAAACATTTTGTCTTTCCTTCTAGGTGACAGACTCGCCGTACGTCGTGGCCAGTATGGGGATCATGACACGCATGGGCTCTCCTGTTCTGAATAAACTGGCTGATGGAGTGGAGTTTGTCCGCTGTCAGCACACCCTGGGCCGACCTTTACCACTGAAAGGTACAAAGTCCAAGAGCCTGAATGAAGTTACATGTCTGATTTGTATTACTGTTTATAACATTTCGCAAATGATCTCTTTTCCTGCTTTTCCCCTGCAGCTCCTCTGGTCAACTCTTGGCCCTGTAACCCAGAGAAGGTGCTGATATCTCACCTCCCAGACACCAGGCAGATCCTGTCCTTCGGCAGCGGCTATGGGGGAAACTCTCTTCTTGGGAAGAAGTGCTTCGCCCTCCGAATCGCCTCCCGCATCGCCAAGGACGAGGGCTGGCTGGCTGAACACATGCTGGTGAGAATGGAAACTGTTATGTTGTGGTAGTGAACCAAGCTCGGTTTATAAATTCACAATGGGACGAGAAACTGGAGAACTTCACTGCAACAAAAATAAATAGTCGGCCCTACAGTGGAGAACACCACTGCTGATAGGACTGCACTCAGCACACACTGTTGTTGCTGTGTTGCTGGATTACACCTACGCTGTTTTCTGATGCTGTTTACATCAGTTGACTTAGTCTAAAGGCAGTGTTATTCCTTCTAAAAATCTTTGTTCACCTCTTTCTTCTCTCCTCAGATCCTGGGAATCACCAACCCTCAGGGAGTGAAGCGTTACGTAGCGGCTGCCTTCCCCAGTGCCTGTGGTAAAACCAACTTGGCCATGATGAAACCAGCTCTGCCAGGCTGGAAGGTGGAGTGTGTGGGTGACGACATCGCCTGGATGAAGTTTGACAGCCAAGGTCAGTACAGAGCTCACAAACACAGGCTCACTTTGTTACTCCGAATAAACTGCTAAATCAGATGTTTCTCCGTAGGTAAACTCAGGGCCATCAACCCAGAGAACGGATTCTTCGGTGTGGCTCCTGGCACCTCTGACAAGACCAACCCCTACGCCATGGCGACCATTGCCAAAAACACTGTGTTCACAAATGTCGGTGAGACCAGTGACGGAGGAGTGTGGTGGGAAGGGCTCAATCCCCCTCCAGCTGGCGTCACACTTACAGATTGGCACGGCAAAACCTGGAAACAAGGTAACATCAGCGTCGACTGACCAGGCTAGAAACAGTCATCACAATCAAGTGTCCTGTTCAGCAGTTGTAGAGATGAAGATTTGACTTAGTTTCAAATGATCAATAGATATGAAGTATTTTTACTGTTTTGCACGTTAGCTTTAACCCTCTGAAATGAATGTTATTTTTATAAAAGCACTTAAATCAAATCAACAGAAGATCCGATTTTCACCTTTCCAAAGATCCTTAGATATATCATATCTAAGGATATCCTTAGATATGATATATCATATATCCTTGGTGCAACTATGCAGCCATGACTGACTCAGTTTTTACCAAATTCAGGGACTTTTCACACAAAGCAAAAGAGACAAATATGGGGAAAAATTCACAATATAGGCAGTAAAATATGTATAATGCAGTCACTTTATTTCCAGTGATGATAACACCTGTGGGCATTTGAAACGTGTACCTGTTGATTTTTAAATTTTTGTAAAAGAAACAAAGACATTTGACTTTTGTTTTTCCCCTTTTTAAGATTTATGGCATTATAACTGTTATTCTGCACAAAACATGCGTTTGAGTTAGTTGAAGGTTAATCATGTGGTTCTCCCAACAGTTATTATTAATCCCTTTACAAGAGAAAACTGAAGTCTTACTGTGCAGTACACAGTGCCATCTAGTGGTAAACCAAAGCAACATCAATTTTAGAAATGAGGTGACCTAAAGATGAGGCAAAGCATGAGCCATGACACAGTTTAATTCTCGACCAAGTTACTGTGACATTAAATAACGTCAAGACGTTGCCTCCTCTTTGTTCACAGGGAGCTCAACAACTTGCGCTCACCCCAACTCCCGCTTCTGCGCCCCGGCGGCTCAGTGTCCCATCATTGACCCTCAGTGGGAGAGCGAGGAGGGCGTTCCCATCGACGCCATCATCTTTGGAGGCAGGAGGCCAGAAGGTAGGTGCTGCTTTCATGCAACACACATGGAGAGTTTTTACTCTGTAGTAGAAACAGGCATCATTTGAATGGCCTCCTGTAAAAAGTTGATTTACCTTACATCAGTTTTACAGCCAGAAGGGAAATGTGGGGAATAATTACTTCTTTACAGGTAGGATATTTAAAATTGAATAGATAGAGAAATTAGTAGATACCTGTATTTAGAAGATATAGAAACAAATTCGGATTCATTTTTGTCTTTATAATGTATTTTAGTTTTTTTGTCTATTTCTGTCAGTTTATTTATTTGAAAAGGGACAGTTCACATCAATCAATATTCAAATAAATGCAAAATGCCCAAACACATATTATGATCTTCAACCTCCTGATTATTTACCATCATTACATTTAGCAAATGTCAACATGTGGTTATCATAGTCACCTCTGTGCCCTTTTAATAATAGATCTCAGAGTCATAATATATTTATGTAACAAAATGACTGGATGGTTGAACAGATCAGACATACTGTGCATGGACTGTCAGCTTTATTGAATTTAAAGTTGAGTCGCATATCAACATCAGGAATAATACATTCATGTTAGAAAGTAGCCGTGCGGTTAATCATGATCAAATGTTGCTGTTGTCAGGAGTCCCTCTGGTCTACGAGTCTTTCAACTGGCAACACGGAGTGTTTGTTGGAGCCGCGATGAGGTCTGAGGCCACAGCAGCTGCTGAGCATCAAGGTACAAACTCATAAATGATTTGCTAAGATAAGTAGATTTAGTTAAATTTAGTGGGAAAAAAGGTTTTGCTTTTGGGTTGATTATCTTCATCATGTCACCAGACAGTGCAGTTGTCTTGTTGATGAGCTGTTTTAAGAAAAATGGTTTAAGTATAAAGTTTTTATTTTTCCCTCCAGGCAAGGTGATCATGCACGACCCCTTCGCCATGCGGCCGTTCTTTGGCTATAACTTCGGTGACTACCTCGCTCACTGGCTGAGCATGCAGAGCCGAAAGGCCCCCACTCACCTGCCCAAGATCTTCCACGTCAACTGGTTCAGAAAGGACCCAGCGAGCGGCGCCTTCCTCTGGCCCGGCTTTGGCGAGAACGCCCGCGTGCTGGAGTGGATCTTCAGGCGCTGCAGCAGAGAGAGGGAGGACGAGGCGGCCAAGAAGAGCATCATCGGCTGGCTGCCAGTGGACGGCGCCATCGACACGAAAGGCCTGAGCGGTAAGGTGGATATGGGCGCCCTGTTCGACGTACCCAAGCCTTTCTGGCAGAAGGAGACCAAGGAGTTGAGAACCTACTTCACTGAGCAGGTTGGAGCTGACCTGCCGGCTCAGGTGGAGGCTGAGCTGAAGGCGCTGGAGGACAGAGTGCACAAATAAAACCCTACTGACAGAAAGCTCATCCAGAAGCAGGGAGGGAGGCACTGATGGAACAGAATCCTGGTCATTAGGGTGGAATCAGAGCCACTGACTGGGTTTACATACACAGAAAATTAAGTTCTGAACCTGGTCAGCTAAAAAACACTGTTTTGGTTTGATACATAAAAACTAAGTTTGATTAACCAGGTTGAGATGGATGACTGGCAGGTTACTGTGGTACGGAAACGTCTTATTTCTAAAAACATATACCAAGATGCCAAAAACACGTTAGTTATCTCACTCACAGCAGCCAGTCTTGTATTTATTCTATCACTGGTGCACACTAAATGAAGAACAATACCTCAAATAGGGGAATAGCCACAACAGTAGTCAACATTCTCTGTGCATGAAAACACAGTCGGTGATCTCTTCCTTTCTCTGTACAAAGAGAAGTCTGTAATCTACAATGCAATATCTAACTTATGGACATGACTTCACGCTAATGCTGCAACACTTGAGGAAATGGTGCTGGGTTGGTGTTAGGAGGGAGGTTTGACTCTCAGCCTGATGGTTATTTTTCGGAAGAAGAAGCTAATGTCACTACCTCTGTTCGCTCACAACTCCCTGCGTGGCACTGGAGTACAATCAACGTGGCCTTATAGTGCCTTGAAGACATTTAACAATAGTGTCCAGGCTGCTAGTGTTTACAGGCTGAAGCCCAAAGACCTTTTCTTAGACCAAATTCTGAACGAGTAAATAAAGAGGGGACATTTTTACCGATTGAAAGCTTTTTAATTCTGAATGTTGGCTCCAACTTTTTAACCACACTGCTCAGAGGCTCATGAATTGCCCTTTTATTTTGAATTGATATTTCCTTTGTTTTTTTTATCATCAACTACAGATTTATATTTGGGGCCAAAGGTTACTATGCATCATTCATCAAGCCACTTTTGTAATGTTTGTGATTAAACTGTATGATTTCAGGTGATGTTTACACACAATATGTGAAATGTTGGACCAATAAATGCAACTGAGATTATTAGGTATTTTCAGAAATTGTATGCCAAGGTTTGTATTACAGTGCAATGAATAAACATCTTCATGAGCAGAAACAGCGACTCATTCATTCTTGCAGTAACTTGTTAATTAAAGAAATACATGCATGTAAACTCTCACAAAGCGTTGCTTCCCTGCTTACAGCTTCGGGTAGTTTTTGTGCAGACATAATGAAATCTGCTGATTACTTATCGCACCGCAGCAGCACGACAACAGAAATACAAGCAACTGCAGGGTGTGAGGGTGTGGAGTTTCCTGTCATTCAGTAGACATCTCTTGTCCTTTAATGGTAACTAACATCTTGCAAAAGCCAAAAACAAGTTTATGTGATCCCAAAAACGACTCATTTCTTGTTCACTTGAGCGTAGAGATCTTCTAGGCTTTCAGGAGTTTGAGCAGAGCTGCTTTCTGGTTGGGATACTCGGATCTATGAGTACATGGTTTCCTCCTGCTGCCCGCTGTCCTGCACCGAGATGGAAGAACATGCAGGTGGACCAGAGAACTTGATGTCTCCGTAGTGAATGTCTTCCTCTGATTTATTGGCTGGCATCTGAAGAGCCACCTCGTCACCTGTTTGATTCTGGAGAAACGTGTTGAGTTGATCAATCCACATAGTATTAAAGAACAACTGAACAGGCTTTTGGACTAGTTTAAACAGCTTGTGCCAGATGTGTGGACTCTTTAAGGCTTTGCTTTTCTTTAAATGGGTCACATATCAGCAGGGTTGGATCCGATTACTTTGAAATATAGTGATCACAAAACATGAATAGGCTTTATGATTACTTTGGACATCCACAATATTGCACTGGATGCTAAAAATATGAAAAAATACAGCCTTTTGCACATTCAAGTACATACAGATCAACATCCTCTTACAAAAACAGCAGTCGCCCAAACCACTGAGTACATTCGACAGCGTTTAGATGCTGTTTCTTGTGTGTGTGTTTTGGTGATATTGCCAGGAATCGAAGGATGTTTTGGAGAAACAGATGCTGCCTTAGTCTTCTACCTTTTCCCCCTTCAAGTGGAGCATTTATCTATAAAGACCTAAATGTCAGATGCGCTTCTCATGAGTTAGTTACGTCACTGTCATATCTAGTATTACTTTCCTTCTACTACTACTACTTTTCCTTTCTAGGTTTACTTCAGTTATGCTCTCTTTTCAATGTATCATGCTTATATGTTATTGCTTTTCTACTGGGCACTGCATTTATTCTCATATCTGACACGATAATCTGCTTTTTGTCTTATCTTGGTATGAGCTCTAATCAAAAACGGTTAAGATTTTTTAAATTGAAATATAATCAAGAAATCCTTGAAAGTTTAACTAGAATCTAATTGCACTTTTTCCTCAGTGCACTCTGGGTGGATTACAGTTACCTGTCCCCATGCCATGTTTTCTATTAGTACCCAACCTTGTATATGAGCAACAGTTAACACCCAGCTCACACTTATTGGACGTATAAACAGCTAATCTCCATGTAGGACCTGCTTTGCGTGGTGCATTTCCACTTATGAGCAGCTGCTTCACATGCATTTGTTTTTTATAATGGTCTCTAGTTAGTTCTAGTCTCTATGTTTGTGACATGTTTGCAGAACCGCTGTTATCTGTGCTGTACCGGGGCCCATCCATCTTCCTCATTGTATCAAGTCTTCTCTAACTTTAGCGACTTCACATGGGAACAGAGAACGCCTCACAACTAAACGGGGCCCTTTGTGTGGTTTGTACAGCCTCTTTTTTGAAGTTTCCAACCACAGTGTGTTTGCTGTCATATTTGCTGTGTTTCTTCATATACGCCCTACTTGGTAAGTGAAGAAATCGCCCGTGCACTAATTATAAAGAGCCATTACAACAGTAAAGTAACAGTGAAGACCTAGAAGCCTTTCTATCAGAAAAAATACATTAAAAAACAGAAATTTGAAAACTGTAAAAGAGCAGTTATCGTATGGATAAAAAAATACAGTATATAGCTGTTATTTAGCAGAGTGTATCCTTCAAAGTAATGATTGTAATTTGAATAAAAAATAAATGTAAAAAATAAATAAAAAACATAAATATGTCACTCATAACATAGTATCTAGCCATATCACAGAAATTATAATCACCATCTTAACAAATATGTGCGTGTGTGTAAATATGTGTATATATGTATGTATATATAATTGTATTAATTATAACTATAATAATAATAATAATTCCTCTTCTTATTATTATTAATAATTATTATTATTACTATTATTGTTATTGTTAATATTATTATCATCATTATTAACAACAACAACAATAATAATAACAATAATAATAATAATAATAATAATTATTATTATTATTGACTGTTGTTGTTATTGATACTGCTGTAACTTCACAATAAAAGATTTTCTCCACAAGGACATCCTGTGTAAATTAAAGAAAAGTAAATGTAACAAAAAATAAAATAAAAAAACACAAGATATTATATAGAGAGCAGTGATTATTGGGAATTTATTGTTATTTGATTTGTTTCCTAATATTTAACCTTCTTAGTAACCTAAAAAAATGCCTGTGTACTATTTCATGCAGATGCTTTCAACAAATCTTACTTGAATCACAAACACCCAGGAAAATGTTGTACCTAAAACCGATTAGTGTTCCCACCTGAGTCTGTTGGCGAGTTGGACTTTTCTTCTTAAGGCACCTGGAAGATATTGGAGAGCTGTTAGTAAATCATACAGTGTTTTAGGCGACAGTGCATTGACGATTATTGATGGTTCATCAATGGAGAACATCTGATCGAAATCCAATGGGTTGGGGTTGATGGTGAAGCAAAAGGAGCGCAAACATTTTCCAAAGTTAAACCAAAGAACAAGGAGACAGCAACTTCCATGCCACTTCTTTTTTTTTTTCTTTGCTTTATAAAGAAGTGATCACATGTTCATCATGCCATCACCTTTTACACAGGTTAAGCGAAAACTTCACTGCAGGAAAATATGTTATGTCAGATGCTTTAATTTAAGGTACTTACCAGACACAGAGAAGAAAGCAGATGAGGACGATGACGAGACTCACAGCACCAGCCAGTATTGTAGACAGATAAGAGCTGTCTGTTCATAGGATAATTAAAAAACACAAAAATACAAGTGATCAAATGAAGACAAGTGGAGACAGAAGTTCAATTGCTGAATGGAGTTTAGTATTTTGCTTTTTTTTTTTTACAAATGCAGTAAAATGTTTCTCAGGGTATTAAAAAAAACTATACAACAGCAGTAAAAAGAAAAAGAGATCAGATTCAGTTCAGTTCTATATTTACCTTCACTGTTCAAATGAATCCATGATGACGTCTCATTACCAAGAACATTTGTAGCCACACAGTAATAACTTCCTGTCATGTTGCTCATTTTGAGGCTGTAAAAGTGTCCTTCACCTACTTTCATTGGTCCATGTCTGGTTTTAAAGAACCAGGTGAAGCTGCTGACAGGAGGATTGGCTCTGCTGGAGCAGGTCAGGGTCACATAGCTACCTGCTGACACCAGACCTGATGGACTGATGGATGCTGAGGTTTCTTTGGGGGCATCTGAGGAAAATGGGACAAAATGTACAACATGAAAGACGAATCAGAGCCTGAATAAACCACAATAAACAAATTATAATGTAGAGACAGGATCACTTACATGTAACATTCAGAGTCTCGTGTGTCTCTGCTGTCTTTCCATGTTTTCCTTCATCCACAGGATACGTGGCAGAGCAGCTGATGTTGAATCCATCATCTTTGTCTGACAGAGTGATGCTCTGTTGGATTTTAATTGTAAAGATTCTATCTCGGTTTTCCTCTGTTTGCTTGTGAGGGTCTTGTTGGAGATTCCAGGTGAGTTGAGGAGGGGAGTGTGGACAGGGAGTTAAAGCTGAGCAGCTGATAGTGACAGACTCCTTCTCCTTCAGTTCACCTGAGATGTTAATTCTGGGACTCAACGGAGAATCTGTGGTTTCACATCAAACACGTTTTACACTGAGAAATACAGCAAATTTACTACTGCTGCTATTCAATACAATAAACTAAAGATTTTGTCCTTCAGTGCTGATGATAAATGTGTAGGAGTGAAAACTGTCCACAGTAACTTCAGACAGCTGCTGGCATGTTTCCAGTGTTACAGCTGCAGCAGTGCCAAAAGCAGAAGACAGAACATGAAGGTAGTTTGATGGATCCTGTCAGTATCTCAGCAGGATTCAACTGGAAGAACTTTTCAAACCATGACTTTGTGTCCACAGATGCTTCTTCAGCTCTGGACTCTGACTGATACTGTTGATCATCCTGCACTACATGTTGGATTCACACTAAAGGTTACATTCATGACTTTGCTGTTTTAGAGCTAAACTACAACTGATGTCACTTTTTATTCTCAACTGTAATTTCATAGACTCATAAAAACAAAACTTTCTTACCTTTGACTGTTATATGAAGAGGATCACAGGAAGCTGTTGCCCTGAACGGTTCACTCTCAATTCTGAAGAAGTACTTGTCTGTATAAGCTGTGATTAAATTAGGAAACAGAGTGGTGCAGTCTCCCTGACTCAGGTCTCCAGTTATTTCCATTGGATAGGTGTTAACTGTCTGACTACTGTTGAAAATAACATTCTGTGGATATTTGGCAAAGCGAACATCACTTTTAATCCAGACTCCAAAGACAGCTCTCCTGCTGTCAAACCCTTCTTCTGGTTTAGTTCTAAACTTACAGGGGATCTGCAAACAAGATCCACTCAGTGCTTCCATCTTCTTTGGCTTGGTGGTGAAGAGATCATCATTACAATCAGCTGAAACACCTGTAAAACCAAACTGATGATGAACATGATGTGGAACAAAATCTGTCTGAAGAGAAACATTCAGAAACATCAACTACAGTTCAGCAACATGTTTGTCCTCTGAACAGTCTCACATCAGATACTGTCAATGGTTTAAGTCTCCAGATAAAAGTGAACAAACAGCTGACCTGAGAGAAAGAAGACGCTCAGTAACATGTTGACTGTCACCACGCTGACACTCAGAGCTGCCATCAGACTCATCTGTGGACTGGAAGAGAAAGACAGAGACCAATGTTGGTTTTGGTTTGTTTTTCAATGTTTGAGTGAAAACCCCATTTTAACAAAGTATTTATGTTTCTGAATTCAATCCAGGAACCACGAAGGAACAGTCTTTACAGTGGTGATCAAATCATTCAATCAAAAACAATCCAGCATGAATTTATGACATTATAATTAAAAGTATTTCTGATGCACCGACTCATTTCCTGGAGGCTCATTTTCGATCAAAAACTAATTTAACAAACATGAAATAAAAAATGATTTTAGGACAATTCATGAAAATTGAAAACTAACACAAGTCTGAGGTTAAAAACAAAAGTCAAATATGAAAATCAGCAACATTTTCTCACCAAATTAATCTGCCGCTCAAACAGAGAAACTCCAGTTTTAAAATCCGTCAGTTTGTGTGTTCAGTTGATGAGCAACAGATCAAATGAACAGCTTCCCTGATTGTTTGTTCTAATGTTCAAACTAAGTGACCTGATGTTTGGAGACGTCTTCATCCTTCCTGCTCGAACCCTGTGAAAGAGGAATTCACCTTTTTAGGGCATCTTGAGCTCATCATGATGTGACAGACTGATTAATTTATTTGACGCCTCTGTGTCGTCTACTGTCTGTTGAACATCACACTGAACATGTAGACATGTGACATGTAGAGGAGCTGAGAGCTGTGCACATGTTGCAGCGCCCAACGCTGATGTGTGTCTTTATTTTTCACCTACAACGTCTTTTTAACAGTAGTCACACAGTTAACATTTGTCCAGTGGAAATTATTGTAAACCTGGGTCAGGGAACCTGCACCACTCTGTTTTGTAATTTAACCACAACTTACACACAAGAGTACTTCTTCAGAATTGCCAACTAGCCATTCATACATACTGCATGTCCTGTAGTTTACTTTTGACAGTTAGACAACAGTGAAGTAGTGGCTATTGTTACTTTTACTCCAAAACCAAGATAAATCCTCAGGTTCACTGCTGCCTGGATTGAATATTAAACATGAAAAAATCCATTTGTAGCAGTTTGGTCTGTGAAATATAAGAAAATCAAATGTAGGTACAGAAAGAATATCAAAGTGTCAGCCTTGACTTTCAGAATCACACACTGTATTTGTGTATAGAGTGACACAGTGGTGGCAGGTTATAACAAAGTAGATGATGCAGCTGTGTCACACATCATGTTTAAATGATGTTGGTTTAGAGCAACACTGAATGACTTATTTTGATAAATGCCCATTGAATTGACTCCTCTTTCCTCACGTCTCTTCCTCCAGTTGCATCTCTGGTGAGAGGAACTAAGACACGAGGAGAGAAATCAAGGAAAAGAACTGCTGATGTCCAAACTGAGAAAAGACAATGATGTATGTACAGAGGAGGCTGGGGTGGATGGATGAGTCAACAAAGCATTCCACTTCTCCACATCTATCTATCTATGTATCTATCTATGTATCTATGTATCTATGTATCTATCTATCTATCTATCTATCTATCTATCTATCTATCTATCTATCTATCTATGTATCTATGTATCTATCTATCTATCTATCTATCTATCTATCTATCTATCTATCTATCTATCTATCTATCTATCTATCTATCTATCTATCTATCTATCTATCTATCTATCTATCTACTATCTATCTATCCATCAATTTGTGGGTTCAGTTGATGAGCAGCAGATCAAATGAACAGCTTCCCTGTTTGTTTGTTTTAATGTTCAAACTAAGTGACCTGATGTTTGAAGACGTCTTCATCCTTCCTGCTCGAACCCTGTGAAAGAGGAATTCACTTTTTTTGGACATCTTGAGCTCATCATGATGTGATTGACTGATTAATTGTACAGATGATTTTCATGTGACGCCTCTGTGTCGTCTACTGTCTGTTGAACAGCACACTGAACATGTAGACATGTGACATGTAGAGGAGCTTTTAGCCACTGAGCAGTGGAAGTTTAGTGTGGTTTTAACACTGGAAATGTGTTCACATATAAACCTACAGTATGTGTGATGAACCACAGCGAGTGTGTCAGGGACAAGTGGTGGATGTAAACGGACCACAAACATACAACAGAGCTTGAAGAGAACAGAAGCTGGTCAGCTGCTTCTGCAGGATCCTAACAGAGACTGTAGCTTCACTGTTTTCTCAACTTTCTGACTCATGTGGACCACAACTGTGTTTATTATCCATGTTTGTCTGTTGATTTGATTCATTTGAGACACTAAGTTTCTGTTGTTTTGGCTGAAAATCACTGACAGGTGATAAATAAAGACACACATCAGCGTTGTGAGCTGCAACATGTGCACAGCTCTCAGCTTTTTCACATCTTATCTCTGATGGACAGCTGACAAACTAAATGAAGCCTTGTGGCTGAAAGCTCCTCTACATGTTACATGTCTACATGTTCAGTGTGCTGTTCAACAGACAGTAGACGACACAGAGGCGTCACATAAATTAATTAGTCCATCACATCATGATGAGCTCAAGATGCCCTAAAAAGGTGAATTCCTCTTTCACAGGGTTCGATCAGGAAGGATGAAGACGTCTCCAAACATCAGGTCACTTAGTTTGAACATTAGAAGAAACAAACAGGGAAGCTGTTCATTTGATCTGCTGCTCATCAACTGAACCCACAAACTGACGGATAGATAGATAGATAGATAGATAGATAGATAGATAGATAGATAGATAGATAGATAGATAGATAGATAGATAGATAGATAGATAGATAGATAGATAGATAGATAGATACATAGATAGATAGATAGATAGATAGATAGATAGATAGATAGATAGATAGATAGATAGATAGATAGATAGATAGATAGATAGATGTGGAGAAGTGGAATGCTTTGTTGACTCATCCATCCACCCCAGCCTCTTCTGTACATACATCATTGTCTTTTCTCAGTTTGGACATCAGCAGTTCTTTTCCTTGATTTCTCTCCTCGTGTCTTAGTTCCTCTCACCAGAGATGCAACTGGAGGAAGAGACATGAGGAAAGAGGAGTCAATTCAATGGGCATTTATCAAAATAAGTCATTCAGTGTTGCTCTAAACCAACATCATTTAAACATGATGTGTGACACAGCTGCATCATCTACTTTGTTATAACCTGCCACCACTGTGTCACTCTATACACAAATACAGTGTGTGATTCTGAAAGTCAAGGCTGACACTTTGATATTCTTTCTGTACCTACATTTGATTTTCTTATATTTCACAGACCAAACTGCTACAAATGGATTTTTTCATGTTTAATATTCAATCCAGGAAGCAGTGCCAGAATCAGCAGTGAACCTGAGGATTAATCTTGGTTTTGGAGTAAAAGTAAGGATAGCCACTACTTCACTGTTGTCTAACTGTCAAAAGTAAACTACAGGACATGCAGTATGTATGTAGTTTTTCTGAATTCACTGTTTTGGTAGTTCAGACAACACTGGACAATAAAAGAAATGTAGAATATTATTAGAAAATAGGTTGATTTCTTTAACATTTGATCATTATAGTCTAACATATTGCAACATATAATTACACAACAGATTTGTTTCAGGGGTTTGTTGGTCCATGGACTTAAGAAAATACATTTTCTTACCTCTGACTGTAAGTTGTGGTTAAATTACAAAACAGAGTGGTGCAGGTTCCCTGACCCAGGTTTACAATAATTTCCATTGGACAGATGTTAACTGTGTGACTACTGTTAAAAAGACGTTGTAGGTGAAAAATAAAGATACAAATCAGCGTTGGGCGCTGCAACATGTGCACAGCTCTCAGCTCCTCTACATGTTATATGTCTACATGTTCAGACAGACAAACATGTATAATAAACACAGTTGTGGTCCACATGAGTCAGAAAGTTGAGAAAACAGTGAAGCTACAGTCTCTGTTAGGATCCTGCAGAAGCAGCTGACCAGCTTCTGTTCTCTTCAAGCTCTGTTGTATGTTTGTGGTCCGTTTACATCCACCACTTGTCGCTGACACACTCGCTGTGGTTCATCACACATACTGTAGGTTTATATGTGAACACATTTCCAGTGTTAAAACCACATTAAACTTCCACTGCTCAGTGGCTAAAAGCTCCTCTACATGTCACATGTCTACATGTTCAGTGTGCTGTTCAACAGACAGTAGACGACACAGAGGCGTCACATGAAAATCATCTGTACAATTAATCAGTCCATCACATCATGATGAGCTCAAAATGCCCTAAAAAGGTGAATTCCTCTTTCACAGGGTTCGAGCAGGAAGGATGAAGACGTCTCCAAACATCAGGTCACTTAGTTTGAACATTAGAACAAACAAACAGGGAAGCTGTTCATTTGATCTGCTGCTCATCAACTGAACACACAAACTGACGGATTTTAAGACTGGAGTTTCTCTGTTTGAGTGGCAGATTAATTTGGTGAGAAAATGTTGCTGATTTTCAATTCGATTTTTGTTTTTAACCTCAGACTTGTGTTAGTTTTCAATTTTCATGAATTGTCCTAAAATCTTTTTTTTTCCTTTTTTTTAAAATTAGTTTTTGATCGAAAATGAGCCTCCAGGAAATGAGACGGTGCATCAAAAATACTTTTAATTATAATGTCATAAATTCATTGTGGATTGTTTTTGATTGAATGATTTGATCACCACTGTAAAAAGTGTTTGTTCGTGGTTCCTGGATTGAATTCAGAAACATAAATACTTTGTTAAAATGGGGTTTTCTTTCAAATATTGAAAAACAAACCAAAACCAACATTGGTCTCTGTCTTTCTCTTCCAGTCCACAGATGAGTCTGATGGCAGCTCTGAGTGTCAGCGTGGTGACAGTCAACATGTTACTGAGCGTCTTCTTTCTCTCAGGTCAGCTGTTTGTTCACTTTTATCTGGAGACTCAAACCATTGACAGTATCTGATGTGAGACTGTTCAGAGGACAAACATGTTGCTGAACTGTAGTTGATGTTTCTGAATGTTTCTCTTCAGACAGATTTTGTTCCACATCATGTTCATCATCAGTTTGGTTTTACAGGTGTTTCAGCTGATTGTAATGATGATCTCTTCATCACCAAGCCAAAGAAGATGGAAGCACTGAGTGGGTCTTGTTTGCAGATCCCCTGTAAGTTTACAGCTAAACCAGGAGAAGGGTTTGACAGCAGGAGACCTATGTTTGGAGTCTGGATTAAAAGTGACATTCGCTTTGCCAAATATCCACAGAATGTTATTTTCAGCAGCAGTCAGACAGTTAACACCTATCCAATGGAAATAACTGGAGACCTGAGTCAGGGAGACTGCACCACTCTGTTTCCTAATTTAATCACAGCTTATACAGACAAGTACTTCTTCAGAATTGAGAGTGAACCGTTCAGGGCAACAGCTTCCTGTGATCCTCTTCAGATAACAGTCAGAGGTAAGAGAGTTTTGGTTTTCATAAATCAACAAAACCATGAAACAAACCTCTATTGTATAATTATAAAAGGACTTTAGTAAACTATCGCCTTCTCTGTGTGTTGGACTGTAATCATCAAATGTTAGAGAAATCAACCTATTTGACTATTTTCTATTCCAAAACCATTCATCAGGAAAGAGTACAGTACATACTGTATGAATTGGATTTTACTGTTGACAGTCAGAAAAAGAGAAGTAATGTGTTACTTTTATTCCACGTCACAATCAGCATAAATCCTCAATTTTAGTTGATTCTCACACTAAATAATAAAAAACAAATTTGTTGCCTTTTATTCTGTAAAATAATTAAAAGAAATCGAATCCAGATGTAGTCTAAATATCAAAGGGTCAGCCTTGACTTTCAGAATCACACACTGTATTTGTGTAGTGTTGTGTAAAAGTGTTGTGATTAAAATGTAAAACATGTGTTTGATGTAAAACCACAGATTCTCCAAGGAGTCCCAGAATTAACATCTCAGGTGAACTGAAGGAGAAGGAGTCTGTCACTATCAGCTGCTCAGCTCTAACTACCTGTCCACACTCCCCTCCTCAACTCACCTGGAATCTCCAACAAGACCCTCACAAGCAAACAGAGGAAAACCGAGATAGAATCTTTACAATTAAAATCCAACAGAGCATCACTCTGTCATACAAAGATGATGGACTCAACATCAGCTGCTCTGCCACGTATCCTGTGGATGAAGGAAAACATGGAAAGACAGCAGAGACACACGAGACTCTGAATGTTACATGTAAGTGATCCTGTCTCTACATTATAATTTGTTTATTGTGGTTTATTCAGGCTCTGATTCGTCTTTCATGTTGTACATTTTTGCCACATTTTCCTCAGATGCCCCCAAAGAAACCTCAGCATCCATCAGTCCACCAGGTCTGGTGTCAGCAGGTAGCTATGTGACCCTGACCTGCTCCAGCAGAGCCAATCCTCCTGTCAGCAGCTTCACCTGGTTCTTAAAAACCAGACATGGACCAATGAAAGTAGGTGAAGGACACTTTTACAGCCTCAAGATGAGCAACATGACAAAAAGTTATTACTGTGTGGCTACAAATGATCTTGGTAATGAGACGTCATCATGGATTCATTTGAACAGTGAAGGTAAATATAGAACCTCCTCTTGTTTCTGTTGTTCTTCTTTTCTGATGCTCTTTCATTTTTTGTTTTCATTGACTGTAAAACTCTGATTGCTGTTCAAATACACTTAAATGTGATCTTTAACATTCACACTCAGCAAAAGGTAACTGTCTGGTTCCAGATAACCAACAGTCTGGGGCTGTTGTCTACATCACAGTGAAGATCCTGGGAATCGTGACGCTCTGCAGCACAATCATCATCTTTGAGTGGTGACACAAACTTTACTGTGAAACTCTGCAGCTGTGGACCAGTTGGTCTCTTTGAACGTCAGTGTTTAAATCTGCCACTGTTTATTTATCTCATCTCTTCTTCTTTCAGCTGGTTCAGATCAAGATGCTGCAACAAACCAGAGAAGGTAAGTTAGCAGAGTTTTATTGTGAGTCCATTAAAACTCAGTTTTCTCAGAGCAAAAGAGAAAATCCACCTTAAAACAGCTGCTGATGTGAAACGTGCAGTTTGATCATATAGTCAAAGATATCAGAGGACGAATCATCAGAGACAGTGATGGTGACATGTCAGAGTTTCTGAAGATCATCTTCTATGTTTGTCACATTTACAAGCAGCAGAGGAAACATCAGTGTGGTGGTCAAAGGTGAGAGTAACACAGCAGCAGAGCAGCTGACTGCCTCCTGGTGTTTGTTCTTCTTTGTAACTTCATTCATGTTTTCACTGGAACAGAAGCGACTGAATGTGCTGCAGATGTTCTGTAAAATCACAGAGTCACATGCTGAGTTGAATTTGTCCTCACAGTGTTTGAGCTGCAGTAAATTCAGTGCAGAGCACCAACATGTCTCTGTGCTGTTTCATTTCCACAGAAGGACGCAGAAGAACCAGACTACGTCAACAGAGTGATTGAAATTCAAGCATCATGAGCCACAAGGAGAGAATCAAGATGATGACTTCACTGTCAATGGAAGGATTTTACTCCTGTTTTCATTATTCCTGCCTGCTGCTGTTATTCATGTAGTTAAATGTGATATTTTGGACGACCACAGCATCATTCAGGCCTGTACATATTAAACAATACTGCTGTGGAGAAGAAGAAAAGGTAAACATTTATATATCAAGTCATTTTAATATAAACATATCGTTTGTGTCTGGAGGGAAAAGAGGATTCAGGTGTGTTGTTTATTTTTGCTTCTCATATTTGTTGCTAAAATAATTATAGTGTGAACAAGTTTTTCCTCTCTCTGGCATTTCTTGTGTGCAAACATAGATTTCCTGTTTGTACATTTACAGCTGGATCAATGTGGCATTAATTAAATTGTTGGCTTTATGAAAACACAGTCATGTCATTTATTTAGTAGCCAAGTTGTAAAAACACAAATTCAAACATTTGAAGTGAAGTGAAGCTTTTAATCTCTGAGGTTTCCTCATCAGTCCTGCACAGCAGCAGATAAACACCAGTTAAGTTCTTCATGTTCTTGCTCAGTCTCTGGATCAGCGTCACTTTGACTGTTTCCACCCCGTAAGAAAAGATAAAGATTGATTTGACAAACCACATACAAGTTCCTCACTAAGTTTCTGTAATAAGAAGCTTCTATAAATTGTGGATTTATGTTTGAAAATGACTCTTTTTCCATGAGTCCTTAACAGAAAACCAGATTCAACAAGCAGCGTACTGAACAGCTCACATTTGTTCACATGTACAATAATCAAGAACATGAAAAGATCCAAATGATGAACGTGGAAAGTCTTTTTCTTCATCTCAGTTACTTTTTCCTTCAGCAACACAAACGACGCATTTAGAAAATTTCATATCACAGTTAAGTCAAACCAAATAATGAGAACAAAGGAAGGTAATGGTAAAATGATAAAATGGTAAAATGTCATGATATCAGCAGCTCTGTTTATTTACACTGAACCTCATCTTGGAGTTAGTGAAAAATATGTCACAGATTTTTTGCTCAAGAATTCCCAGAAACATAAAGTGCTTTCATGTGTCCAACAGCACAGCTTGGAGGTGAAATGTTGACTAACATCAACTTTTTTACAGCAGACATGTTGACTTGTCATAGCAGATAAAGTGCAAAGCAAATGTTGTTAATGGTGTTATGTTGCAGCTCTGCAGAAGAAAACACAAGATACACTATATTACCAAAAGTATTGGGACGTCTGCATGTACATGCACTTGAAGGTTAAATGGTAAATGGTAAATGCTCTGCACTTATATAGCGCTTTTCTCTACCTTAGTGGTATCCAAAGCGCTTTACAATGTGTTTCGCATTCACCCATTCACACCCCAATGGCGACAGAGCTGCCATGCAAGGCGCTAATCTACTATTGGGAGCAACTTGGGGTTCAGTGTCTTGCCCAAGGACACTTCGGCACGTGGAGGGGCCGGGGATCGAACCACCAACCTTGCGATCAGTGGACAACCAGCTCTACCACCTGAGCCAGTCCTCCTGTCAGCAACTTCACCTGGTTCTTAAAAAACAAAGATGGACCCATCCTTAATCTGTAGGGTTTATTATGGAGTCAGTCCACCCTTTGCAGCTATAACAGCCTCAGCTCTTCTGAGAAGGCTTTCCACAATGTTTAGGAGTGTGTTCTTCCAGTGGCGCCATGATGTACACCACTGCATCCGACGCTTTGCATTGCACTTGGTTATGTGAGGTTTGGATGCAGCTGTTCGGCCGTGGAAACCCATTCCATGAAGCTCTATACGACTGTTCTTGAGCTAATCTGAAGGCCACTCAAAGTTTGGAGGTCTGTAGCTACTGACTTTGCAGAAAGTTGGTGGTGTCTGCACACTGTGAGCCTCAGCATCCGCTGACCCTGCTCTGTGATTTTACATGGCCTACCACTTCATGGCTGAGTGACTGTTGTTCCCAGTTGCTTCCATTTTGTTATAACACCACCAACAGCTGACCATGGAATACTTAGTATTGAGAAAATTTCACAAATGGACTTATTGCACAGGTGGCAACTTATCAAGGTACCAGGTTTGAATTCACTGAGCTCTTGAGAGCGACCCATTCTTTCACTAATGTTTGTAGAAGCAGTCTGCATGCCTAGGTGTTTGATTTCATACACCTGTGGCCATGGAAGTGATTGAAACACCTGAATTCAGTTACTTGGAGGGGTGTAGGTAGGTAGGTAGGTAGGTAGGTAGGTAGATAGATAGATAGATAGATAGATAGATAGATAGATAGATAGATAGATAGATAGATAGATAGATAGATAGATAGATAGATAGATAGATAGATAGATAGATACATAGATAGATAGATAGATAGATAGATAGATAGATAGATAGATAGACAGATAGACAGATAGATAGATAGATAGATAGATAGATGTGGGCAAGTGGAATGCTTTGTTGACTCATCCATCCACCCCAGCCTCCTCTGTACAAACCTCATTGTCTTTTCTCAGTTTGGACATCATCAGTTCTTTTCCTTGATTTCTCTCCTCGTGTCTTAGTCCCTCTCACCAGAGATGCAAATGGAAGAAGAGACGTGAGGAAAGAGGAGTCAATTCAATGGGCATTTATCAAAATAAGTCATTCAGTGTTGCTCTAAACCAACATTATTTAAACATGATGTGTGACACAGCTGCATCATCTACTTTCTTATAACCTGCCACCACTGTGTGTCACACCCCTTTTACACATGACGAGTTCCGAAAAGTCGCAAAGAACACAGCTCATAGATCCTCCAGCAAGCCTCCTCTCTTGAGATGCTTTTAAGGAAGTATGACCTCCTTCAATCCTCCTGGTGCACTAACATTGATTTCTGTGTCACAGGCAGGAGAATAGAGGAGTTTCTAAATAGGCAAATTACATGAACCCAACAGGTGACAGGTGAACGATGCGAGTAGCAGGAAGACAGGATGTAGAGAACAACAACAACACTGTATAAAGGCTTGGAGATACTAATTTAGGAATGTGAAACAGAATCAAGAAGGGCTGACCACAAAGAACAAAGGTCAGGAAGTGTCATAATAACAGAGCAGCTCCATCAAATGTTTCCTGGAAGACATGGAAGCAGTTCACCGATTTGGAATGAACTTGTTTTAATGTTATCAATTGTACCTGTGCTTTTCCCCAGTATGACAAACCAGAAAGTGTAAATTCACATGCATATTTAGTTTATTTCTCATTCTTTCTCCTCTCCTGCTCCCCGTCCATCTGCTGACTGATGGTGTTCTTCCTCAGTTTAACTTCCTCAGTCTCTGTCTGCAGGTCTGTCATTTTACTGCTGTCATTTTCAAACCTCTTCCTTTCTCTTCAACTCCTCCTCATTTCCTGAAGGTGAATGCACTGATTTGTCAGTGTAGATTCTCAGCTATCCAGGTCATGGATAAGTGGTAGTCATAAGAGCTTCAGCAGAAGAGTCCCAGACATGTATCATCCCTTTCAACTCACATGTCTAAAACACAAGACTCACAGCTTGGAGGTGTAAAAGGTTGTGAAACTGTTGGGTGAGAACTGAGTAAATATGCTGCTGATGGTGAAGCTCTCTGCTGAAAGGTCTCAAATTTGCATTATAAACAGCTGATAAGTGGTGTGGTAGATCCCCTTCTCTGTTTAAAGACGGCTGTTCCTCTTTAACATGAATGTCTTCCTTCACTCCTCTCAAACCATCTTCTTCTCTGTCCAGAATGTGAACATGTTTACCCCTAAATGAGTCTCTTACCCCTTAGATGCAGAGGACTGAGGACTCTCCTGCATTGTGCCATGAACTTATAGAACTTCACTGGACTGCATATACAACGTCGCTCAGTTTATGTTTAGGTGTTTTATCCAATTATTGAGGGTTTCTGCATCAGAAGTGCAGACATACACACCAGTGTATGTTGGGTTTGGAGAAAGTCCTTCTCAGACACAGTGATTTGTTCCAGTGATTTATTTTTTGCTCTTTTTCCCCCCAAAACAAAACATCTCCATGTTGATGAGAGAGAAATGCATCATGCAGGACACAACTGTGCAATACAAAAATATACGCCAATATATTGGACTGGCTAATGGATGGACTTGAACTATCCATCCATTCATTATCTGTACACTGCTTAAATCCTCTGTAGGGTCACAGGACTTGAACTATAAAGCTGGAAATAAAAACACTTAGGAGGTATAATAATGGAAACTATAAGGCACTCAGTTTTCTCTCATCAGCTTTTTAAAATGAATGGATTGAGGTATCATACATTCAAAATGACTATTTCCAGTGCCTTATATGAAATAATCGAAAAACATCACATCATGTAAGCCTTTACACACTGAATACATTTACAGAACTGTTGCCTTTGGGACATTTATTTCTACACATCTGGTATATAATGAACAAATCACACAACATCACCTATTTGCTCACAAACATGAACGCAGTAGAATTAGAAAAGCTGCAGGATGCTGAGGGTTTGAGCTTCTCTTCACCAAACTGTGACTTCCACTAATGTGACTGACGTCTTTACATAAATGACACAGTCTTATTTTTTCTTCACTTGAGCGTAGATTTCCTCTGGTGCATCGTCTGTCTGAGTTAAGTTGCTGGCGGACTTGTTGACTTTCACCTCTGCGTACACTGTGTCCTGCTGCTTCTGGATGTCCTGCACCGAGTCAGAGGAAGGTTCACGCCTCTGCTTGAAGTCGATCTGTCCATAGTGGATGTTTTCTTCTTCTTCTTCCCCTGCTTTTCGTTGTGGCCCTTCAAAAACCAGCTCTTCACCAGTCTGACTCTGTAAAAATGGACCAGATCAGAAGTTTTGAGGTGGAACTTCAGCTCTGAGTAAACTGGTTAACAGAGTAATAAAGAACTGAACAGTGAGTCAGATTACTGGGGAATATTGTATTTTATCACCTGCTGCTGAGTTTGATGCCTTGACTTGAACCACCTGGAAGACAGGAAACCCTGTTAGATGAACTATATTGTGCTTTATGGTAAATATACTGCACATGGTTGGAAATGACGTGAAACAACGTTAGTGGATGTGCAGCTATAATGTCAGTCAAAGTAGCTGTGTCATGTTTGCTGCTTTGATCTGTGATTCTTACCAAGCAAAGATAATCAAGCAGATGAGTAAGATGATCCCAAAGATCCCTCCAAGAACTGGTTCCCACCGGAAGGAGCCACCAGGCTGATCTCCTGATGGAAAACCACAACCAACATAAACACCAAGTGACTGATGTGGACACTCATTGCTGGTTTTTACATTAAAGGACCAGTGTGTAGGTTTTAGGAGGATCTGTTTGCAGAAATGGAATCTAGTCTCCATAATGATGTTTTTATTTGTGTAAAATTTACAAACCATTGTGTTTACATTGATTTAGAATGAACCTTTCACATCTGCATATGGAGCAGGTCCTCTTCTACAGAGCCCACCATGTGTGTGCAGTAGCACACAACCAACAAACCAAACACTGGCTGCAGAGATAAAACTTTACGTATTGACGTGAGACTTAGTGTAGATTCTCCTACAAGCTCAGTGTCACTCCCAACTCATGCAATACACTTGGTACCCTTTAGCATCATTTTAATACATGTAGTTGTCAAATAGACCTTTAAATAAATGTGAATGTAAGAAACAGACGCCATGAGTCTATCGCTACATATTCTCTGCTGGTGTCATTGTTGTGCTGTGTAGTTAATGTGGTGAATGAGTGTATTTTAACCCAAACCATGATCTTTAGTATACAAGTAGTGTTGGTGCATAATCTTAACCAAAGGAAGTGAAACACCAGTCGTCCATCATGGAGACACAAAGCTCAGAGCTGTGGTTGACAGTCCTCTGACTTACACTGAATCCACTCTTCAACCTCCTCATGAAAACTGGAAAAACTCCTCAACATCTACTGCTGTCAACCACTGACACAGGTGGCACCTTCATTAGAGGACACATTGAGCGCTTTGACTAGACGACAGCATTTGATTGGTTTAGGAATGAGAACAGGTCGAACCTTCACACTTTATAAAGTGCTGGTTGCAGTCTGAAACCTCACCACTGGATGGCACCAAATCCTACACACTAGTCCTTCAAATTCAACTGCATAGTTTGTCCGACACCATTCATTACAAAATGAACAAGACAGGGTCCAGAGAGCGTAAAACACTTGTATTAGCAGATTCACTAAATAAAACCACAGACTGCCTTTACCTTCAACAGTCAGAGGGATCTCAGCTGACTCCTGATAACCAAGAGTATTTGTGGCCACACAGAAATAAACTCCTCCACCAGAGACATTAAACCTATAAAAGTGTCCTTCAGCTACTTCCTTGGGTCCATCTTTGGTTTTTAAGAACCAGGTGAAGCTGCTGACTGGAGGATTGGCTCTGCTGGAGCAGGTCAGGTTCACATAGCTACCTGCTGACACCAAACCTGGTGGACTGAAGGATGCTGAGGTTTCTTTGGGGGCATCTGAGGAAAACGGGATAGATATTTACTTCATGCTTTGAAAAAAATCTGCTGACATTTCATCAATCATTATCTACTGATAGGACCCAACAAAGAATTCTGGTTGCCTTACATGTAACATCCAGAGTCTCGTGTGTCTCTGCTGTCTTTCCATGTCTTCCTTCATCCACAGGATACGTGGCAGAGCAGCTGATGTTGAATCCATCATCTTTGTATGACAGAGTGATGCTCTGCTGGATTTCAGTTGTAAAGGTTCCATCTGGGTTTCCCTCTGTTTGCTTGTGAGGGTCTTGTTGGAGATTCCAGGTGAGTTGAGGAGGGGAGTGTGGACAGGGAGTTAAAGCTGAGCAGCTGATAGTGACAGACTCCTTCTCCTTCAGTTCACCTGAGATGTTAATTCTGGGACTCAACGGAGAATCTGTGGTTTCACATCAAACACGTTTTACACTGAGAAATACAGTAAATTTACTACTGCTGCTATTCAATACAATAAACTAAAGATTTTGTCCTTCAGTGCTGATGATAAATGTGTAGGAGTGAAAACTGTCCACAGTAACTTCAGACAGCTGCTGGCATGTTTCCAGTGTTACAGCTGCAGCAGTGCTAAAAGCAGAAGACAGAACACGAAGGTAGTTTGATGGATCCTGTCTGTATCTCAGCAGGATTCAACTGGAAGAACTTTTCAAACCATGACTTTGTGTCCACAGATGCTTCTTCAGCTCTGGACTCTGACTGATACTGTTGATCATCCTGCACTACATGTTGGATTCACAATGAAGGTTACATTCATGACTTTGCTGTTTTAGAGCTAAACAACAACTGATGTCACTTTTTATTCTCAACTGTAATTTCATAGACTGATAAAAACAAAACTCTCTTACCTCTGACTGTTATAAGAAGAGGATCACAGGAAGCTGTTGCCCTGAACGGTTCACTCTCAATTCTGAAGAAGTATTTGTCTGTATAAGACTTGGTTAAATTAGAAAACAGAGTGGTGCAGTCTCCCTGACGCAGGTCTCCAGTTATTTCCATTGGATAGGTGTTAACTGTCTGACTGCTGTTGAAAATAACATTCTGTGGATATTGGGCAAAGCTAGCATCACTTTTAATCCAGACTCCAAACATAAGTCTCCTGCTGTCAAACCCTTCTCCTGGTTTAGCTGTAAACTTACAGGGGATCTGCAAACAAGACCCACTCAGTGCTTCCATCTTCTTTGGCTTGGTGATGAAGAGATCATCATTACAATCAGCTGAAACACCTGTAAAACCAAACTGATGATGAACATGATGTGGAACAAAATCTGTCTGAAGAGAAACATTCAGAAACATCAACTACAGTTCAGCAACATGTTTGTCCTCTGAACAGTCTCACATCAGATACTGTCAGTGGTTTGAGTCTCCAGATAAAAGTGAACAAACAGCTGACCTGAGAGAAAGAAGACGCTCAGTAACATGTTGACTGTCACCACGCTGACACACAGAGCAGCCATCAGACTCATCTGTGGACTGGAAGAGAAAGACAGAGACCAATGTTGGTTTTGGTTTGTTTTTCAATGTTTGAGTGAAAATCCCATTTTAACAAAGTATTTATGTTTCTGAATTCAATCCAGGAACCACGAAGGAACAGTTTGTACAGTGGTGATCAAATCATTCAATCAAAAACAATCCAGCATGAATTTATGACATTATAATTAAAAGTATTTCTGATGCACCGTCTCATTTCCTGGAGGCTCATTTTAGATCAAAAACTAATTTAACAAACATGAAATAAAAAATGATTTTAGGACAATTCATGAAAATTGAAAACCAACACAAGTCTGAGGTTAAAAACAAAACTCAATTATGAAAATCAGCAACATTTTCTCACCAAATTAATCTGCCGCTCAAACAGAGAAAATCCAGTTTTAAAATCCGTCAGTTTGTGTGTTCAGTTGATGAGCAACAGATCAAATGAACAGCTTCCCTGTTTGTTTGTTCTAATGTTCAAACTAAGTGACCTGATGTTTGAAGACGTCTTCATCCTTCCTGCTCGAACCCTGTGAAAGAGGAATTCACCTTTTTAGGGCATTTTGAGCTCATCATGATGTGATGGACTGATTAATTGTACAGATGATTTTCATGTGACGCCTCTGTGTCGTCTACTGTCTGTTGAACAGCACACTGAACATGTAGACATGTGACATGTAGAGGAGCTGAGAGCTGTGCACATGTTGCAGCGCCCAACGCTGATGTGTGTCTTTATTTTTCACCTACAACAGCTTTTCAACAGTAGTCACACAGTTAACATCTGTCCAATGGAAATTATTGTAAACCTGGGTCAGGGAACCTGCACCACTCTGTTTTGTAATTTAACCACAACTTACACACAAGAGTACTTCTTCAGAATTGCCAACTAGCCATTCATACATACTGCATGTCCTGTAGTTTACTTTTGACAGTTAGACAACAGTGAAGTAGTGGCTATCGTTACTTTTTAAAAAAAAAATTTTTAAAGATTTATTTTTGGCCTTTTGTGCCTTTATTAGATAGAACAGTGGATAGAATCAGAAACGGGAGAGAGTAGGGAAGGACATGCGGTAAACGCCCGAGGTCGGAGTCGAACCCGGGACTGCGACATAACCATTAGGCTATCAGGGCTCCCCGGCTATCCTTACTTTTACTCCAAAACTAAGATAAATCTTCAGACAGACAGACAGACAGACAGACAGACAGACAGACAGACAGACAGATAGATAGATAGATAGATGTGGAGAAGTGGAATGCTTTGTTGACTCATCCATCCACCCCAGCCTCTTCTGTACATACATCATTGTCTTTTCTCAGTTTGGACATCATCAGTTCTTTTCCTTGATTTCTCTCCTCGTGTCTTAGTCCCTCTCACCAGAGATGCAACTGGAGGAAGAGACGTGAGGAAAGAGGAGTCGATTCAACGGGCATTTATCAAAATAAGTCATTCAGTGTTGCTCTAAACCAACATTATTTAAACATGATGTGTGACACAGCTGCATCATCTGCTCTGTTATAACCTGCCACCACTGTGTCACTCTATACACAAATACAGTGTGTGATTCTGAAAGTCAAGGCTGACACTTTGATATTCTTTCTGTACCTACATTTGATTTTCTTATATTTCACAGACCAAACTGCTACAAATGGATTTTTTCATGTTTAATATTCAACCCAGGCAGCAGTGCCAGAATCAGCAGTGAACCTGAGGATTTATCTTGGTTTTGGAGTAAAAGTAAGGACAGCCACTACTTCACTGTTGTCTAACTGTCAAAAGTAAACTACAGGACATGCAGTATGTATGTAGTTTTTCTGAATTCACTGTTTTGGTAGTTCAGACAACATTGGACAATAAAAGAAATGTAGAATATTATTAGAAAATAGGTTGATTTCTTTAACATTTGATGATTATAGTCTAACATATGGCAACATATAATTACACAACAGATTTGTTTCAGGGGTTTGTTGGTCCATGGACTTAAGAAAATAAATTTTTCTTACCTCTGACTCTTATCAGAAGATGATCGCAGGAAGCTGTTGCAATGAATGGCTAGTTGGCAATTCTGAAGAAGTACTGTTGTGCGTAAGTTGTGGTTAAATTACAAAACAGAGTGGTGCAGGTTCCCTGACCCAGGTTTACAATAATTTCCATTGGACAGATGTTAACTGTGTGACTACTGTTAAAAAGACGTTGTAGGTGAAAAATAAAGACACACTTCAGCGTTGGGCGCTGCAACATGTGCACAGCTCTCAGCTCCTCTACATGTCACATGTCTACATGTTCAGTGTGATGTTCAACAGACAGTAGACTACACAGAGGCGTCACATAAATTAATCAGTCCATCACATCATGATGAGCTCAAAATGCCCTAAAAAGGTGAATTCCTCTTTCACAGGGATCGAGCAGGAAGGATGAAGACGTCTCCAAACATCAGGTCACTTAGTTTGAACATTAGAACAAACAAACAGGGAAGCTGTTCATTTGATCTGCTGCTCATCAACTGAACCCACAAACTGACGGATTTTAAAACTGGAGTTTCTCTGTTTGAGCGGCAGATTAATTTGGTGAGAAAATGTTGCTGATTTTCATATTTGACTTTTGTTTCTGAGACTTTTGTTTGTCTCAGACTTGTGTTCGTTTTCCAATTCTATTAATTTTTCTTAAAACATTTTGCATTTTATGCTTGTTAATTTTCATTTTTAATCTAAAATGAGAAATGAAAAGTTGCATCAGAAACATCCTTAATTGTAATATCATAAACTCACGCTGGAATATTTCTGATTTAATGATACCAAGTTCTACTTCTAAAATTGTAAAATCTATTTTTTGTATGGTTTGTGGTTTGGAATCGAGGATTATTATATAAGTTTTTTTTTTTTACCTTAACATTGAAAAACAAACCAAAACCAACATTGGTCTCTGTCTTTCTCTTCCAGTCCACAGATGAGTCTGATGGCAGCTCTGTGTGTCAGCGTGGTGACGGTCAACATGTTACTGAGCGTCTTCTTTCTCTCAGGTCAGCTGTTTGTTCACTTTTATCTGGAGACTCAAACCACTGACAGTATCTGATGTGAGACTGTTCAGAGGACAAACATGTTGCTGAACTGTAGTTGATGTTTCTGAATGTTTCTCCTCAGACAGATTTTGTTCCACATCATGTTCATCATCAGTTTGGTTTTACAGGTGTTTCAGCTGATTGTAATGATGCAACAGCTCTTTTCATCACCACACCAAAGAAGATGGAAGCAATGAGTGGGTCTTGTTTGCAGATCCCCTGTAAGTTTACAGCTAAACCAGGAGAAGGGTTTGACAGCAGGAGAGCTGTCTTTGGAGTCTGGATTAAAAGTGATGCTCACTTTGCCCAATATCCACAGAATGTTATTTTCAACAGTAGTCAGACAGTTAACACCTATCCAATGGAAATAACTGGAGACCTGCGTCAGGGAGACTGCACCACTCTGTTTCCTAATTTAACCAAGTCTTATACAGACACATACTTCTTCAGAATTGAGAATGGACCATTTAAGGCAACAGCTTCCTGTGATCCTCTTCAGATAACAGTCAAAGGTAGGAAAGTTTTATTTTTCATGAATCAACAAAACCCTGAAACAAACCTCTATTTTATAATTATAAAAGGACTTTAGTAAACTATCACCTTCTCTGTGTGTTGGACTGTAATCATCAAATGTTAGAGAAATCAATCTGTTCGACTATTTTCTATTCCAAAATCATTAATTCAGAAAAGAGTACAGTACATACTGTATGAATTGTATTTTACTTTTGACAGTCAGAAAAAGAGAAGTAATGTGTTACTTTTATTCCACGTCACAATCAACATAAATCCTCAATTTTAGTTGATTCTCACACTAAATAGTAAAAAACACATTTGATGCCTTTTATTCTGTAAAATAATTAAAAGAAATCGAATCCAGATGAAGTCTAAATATCAAAGTGTCAGCCTGGACTTTCAGCATTGCACACTGTATTTGTGTAGTGTTGTGTAAATGTGTTGTGATTAAAATGTAAAACATGTGTTTGATGTGAAACCTCAGATTCTCCGTTGAGTCCCAGAATTAGCATCTCAGGTGAACTGAAGGAGAAGGAGTCTGTCACTATCAGCTGCTCAGCTTTAACTACCTGTCCACACTCCCCTCCTCAACTCACCTGGAATCTCCAAAAAGATGCTCACAACCAAATAAAGGAAAAGACAGATGGAACCTTTAGAACTAAAATCCAGCAGAGCATCACTCTGTCATACAAAGATGATGGATTCAACATCAGCTGCTCTGCCACATATCCTGTGGATGAAGGAAGACATGGAAAGACAGCAGAGATACACGAGACTCTGGATGTTACATGTAAGTGATCCTGTCTCTACATTACAATTTGTTTATTGTGGTTTATTCAGGCTCTGATTCGTCTTTCATGACGTACATTTTTGCCACATTTTCCTCAGATGCCCCCAAAGAAACCTCAGCATCCATCAGTCCATCAGGTCTGGTGTCAGCAGGTAGCTATGTGAAACTGACCTGCTCCAGCAGAGCCAATCCTCCTGTCAGCAGCTTCACCTGGTTCTTAAAAACCAGACATGGACCAGTGAAAGTAGCTGAAGGACACTTTTACAGCCTCAAGATGAGCAACATGACAGGAAGTTATTACTGTGTGGCTACAAATGATCTTGGTAATGAGACGTCATCATGGATTCATTTGAACAGTGAAGGTAAATATAGAACCTCCTCTTGTTTCTGTTGTTCTTCTTTTCTGATGCTCTTTACATTTGTTTGTTTTCATTGACTGTAAAACTTTGACTGCTGTTCAAATACACTTGAATGTGATCTTTAACATTCACACTCAGCAAAAGGTAACTGTCTGGTTCCAGATAACCAACAGTCTGGGGCTGTTGTCTACATCACAGTGAAGATCCTGGGAATCGTGACGCTCTGCAGCACAATCATCATCTTTGAGTGGTGACACAAACTTTACTGTGAAACTCTGCAGCTGTGGACCAGTTGGTCTCTTTGAACGTCAGTGTTTAAATCTGCCACTGTTTATTTATCTCATCTCTTCTTCTTTCAGCTGGTTCAGATCAAGATGCTGCAACAAACCAGAGAAGGTAAGTTAGCAGAGTTTTATTGTGAGTCCATTAAAACTCAGTTTTCTCAGAGCAAAAGAGAAAATCCACCTTAAAACAGCTGCTGATGTGAAACGTGCAGTTTGATCATATAGTCAAAGATATCAGAGGACGAATCATCAGAGACAGTGATGGTGACATGTCAGAGTTTCTGAAGATCATCTTCTATGTTTGTCACATTTACAAGCAGCAGAGGAAACATCAGTGTGGTGGTCAAAGGTGAGAGTAACACAGCAGCAGAGCAGCTGACTGCCTCCTGGTGTTTGTTCTTCTTTGTAACTTCATTCACGTTTTCACTGGAGCAGAAGCGACTGAATGTGCTGCAGCTGTTCTGTAAAATCACAGAGTCACATGCTGAGTTGAATTTGTCCTCACAGTGTTTGAGCTGCAGTAAATTCAGTGCAGAGCACCAACATGTCTCTGTGCTGTTTCATTTCCACAGAAGGATGCAGAAGAACCAGACTACGTCAACAGAGTGATTGAAATTCAAGCATCATGAGCCACAAGGAGAGAATCAAGATGATGACTTCACTGTCAATGGAAGGATTTTACTCCTGTTTTCATTATTCCTGCCTGCTGCTGTTATTCATGTAGTTAAATGTGATATTTTGGACGACCACAGCATCATTCAGGCCTGTACATATTAAACAATACTGCTGTGGAGAAGAAGAAAAGGTAAACATTTATATATCAAGTCATTTTAATATAAACATATCGTTTGTGTCTGGAGGGAAAAGAGGATTCAGGTGTGTTGTTTATTTTTGCTTCTCATATTTGTTGCTAAAATAATTATAGTGTGAACAAGTTTTTCCTCTCTCTGGCATTTCTTGTGTGCAAACATAGATTTCCTGTTTGTACATTTACAGCTGGATCAATGTGGCATTAATTAAATTGTTGGCTTTATGAAAACACAGTCATGTCATTTATTTAGTGGCCAAGTTGTAAAAACACAAATTCAAACATTTGAAGTGAAGTGAAGCTTTTAATCTCTGAGGTTTCCTCATCAGTCCTGCACAGCAGCAGATAAACACCAGTTAAGTTCTTCATGTTCTTGCTCAGTCTCTGGATCAGCGTCACTTTGACTGTTTCCACCCCGTAAGAAAAGATAAATATTGATTTGACAAACCACATACAAGTTCCTCAGTAAGTTTCTGTAATAAGAAACTTCTATAAATTGTGGATTTATATTTGAAAATGACTCTTTTTCTATGAGTCCTTAACAGAAAACCAGATTCAACAAGCAGCGTACTGAACAGCTCACATTTGTTCACATGTACAATAATCAAGAACATGAAAAGATCCAAATGATGAACATGGAAAGTCTTTTTCTTCATCTCAGTTACAACAACCATCAGACGCATTTAGAAAATTTCATATCACAGTTAAGTCAAACCAAATAATGAGAACAAAGGAAGGTAATGGTAAAATGATAAAATGGTAAAATGTCATGATATCAGCAGCTCTGTTTATTTACACTGAACCTCATCTTGAAGTTAGTGAAAAATATGTCACAGATTTTTTGCTCAAGAATTCCCAGAAACATAAAGTGCTTTCATGTGTCCAACAGCACAGCCTGGAGGTGAAATGTTGACTAACATCAACTTTTTTACAGCAGACATGTTGACTTGTCATAGCAGATAAAGTGCAAAGCAAATGTTGTTAATGATGTTATGTTGCAGCTCTGCAGAAGAAAACACAAGATACACTATATTACCAAAAGTATTGGGATGTCTGCCTGTACATGCACTTGAAGGTTAAATGGTAAATGCTCTGCACTTATATAGCGCTTTTCTCTACCTTAGTGGTATCCAAAGCGCTTTACAATGTGTTTCGCATTCACCCATTCACACTCCAGTGGCGACAGAGCTGCCATGCAAGGCGCTAATCTACCACTGGGAGCAACTTGGGGTTCAGTGTCTTGCCCAAGGACACTTCGGCACGTGGAGGGGCCGGGGATCGAACCACCAACCTTGCGATCAGTGAACAACCAGCTCTACCACCTGAGCCAGTCCTCCTGTCAGCAACTTCACCTGGTTCTTAAAAAACAAAGATGGACCCATCCTTAATCTGTAGGGTTTATTATGGAGTCAGTCCACCCTTTGCAGCTATAACAGCCTCAGCTCTTCTGAGAAGGCTTTCCACAATGTTTAGGAGTGTGTTCTTCCAGTGGCGCCATGATGTACACCACTGCATCCGACGCTTTGCATTGCACTTGGTTATGTGAGGTTTGGATGCAGCTGTTCGGCCGTGGAAACCCATTCCATGAAGCTCTATACGACTGTTCTTGAGCTAATCTGAAGGCCACTCAAAGTTTGGAGGTCTGTAGCTACTGACTTTGCAGAAAGTTGGTGGTGTCTGCACACTGTGAGCCTCAGCATCCGCTGACCCTGCTCTGTGATTTTACGTGGCCTACCACTTCATGGCTGAGTGGCTGTTGTTCCCAGTTGCTTCCATTTTGTTATAACACCACCAACAGCTGACCATGGAATACTTAGTATTGAGAAAATTTCACAAATGGACTTATTGCACAGGTGGCAACTTATCAAGGTACCAGGTTTGAATTCACTGAGCTCCTGAGAGCGACCCATTCTTTCACTAATGTTTGTAGAAGCAGTCTGCATTCCTAGGTGTTTGATTTCATACACCTGTGGCCATGGAAGTGATTGAAACACCTGAATTCAGTTACTTGGAGGGGTGTAGGTAGGTAGGTAGGTAGGTAGGTAGGTAGATAGGTAGGTAGGTAGGTAGGTAGGTAGATAGATAGATGGATAGATAGATAGATAGATAGATAGATAGATAGATAGATAGATAGATAGATAGATAGATAGATAGATAGATAGATAGATAGATAGATAGATAGATAGATAGATAGATAGATAGATAGATAGATAGATAGATAGAAACACAGACCCCCGTTGTACCGGACCCCCAGTTGAACTCCCAGGTCTGCTACAGGATAGGGGAATTCCCATAACACCACTACACCGCAATCAGCAAGCCTACACTACAAAAGTTAAACGGTGCGAACGTGACTGTCTTCACTGCACTGCAATCTGTAAAACACGATTTCTGTGGCAGAGTTTACACACGTGACGTATTCACTGCACACATCCCCTTAGGCCCTCCTGATTGCCTGGCTGGGAGCACACCTGGTGCCGGTGATGAGGGGAGAAGCAAATTAACAAAAAAATAAACTCCAAAAAAACAAACAAACATGAATAAAGAAAAGAAAAAGAACTAGTCCGCCCCACGGGCAATGCCCAGGTCTTTTTGCCCTCTACCGGCTCACTTGCCAGGGCGGACTAGACAAAGAAACAAACAAAACCAATCAATATAATCAAATAAATTGTCCCCGGCAAGAGCAGCGCATGGACCACCGATGCTGTTCCGTCGGCGATACCTGCCTAACAGATCGAGGCTCCTTCCTTACCCCAGGAGGAGAGCAGGTCCGTTTTCTTGTACCCTGCGCGTCCCGCACGCACATGTGGAATGAGGTGTGCACCCGCCTCATTCCACCGGGCCCAAACCAAGAACCGAACCCAAGTTCCTCCCATAGATATTTATAGTGCGCCTGATTGGCGCACCTACCACATATAGATAGATAGATGTGGGCAAGTGGAATGCTTTGTTGACTCATCCATCCACCCCAGCCTCCTCTGTACAAACCTCATTGTCTTTTCTCAGTTTGGACATCATCAGTTCTTTTCCTTGATTTCTCTCCTCGTGTCTTAGTCCCTCTCACCAGAGATGCAAATGGAAGAAGAGACGTGAGGAAAGAGGAGTCAATTCAATGGGCATTTATCAAAATAAGTCATTCAGTGTTGCTCTAAACCAACATTATTTAAACATGATGTGTGACACAGCTGCATCATCTACTTTCTTATAACCTGCCACCACTGTGTGTCACACCCCTTTTACACATGACGAGTTCCGAAAAGTCGCAAAGAACACAGCTCATAGATCCTCCAGCAAGCCTCCTCTCTTGAGATGCTTTTAAGGAAGTATGACCTCCTTCAATCCTCCTGGTGCACTAACATTGATTTCTGTGTCACAGGCAGGAGAATAGAGGAGTTTCTAAATAGGCAAATTACATGAACCCAACAGGTGACAGGTGAACGATGCGAGTAGCAGGAAGACAGGATGTAGAGAACAACAACAACACTGTATAAAGGCTTGGAGATACTAATTTAGGAATGTGAAACAGAATCAAGAAGGGTTGACCACAAAGAACAAAGGTCAGGAAGTGTCATAATAACAGAGCAGCTCCATCAAATGTTTCCTGGAAGACATGGAAGCAGTTCACCGATTTGGAATGAACTTGTTTTAATGTTATCAATTGTACCTGTGCTTTTCCCCAGTATGACAAACCAGAATGTGTAAATTCACATGCATATTTAGTTTATTTCTCATTCGTTCTCCTCTCCTGCTCCCAGTTCATCTGCTGACTGATGGTGTTCTTCCTCAGTTAAACTTCCTCAGTCTCTGTCTGCAGGTCTGTCATTTTACTGCTGTCATTTTCAAACCTCTTCCTTTCTCTTCAACTCCTCCTCATTTCCTGAAGGTGAATGCACTGATTTGTCAGTGTAGATTCTCAGCTATCCAGGTCATGGATAAGTGGTAGTCATAAGAGCTTCAGCAGAAGAGTCCCAGACATGTATCATCCCTTTCAACTCACATGTCTAAAACACAAGACTCACAGCTTGGAGGTGTAAAAGGTTGTGAAACTGTTGGGTGAGAACTGAGTAAATATGCTGCTGATGGTGAAGCTCTCTGCTGAAAGGTCTCAAATTTGCATTATAAACAGCTGATAAGTGGTGTGGTAGATCCCCTCCTCTGTTTAAAGACGGCTGTTCCTCTTTAACATGAATGTCTTCCTTCACTCCTCTCAGACCATCTGTCTTCTTTGTCCAGAATGTGAACATGTTTGCCCCTAAATGAGTCTCTTACCCCTGAGATGCAGAGGACTGAGGACTCTCCTGCATTGTGCCATGAACTTATAGAGCTTCACTGGACTGCATATACAACGTTTCTCAGTTTGTGTTTAGGTGTTTTATCCAATCATTGAGGGTTTCTGCATCAGAAGTGCAGACATACACACCAGTGTATGTTGGGTTTGGAGAAAGTCCTTCTCAGACACACTGATTTGTTTCAGTGATTTATTTTTTCCTCTTTTTCCCCCCAAAACAAAACATCTCCTTGTTGATGAGAGAGAAATGCATCATGCAGGACACAACTGTGCAATACAAAAATATACGCCAATATATTGGACTGGCTAATGGATGGACTTGAACTATCCATCCATTCATTATCTGTACACTGCTTAATCCTCTGTAGGGTCACAGGACTTGAACTATAAAGCTGGAAATAAAAACACTTAGGAGGTATAATAATGGAAACTATAAGGCACTCAGTTTTCTCTCATCAGCTTTTTAAAATGAATGGATTGAGGTATCATACATTCAAAATGACTATTTCCAGTGCCTTATATGAAATAATCGAAAAACATCACATCATGTAAGCCTTTACACACTGAATACATTTACAGAACTGTTGCCTTTGGGACATTTATTTCTACACATCTGGTATATAATGAACAAATCACACAACATCACCCATCAGCTCACAAACATGAACGCAGTAGAATTAGAAAAGCTGCAGGATGCTGAGGGTTTGAGCTTCTCTTCACCAAACTGTGACTTCCACTAATGTGACTGACGTCTTTACATAAATGACACAGTCTTATTTTTTCTTCACTTGAGCGTAGATTTCCTCTGGTACATCGTCTGTCTGAGTTAAGTTGCTGGCGGACTTGTTGACTTTCACCTCTGCGTACACTGTGTCCTGCTGCTGCTGGATGTCCTGCACCGAGTCAGAGGAAGGTTCACGCCTCTGCTTGAAGTCGATCTCTCCATAATGGATGTTTTCTTCTTCTTCTTCCCCTGCTTTTCGTTGTGGCCCTTCAAAAACCAGCTCTTCACCAGTCTGACTCTGTAAAAATGGACCAGATCAGAAGTTTTGAGGTGGAACTTCAGCTCTGAGTAAACTGGTTAACAGAGTAATAAAGAACTGAACAGTGAGTCAGATTACTGGGGAATATTGTATTTTATCACCTGCTGCTGAGTTTGATGCCTTGACTTGAACCACCTGGAAGACAGGAAACCCTGTTAGATGAACTATATTGTGCTTTATGGTAAATATATTGCACATGGTTGGAAATGACGTGAAACAACGTTAGTGGATGTGCAGCTACAATGTCAGTCAAAGTAGCTGTGTCATGTTTGCTGCTTTGATCTGTGATTCTTACCAAGCAAAGATAATCAAGCAGATGAGTAAGATGATCCCAAAGATCCCTCCAAGAACTGGTTCCCACCGGAAGGAGCCACCAGGCTGATCTCCTGATGGAAAACCACAACCAACATAAACACCAAGTGACTGATGTGGACACTCATTGCTGGTTTTTACATTAAAGGACCAGTGTGTAGGTTTTAGGAGGATCTGTTTACAGAAATGGAATCTAGTCTCCATAATGATGTTTTTATTTGTGTATAATTTACAAATCATTGTATTTGCATTGGTTTAGAATGAACCTTTCATATCTGCATAGGGGGCAGGTCCTCTTCTACAGAGCCCACCATGTGTGTGCAGTAGCACACAACCAACAAACCAAACACTGGCTGTAGAGAGAAACTTTCACGTATTGACGTGAGACCTAGTGTAGATTCTCCTACAAGCTCAGTGTCACTCCCAACTCATGCAATACACTTGGTACCCTTTAGCATCATTTTAATACATGTAGTTGTCAAATAGTCCTTCAAATAAATGTGAATGTAAGAAACAGACGCCATGAGTCTATCGCTACATATTCTCTGCTGGTGTCATTGTTGTGCTGTGTAGTTAATGTGGTGAATGAGTGTATTTTAACCCAAACCATGATCTTTAGTATACAAGTAGTTTTGGTGCATAATCTTAACCAAAAGAAGTGAAACACCAGTCGTCCATCATGGAGACACAAAGCTCAGAGCTGTGGTTGACAGTCCTCTGACTTACACTGAATCCACTCTTCAACCTCCTCATGAAAACTGGAAAAACTCCTCAACATCTACTGCTGTCAACCACTGACACAGGTGGCACCTTCATTAGAGGACACATTGAGCGCTTTGACTAGACGACAGCATTTGATTGGTTTAGGAATGAGAACAGGTCGAACCTTCACACTTTATAAAGTGCTGGTTGCAGTCTGAAACCTCACCACTGGATGGCACCAAATCCTACACACTAGTCCTTCAAATTCAATTGCATAGTTTGTCCGACACCATTCATTACAAAATGAACAAGACAGGGTCCAGAGAGCGTAAAACACTTGTATTAGCAGATTCAGTAAATTAAACCACAGACTGCCTTTACCTTCAACAGTCAGAGGGATCTCAGCTGACTCCTGATAACCAAGAGTATTTGTGGCCACACAGTAATAAACTCCTCCACCAGAGACATTAAACCTATGAAAGTGTCCTTCAGCTACTTCCTTGGGTCCATCTTTGGTTTTTAAGAACCAGGTGAAGCTGCTGACAGGAGGATTGGCTCTGCTGGAGCAGGTCAGGTTCACATAGCTACCTGCTGACACCAGACCTGGTGGACTGATGGATGCTGAGGTTTCTTTGGGGGCATCTGAGGAAAACGGGATAGATATTTACTTCATGCTTTGAAAAAAACTCAGCTGACATTTCATCAATCTACTGATAGGACCCAACAAAGAATTCTGGTTGCCTTACATGTAACATTCAGAGTCTCGTGTGTCTCTGCTGTCTTTCCATGTTTTCCTTCATCCACAGGATATGTGGCAGAGCAGCTGATGTTGAGTCCATCATCTTTGTATGACAGAGTGATGCTCTGCTGGATTTCAATTGTAAAGGTTCCATCTGGGTTTTCCTGTATGTGTTTGTGAGGGTCTTGTTGGAGATTCCAGGTGAGTTGAGGAAGGGAGTGTGGACAGGGATCGAAAGCTGAGCAGCTGATAGTGACAGACTCCTTCTCCGTCAGTTCACCTGAGATGTTGATTCTGGGACTCCATGGAGAATCTGTGGTTTCACATCAAACAATTGTTTTACATTTTAATCACAATATTCAATTACAAATTTTCTTCATTACTACCCAGTTACAGTGTTGAATTCTAAAAACCAATGCTGACACTTTGATATTCAGTCTGCACTTAGATTTGATTTTCTTGGATTATTTTACAGACCAAACTGCAACAAATGTGATATCTTTTATCTAAAGGTTTATCCAGACAACAGTTAGTGTCAGAAACAGTAATCAAAGCGAGAATTTATCTTGATTTTAATATGAAGAAATAAATGTAATTGCACTCATTACTTCTCTTTTTCTAAATGTCAGAAGTAAAATTCAGTTCACACAGTATGTACTTTTTTTCTGACTTTGCTGTCATGGTAATACAGTTAATAACATTGGACAATAACAAATAGAAAATATAAATAGAAAATAGTCATATAGGTTGATTTCTCTAACATTTGGTGACTACAGTCTGACACACGGAGCAGGCGATATTACGTATACCAAAGTCCTTTTATAATTATATAAGTAAAGTTTGTTTTACTGGTTTTTGATCTGTGGACTTAAATAAATAAAACTTTCTTACCTTCGATTGTTATCCAAAGAGGATCACAGGAAGCTGTTGCCTTAAATGGTCCATTCTCAATTCTGAAGAAGTATGTGTCTGTATAAGACTTGGTTAAATTAGGAAACAGAGTGGTGCAGTCTCCCTGACGCAGGTCTCCAGTTATTTCCATTGGATAGGTGTTAACTGTCTGACTGCTGTTGAAAATAACATTCTGTGGATATTGGGCAAAGCTAGCATCACTTTTAATCCAGACTCCAAACATAAGTCTCCTGCTGTCAAACCCTTCTCCTGGTTTAGCTGTAAACTTACAGGGGATCTGCAAACAAGACCCACTCAGTGCTTCCATCTTCTTTGGTGTAGTGATGAAGAGGGCAACATTAACCTCAGGACAATCAGCCAAAGCCCCTGTAAAGCAGAGTCAGAATCACAGTGAACAGTAAACATCTGCATGAAGAGAACATTCATGCTACCAAAAGTTATTTAAGCATCCATGTGTTTCTTGCTGGTCTTTCCTCTCATACACTGTGAACAGCTTTAGTATAAAATGACTTTGTAAAGTATCTCTGTCTGCACTGCTCTTTCAGACAAATGATCAAAATCAAGCAACTTACTTGAAATAAAGAGGAGGCTCAGTAACACGTTGCTGGTCATGATCTTCACCGACAGGACTGTCATCCAACTGTACACCTGTGAAAATAAGTGCTTAAATAATTACCCAACTATAGGATCAAACCAGGACCTTGTCTTGTTCTCTGGGTTTTAGGAAGACATTAATGATGTAAAGCATTTTCTGAAATTACATTTTAACCCAACTGCACCAAACTCAAGCTGATGAAATACTTTCCAGGGCAGTATAAGGATTTCAGAAGCTGACAAACAAAACGAGTAAAATCTATTGGGTTTTCCTCACCAGATGAACACTCTGCCACGGAAGAGAACCTGTTAAGTAATAATCATGCAATTTGAGAATTTCAGCAGAGCCACAATAGAGCAAGTGAAACACTTCCCTGTTCAGATGTCGTAATGTAAAAACAAACAGAACTGAGTTCTCAAGAATGTAAGAAAAAGTTTTCACTCCTCTTGATAGTAAGGAACTCATCAGAGGTCACAAAACTCATGTACTCTGAACATATTCATTTAGGCCTGTATATATGCTTTACCTTTTTAGATCCTGTTACCGTTATATTTTGTTAATCACTGATCTTGTGTGTCTGTTAATTTTACTTCCCATCTTTGCGTGACTGTTTGCTCAGCCCATATTAGTTTCACATTTGTCTTCTTATCTATCAGTTCCCTTTATCTATATAGTCTGGCGTTTGCTGTTTTCTGTTTTTGGTTCACCTGAGTTCACTCTCTGTCTGAGTTCAGCCCTTGTGTTTCTCGCTTTTGTCCTTTGTGACATAAAAATTTCATGGCTCCTTGGTTATTAGAGTGAATTATTCAATCCAGTTTCATTTTAGAGCACCAATTCCTCAGCGTTAAAAACAAAAATCTTGGCTTTACTCAGAACACATTTCCAGCAGAACCAGGCTCAGTCAGGGAGGCCATCTGCCTCAACTGGTTGGGGTGAGGGTGAAGGAAAGACAATGGGGGGAGGGTGGAGTGGTAACAGATAGAAATCAGACAAACACATAACAGATTATGTCGGAGGACAAAAGGACTTTGCTTTCTGATAAAGCCACAAAACCTACAGGTGCATTTCTCTATTTTGAGCCTCCTCGTCGGCTCCATCTTCCAGTAACAGTTCTTAGTGTGGGATTTCGAAGCATGTTTCTATTCCTAAAATGAATCTGAAGGAGACAGACGGTTTGCCAGAGGAGTTATGAGCAAGGATGCAGAGGTGTATCCTCACTGTAGCCTTTGCTGCAGTCTTTTCAGCACCCGTCACTTATAAAGGAGGTATCAAAGTAAAAGTTAATATATACTCCAAGTTGCCATGAACACTGTTCTGCTTATCTGACAGAAATAATCAAATACAGTGGAAGGCTGTGACTGAACAATGGAGAAATGATGCTGTTGTATATCACACCTTATATTTAACTGACTTTGAGGAGATCTTATTTAGTTAAATGTGTATTCCTTTGACTCCTCTCTTCTCGTGTTTCTTCGTTGGTTCCTTCACTTGCATCTCTGGTGGGAGGGATTACGATGTGAGTGGAGGGGTTGAGGTTGTACAAACTGAGAAATGAGTAGGGGAGTATGTATGGAGGAGGTCGGGGTGGATGGAAAAGTCAACAAAACATTACACTCGCTCACAGGAGACCGCTGCTTGTTTAGCTTAACTTTAACCATGTGTTTATTCTGTTGTATTATAACCTAAATCCTGACCCTGGCCATGTTTTTTATTGTACCTAAACCTAACTCAGTGTTTTCAATGGTGTTATCACCTACTACACAAGGATTATTTATCTCCTACCTCTCGTATAACCTTCATGCTAACATGACTTCTCAGGTTTGAGGACTTCTACATTTTGAATTAGCAGCTATAATGTATAATGTACAAATATTGCAAACACCTGCAACAAAATCAGAATTCAGAACTGATTTTTTTAAACACAATATTTGATGTAAAGTTTAAAAAACACCACAGCAGTGAGCGTATAGAGTTTCAGTTGAAATAAAGTGCTGCAGAATCCCCACATCACGTCCTTTTGCTTTTTTTTGGTGAAGTCAAGTCAGCGTTCCAAAGTAATCTGTGTAAGAACTTAACACCATAAAAGTGTCTTGCTAAAGAGGCCTGCATCGGAATGCAAACAGCAATGAGACAACAATAACTGACTTCCCTGTTAAACTGTTGTAACCTAAGACCAAGTTGACTTCCCATCTTTAAAGACTTACAGTAAGTCCTGTTGGCTTTTTTGTTGTACAGCTGCTGAACATTATCTCAGCTTCACTGTACCTACTGTAAATATGAGATGTGAATGAGGAGGAAACAGGTGGAGTTCTCCTGCACTAAAATTCAACATAAATTCATCAAATAGAAGAGCAAAAGAATCTTCTGGTGTTTTCATCTTTTTTTATGACATTGTATATTTACTATATCTCAAACCACAAAAATGAAAAACTGATTTGCACACTTGCGATATTATTTCATTGTGCAGAATGAACAACCTGCAGAAAACGTTCTTCTCGATCTGCAAATAAGATAATTTCATACTAAGAAAATATAACCAATCAAATGTTCTACACAAACTTTCACTGCTTTTTTCATAGCAGGTTTTGCCTCGCACACATCACTGGCTCAACTGAAGTAAATATTTCACACAGTTGCAGCTTCCTCCTACAAGCTGAGGACAGGAATTAACCTGCTGAACTTCAGACTTCTGCTTCTTCTTTGCCGCTTCATTAATCGCAGGTGGCAAAGACATACAGCAAATATCAAAACATTTGTAAAAAGATGGAAGAAGTTAAAATGCTAACATATAAGAAAATCAAGAAAAGCACAGGGCAAGATATGAAGCAGTCCCACAAGAAGACACAAGGCACATTACGTCACTTAAATATTATAGTTTAGCATTGTTGAGCAAAGACCAGATGGAGGCCTAAACTGTTCAGATTATTGTATTTGTGCTCAATGTTTTTTACTTGCATGTGTTGCTAATTTAGCGCCAAGATTGCCCCATAAATTTACAGTTTTACTTGCCTTTCACAGCTCTTATTAACTAAATCCGAAGTGCTTGGTGTTCAAATCTTATGTCTGCGCAACGTTACATATTTATGACAAATGAGCATCTGTTAAATTTAAAGTCACAAGAATTATTGCATTGTGGGTGTATGACTATAAGTGTCCATCCAGAGTTGAGCTTTGACCTTTTGGATATAAAAAATGTCATCGCATTATTTAATCCTAATATGAATTTGTGCAACATTTTGTCATTATTTAGCGTAAATCTGTCATATGAATCCTTAAGTTATGGTTAAAAAAGACTATTTTGCAAGGTCACAGTGACCTCTTACCCCCAAATTTTTATAAACTCGTAGGTGAATCCAGGAGAATGTTTCTGTCAAATTGAAAAAATCCGGTCAAGGTGTTCGAGAGATACTGTGTTCATGAGAATGGGGTGGATAAACATGCCAACATAAGGTCTCTGGCCACACTGGTCTCAAGAAAGACAGCAACAACTCAGCTAATCTGCTTCATTAAGGCTGTGTCGGCTCGATTAGATCAAATTGACATAACAGCAACCAAACAAACATGCTGCTAAAACCTGGTTCTTGCACCACGTCATTTTTTTCAGCTGTGAGTCCACCCACTTCAAATCGGTGAAAGGAACACAGAAGCGGAAAATTAAACTGAGAAATACTTGATGTGAGAAAACTGAGGCTGCAGTGTAGCTCGTTGAGTTAAGGCGTTACCATGTCACCAGGTTGCCAGCAGTGGCCGTGAGTTTGAGTCCGGCTCATGCCTCTCTCTCCTCTATACCCCCTTTCGCTCTGTCTCTCCCTCTGTCAATACAAATGGGAAAAACTCCCAAAAAAATATTTTTAAAGAAAGAAAACTAAAAATGTCTGAAATACTTGTGTAACACTTTTCTGATGTAGTAACTTTGACTGCAACCCCTTCAGTACAGCTTAAAACAGAGTCAACACACTCACATTATCAAAAAATTTAAATAAATTATGATTCACTTGTTACTTTTAAGCATTAATTTAAACATAAATACCAATTAGAATGTAACACAGTACAAAATCAGCGGCATTAATAGTCATACATTTTGTTTAACAGCTTGACACCAGTGTTGCTTGACGCCTTCAGTATTTATAGCCTCACCAAAAACAGAAATATAAAAAAACACACCACACCAGGTGCTATTGGCACAGACAGAAATTACCAAGGCTGTGTTGCTAAATTTGAGTTATTTTAAAAGAAGAAAAAAAAGTCTCAACAAAGCTGTGTTGTAAAAAAAAAAAAAAACACCATGGCTTAGAAAAGCAGAATAAACATTCTGCAGGTTGTTGGTAAAAATAAATATATTGCAGTGAGGAGAAATGCAGACTTTGTCCAGCATCTGTATCCGAGAAGACTGACAGCCTATTTATAGTGTAACAGTGAACACAAAACTTTTCTTCTGTTGACTGGTTTTCTTCAACTCAACTACTTTAAAATTCAGTTTCCTGCATTTCAGAACAGAATTCACTGTAAGTACCACATAACTGAGTGTGCAGTGTTCACACCAAAGGGCGAGCTGATTGTTACTCCTGTTAATTTATGTTGTGAAAGAGCTAAAAGTAGCACATGACTTTTACACACAAAGTCCTCAAAAACATTTCCGCAGTATTTTATCACTTACTGATTACATCTTGTGTGAAAAGATGCAGGAAGGAAACCGCAGAAACTTCAGGCACAATTTGCAATGCCGCTGCTAAAACAGCAAACATTTCAAATATTTTTTTAAAATTCTAATTATGAGCTTCAACCACAAATACAAATCTGGATTATACATTTTCACTAGGTGTACGGCAAGCCTTTTATTAAAGTGCAATAAATACCAGCAACTGTGCTTCATCTTCATTTTGTCATCGTTCAAACACAAATACACATATGGATGATCGATAGCTATGACACATGCTGCATGAGTAAAACAAACACACTGATACAACAAAAAGCATAGAAATGCATAAACATCCAGCATAATTCTTCACTGGTAATATACTGCTAATGTGACTGCAGAGTGGACTTTCTTGAGTTGCCAATCATTTCCATAACTCCTATTTTCCTATGATGGAATAAAACACATGGGTCTTCGTCACACAAAACAATCATGCACTTTGGTTCTTTCATAAATTTAATTATAGGTCCTATGGAAATATGTCATAATCTACTGGGTCAAAAATATACCTACAGCAACTGGAATAATCAGTTTTTATGTTGTGGAAAGCTGTGTTATTTTAATTTTCTCAATAGCGTGACCTCTTAACTTCTCATGAGTGATACTGATTGACTGCAGCTGTTGTCTCGTCCGAGCCAATTTATATAAGGACCATTTGATACACTGACTGGACTCAGTCACAAACACTACAATGAAAAAATCTGAGGAGCTCAGTACAGATCTGAAGAAGAAAATCATTGACTTGAACAAGTCAGGGAAGTAACTTTAAACCATTTCAAAGCGGCTACAGGTCCCTAAATTGTCTGTGCAAACAGATGTTTGTCGGTATAAAATGCATGGCAAAGCTTTGTCACTGCCATGATCAGAGGAAAATGCAAGCTATCACCAGCTGCTGAGAGACATTCGGCCTGGATAAGATGAAGAGTCAACCAAGAATCACTAAAAAGCAGGTCTACAGTGGATTAGAAGCTGCACAGGAGTCAGTGTCCACAGTCAAGTGTGTTTTACATCATCATGGGCTAAGAGTCTCTTTCCTCCAGAAGTGACACCTTCAGGTTCGACTGAAGTTTGCTGCTGATCACATGGACAAAGAAAATGCCTTCTGGAGGAAAGTTCTGTGGTCAGATGAAACGAAAACTTGGCCATTTTGCCACAATGACCAGAAATATTTTGGAGGAGAGAAGAGGAGGGCCTTAATCCCCAAGAATACTGAACTTACTATCAAGCACGGTGGTGGTAGTATTATGCTCTAGGGCTGTTTTGGTGCCTGTGGAACTGGTGCTTTACACAAAATAAATGAAATAATGAAAAAGGATGATTGCTTCCACAATCATCAGCCAGAAGGTCGGGTGTTCCAACAAGACAAGAACCCCAAAAACACATAAAAAGTAATAAAGAAATCAAAGCTAGAATTAAGGTTTTAGACTGGCCTCCCTAAAGTCCTGACTTAATCCTCATCAAAAACCTTTGGGCTGTGATGAATAAATAAATCTGTGTCGGAAGGCCAGATAATTTAGTTGAACTGCACCAATTCTGTTGAGACGAGAAGTCAAAGATAAAACTAGAGTCTTGTGGACGGCTACCAAAAGCACCTAACTGAGGTGACAATGGCCAAAGGGCATTCAGTCAAATACTAGCCTTGCTGTATGTCTATTTCTGACCCAGCAGATTTGATCATATTTCCAGAAGACCTATAATAAATCTATGAAAAAACCAAAATGCATTATTGTTTTTTTGTGACAGAGACATGCTTCTTTCATTCCATCAAAGAAAATTAAGAGTTTTAGAAATCACTGGAAACTCCACACTGGTACGATATACTTTTCAAGTGTATGTAAAATTTTGTTCACAGCTTTATGTAGGAGCGCCACAGACTACAGTAAAAAAAAAAAGTGCATATAACCCAACATGAACATCATGAACATGTTAATATTGACCGGATGTGGAGGTCTTTAGGCTCCCTGAAATCAATAGAGGATACTTTCACATGCTCATTTCTTCTTCACTTGAGCATAGATACACTCTGGGCCATCAGCAGTCTGTGTTGAGCTCTTGCTCACTTGGACCTGTGAATAGACGACATCCGGCTGCTGTGCGCTGTCCTGCACAGAGTCTGAGGAAGGCTCAGGTCTCTGCCTGGAGAAGTCAATCTCTCCATAGTGGATGTCTTCATTTTCTGCTGTTGTGGTTTGTTCTTGCAGAACCATATTCTGCAAAAAATGGACAATACATGAAATGCTATGAGGAGCTTCAGGCAAACTTGTAAGACATAATCAGCTGTTATCATCAGAGTAACCCTGCTTTTATTGAACACAGCAAAAGAAAACTATAATGCTGAGCCAAAAAACGAAAAAAGGAATCTGTTCTGTCACCGTGAGTAGAAACAAATTCACAACACAAGATTTGCACAGTACAGTACAGTTTTCCTACCTGATCTGGGTGTGAAGTTGAATGTCTTGACTTTAACCACCTAGAAGAGACAGCAGGGATCTTAATTTAAGTATTTAGGTGTAATATTATCACAGTAATAACCATCTTTCTCATTGTGGATTTTCTAGGAAGTCTGTTTTCAATACTTTGTTTTGTAGATGGGTTTAATAGGTCAGTGTGGAATACATTGTGCTACTGCAATCAGAAAAAGGGTTATTCCAGGTTAAATGATCAGGGGCCTGCTGCCCAGCCTTCTCTGATTCAGTGGAAACTTTTTTATTGTAAACTATGGACACCTAAAATGGTATCTGTGAATTTTTTGTTTGATATACCAACTACTTTCTGAGATAATAAAAAATGTCCGTCAACCCACTTTAAGTATTTTTTTGCACATTGATATTTAACAATATCTAAGGAACCTTAAAAGATAAAAGCCTGATTTCTGTCATCATTTGACTGATTCAGAATCTGCAATATTGCACAAGTAGATGAGAAAGTGTCTGATTATAAATGAGTTAACATATGAAAAAAATTTGAAGCCGTCATGAAAAATCCCATCTCTCACTACACAATGGGAAGAAGAAAGACTGTGAAACTGCAGTGATAAGTTTTGTTAGATTCAGTTTATCACAAAAAAACTAATTTCTGCAATGTGAAAAGTTTCCTCCACTGATTAGTCCTTAGATTCCATTAGATTGTGTTATGAAATTATTCACATAGCTTAGACACTGTGAAACTCAACTCGAGTGGTTTCAAGAGAATCAAGAAAAAAAAAAGAAGAGTATCATCTGCATAGTAACTAATATCTTTGTTTGTTCTGTGTAATATCTGCACTTGTAGCAGCATGTAAACAGAACAGAAATGACCCAAGTACACGACCCTGAGGAACGCCACAAATGCATCTTTGGTTGTAATTCCCAGTAACACAAAAACATCTAGGTTCAAGATATGAACTTAAAAGAGTTGCGAAACTTTCCACCCCAATGTGATAATCAACATTATCAAAACAGGAACTGTGGTCTGAAGAGCTGTCACTAAAGATAACCAGTGTGATGAATATGCTTATCATGCGCAAAAAAAAAGAGAGAGTAGATATGGAGGACTTAAGATGATTAAACGTGGACCTAATGTTGATCCGTGATGCTTACCAAAGGATGAAAACCACACACATGAGTACGATGACCCCAATGATCCCTCCAACGACAGCCGACAGTGATGAAGGCTGTTCGGTTTCTAACAAAAACATCAGAAGTGACAAAGTCAAGTTAATAAAAGTCATCATTGTCACTCTGCACTCAAGATCACCGAGGACCCACACAATACTTTGCACATGTATTATGCAAGCTGTGAGATGCAGTGTGCCATTTTGACAGAGATGATATAGAGATAGTATGCTGGCATGACTAGGTCTAGTTCTAGTTTGTTACATATAAACCCCTGGTCTGAATCTAAATTGGCATCTGCGTTTTCGAGACTGTCGTTAGTATACAGCAGTTTCAAGTGTTTCAAGCAAGACAGCCTGTTTCACACATGATAAGTCTTCCAGCACACAAAAAATACAACATATGGACATGTTAATGAGGTAAAGCCAACTTGATTTTCACTGGAGGGGATCTTTCAAGCTCTTGTGAATGCAGAGAATATTTCCCACTTTATTCCTCTGTGCCATGTTAAACAGACATTTTTTGGGATATATTTATATTAACTTCTTATCAAACACATTATTTGCAATTCTGGACACAGTATATTTGCATATATTATTATGTGTAATACAGTTCATCCAACACTAAGTCTTCCGGTTGTGGATGCAACTGTGTTTACCTGCAATACGTAGAGGGATCTCAGCTGACTCTTGATAACCAAGAGTATTTGTGGCCACACAGTAATAAACTCCTCCACCAGAGACATTAAACCTATAAAAGTGTCCTTCAGCTACTTCTTTGGGTCCATCTTTGGTTTTAAAGAACCAGGTGAAGCTGCTGACAGGAGGATTGGCTCTGCTGGAGCAGGTCAGGTTCACATAACTACCTGCTGACACCAGACCTGGTGGACTGATGGATGCTGAGGTTTCTTTGGGGGCATCTGAGGAAAATGCGGCAAAATGTACGTCATGAAAGACGAATCAGAGCCTGAATAAACCACAATAAACAAACTGTAATGTAGAGACAGGATCACTTACATGTAACATCCAGAGTCTCGTGTGTCTCTGCTGTCTTTCCATGTCTTCCTTCATCCACAGGATATGTGGCAGAGCAGCTGATGTTGAATCCATCATCTTTGTATGACAGAGTGATGCTCTGCTGGATTTTAGTTCTAAAGGTTCCATCTGTCTTTTCCTTTATTTGGTTGTGAGCATCTTTTTGGAGATTCCAGGTGAGTTGAGGAGGGGAGTGTGGACAGGGAGTTAGAGCTGAGCAGCTGATATTGACAGACTCCTTCTCCTTCAGTTCACCTGAGATGCTAATTCTGGGACTCCTTGGAGAATCTGTGGTTTCACATCACATTTTTTTTTCTTGAGAATACAGCACATTACACCTTGAACCAGTGTTTAAAATCTACACACTCCCTTTGGTGACATTAAAACCTGCCCCAAATTCACATATCACCAACTGTTGATACGTGTAAAGGAATAAAAAAAGAATTCCTTTTTGAGTTTGCTCTTCTTATCTAAAGTGTGTTGAAATGAACACAATAGCAGTATAAAACAAAAATATACTATAACAAACAGGAAATACAGGGCACGAATATACAAGCAGTATTCAGTTGTCAGGCAGGACAGTCAATATGACTGTATTATAACGTTTAGCCTTAAAGGAAGTAAGTTTCAAAATGAAGGTTAGGTTCAATAAAAAAAGAAAGAAAAGAAAACAAACAGGAAATTCTTTACCTTTGACCGTTATTCGAAGACGATCACAAGAAGCTGTTGCCTTAAATGGCTCGTTCTCAATTCTGAAGAAGTATGTGTCTGTGTGACTTCTGTTTAAATTGGAAAACAGAGTGGTGCAGTGATGACCGTCTCCATATTCACAGACACACACTCGTTCCCTGAAATTACAAACAACAAAAATAATCTGCTTCAGTCATTTCACTTGTGAAGTTTTCACTGTGTTTAACATCTTTTCAAGCAACTTCTGTAATTCAGATGTACTAGAAACTCACACCATCTGCAGGGCTGTGCTTTCAAAATCAGATGAATTATAAAAGTTACAGCTGATAACAGAAGAATTCATCAGTTCACGTTTTGCTGTTGTGTGTTTCTTGTCCGACGAAGTAAAACTAATCAACCGACGGTTACAAACACGTAATGCGTCTGTCTGCAGTGCATGGAGAATGACAGAATAAAAAGAGGAAACTAAGAAATAGAAGTAGTAAAAGTTTTCCTTACCAAACGAGTCCACGGGAAGTTTTGTGAGTTGACAGTGAAGACAAGTGGTTTCTAAGTGTTCAGTTGACCATGTAACCCAGCTGTTGTAATATGGTGGGAAGAGGACTTGCTGTTTAAGAAAGTGAACCAAAGTCAGTTTTTTTGATTGCCAAGTTGCCAAACGTCATATGACCCCGATGACTAAAATAGAGAAACAGAGTCACTGCTGCCCTTCCTGCTAATACTGAAGGGCTGACAAAGGAAGTCAGATATGATAGCCTCATAAACTTTTCAGCTTGCTTCCTCACCTCAAAGACCTTTTGGTCAAATCTGACTGATTTTGAGCTTTTTATAAATAAACAGATTCAGATTGTGTTAAATATCTGTCTCAGTTACAACTATGCAACCAAAAATGATGAGTAAGTGCTGGAGTTCTCTCGTGTTTTTACTTGTCTCTTTAAAAATCAGCATTTGAATGTCATTAAATACATTTCATGTCGGCATCTGCTGGAGAAGTCGGATAAGAAAAAAAAAAAGAAGTTAAGAAATGACTGACATAGTCTAATCATAAAAAAAAAAACTCCCCAGCTGTTGTGACTTATACTGACTCATGCAATAGGAAAATAAATGAAAGACATTTTAATTTTTGTGTTAAGATCATTTTAACTAATTGACACGAGGTGGGGGAAAAAATAATAAATAAATAAATAAATATTCATCCAAGTCTGAGGTTGTCTTTAAAGACAGTAACGCCATTTAGCCTTTACCGATCAACAGAGGAAAATTCCACTTTCTTTTCAGAATTAAAAACTTTATTGTGATTATACTTCAGTGCAAGACAGCAATACAAACAACGTTTTGAACAATGAAATTTTACCGAGTAGACAAAAACTAAACGGTGGATAAACAGTGAACAATACACAACATGTTGTTCTAATTACATTGACATCTTTCCTTCTCCTTGTGGCTCGTGATGACAACTCAGAAACCTTAAAAGCTATTACAAATTCATTCAAAAAGGAAAAAAAAAACTGAGGTGTCACATTGCCATAAATATTCAGATGCTTTGTTATGAACTTGAAATTTAGCTCAGCCAGCTCTCTTTTATGCTGATTGTCTTCGAGATGCTTCTAAACTTTGATTGGAGTCCACCTGTGGTAAAGTCAGTTGACCGGACGTGATTTGGAAAGGCACACACCTGATAATGTAAGGTCTCAGAGCTGACTATTCAAATCAGGGCAAAACCCAAACCACAAGATGGAAGGAAATGCCTGCTGAGCTCAGAGACAAGATTGTGTCAAGGCACAGATCTGGGGAAGGCTACAAAGAGCTATTCTGCTGCATTAAACATTCCCAAGACCACAGAGACCTCAGTAATTCTTAAATGATGGGAGTTTCAAACAAGTAGGACTCCTCCAAGAGCTGATCGCTTCGTCAAACTTAACAATTGGGAAGAAGGGACTTGATGAAAGATGTGGCCAAGAACTTCATAGTCAATGTGACTGAGCACCAGACATCCTTTATGGAGATGGGAGAAACTTCTACGACAGCCATTACTGCATTTCTCCTCTGATCTGGGCTTTATAACTGGTTTTATTTTATAGATTTCAGGTCTGTTAAGTACTCAGCAATCTTTACTTTTATTGATACACTGAATTCAAGTATGAGTCGCTTCATGCAGTTGCTACAGCAAAAAATGTTAGCAAGAAATGGCCTATTTACACGACCATCACACTTCAGATACCTTAACTTCTTTCTAACTGGTTCTGAAGAGCTACAGCAATTGAAGGGGTATTTTAATCTTGGTTTTAACTTCCTCCTCAGACTTGCTGACACTTCACTTGTTGGGCGCTGATGCACCGCTGCTCATCTCACAGTTCACCGCAGCTGGTTTGTTGGAGCGTCTTGATCTGAAGAGACTGAACATAAAAACAAGGTTGAAGCAAAACAGGAAGAAATGAGTTTTGCTTTGTTTATGCTGCGATGACTCGTCTGTCTTATTCAGCTAAAACATATTTAAAATTAGTCTGTAGTTGCTAATGAATCACGGAAATGTTCGTCTCACCACTCAAAGAGGATCAGTGTGCTGACCAGCAACATAATTCCCAGTGTCTTCAGTATGACTTGGACCCCAACCAGTTCATCACCTGGAACACAACACCTTGGTCACCTTCTCGCTGATGGAAAAAGACTCATCACAAACATCCCAAACTACAATCTCTGTGCTTACCTTCAAATATCAGCTGTCGTCCTCTTGACAGCTGGATGTCCAGATGGTTTCTGCATCCACAGTAGAACAATCTGCCTCGATCCCTGCCGGCCACTTTAAAGCCGTAAACCTGTGTGTCGGCTTTGATCATTTCCAGTCTGCCGTCACTGGTCATGAACCAGACAAAGTGGACAACAGGTGGGTTGGCTTGGCAGGAGCAGGTTAGATTCACCATGCTGCCGACTGACACCGGATCAGTGGGGCTGATCAGCAGTGAAGTGTCAATGGGGGGATCTGGGAAGGGTTTCAGAGTGAAGAACATTTCATAATAAAAGGAGACGACCGTTTGAGGTTGAAGCAACAGCCAAGGAAACCATCATTCAAAAACCACAATGCTCTTTTAAAGGATCTACAACAGCAGCGTTGTAGCGTCACACAAATAGAACAATAATGAGGAAGAGTTTTTTTTACCTCTGATGTCAGGCTCTGATAAGACATACTTAGAGGTTTTTGATAGAATAAGTAAAATCTACCATCTTTATAAAACAAATGAAGTCTTACATGTAACATCCAGAGTCTCGTGTGTCTCTGCTGTCTTTCCATGTTTTCCTTCATCCACAGGATATGTGGCAGAGCAGCTGATGTTGAGTCCATCATGTTTGTCTGACAGAGTGATGCTCTGCTGGATTTCAATTGTAAAGGTTCCATCTGGGTTTTCCTGTATTTGCTTGTGAGGGTCTTGTTGGAGATTCCAGGTGAGTTGAGGAGGGGAGTGTGGACAGGGAGTTAAAGCTGAGCAGCTGATAATGACAGACTCGTTCCACTTCAGTTCACCTGAGATGTTAATTCTGGGACTCCATGGAGAATCTGTGGTTTTACACAGCATCAGACAACAAACAGAAAATACTGCAATCAGTAAACGGATGTAGAAACATGTGGCTGATGAAAGTCAGTGCTGATGATTTGATATTCAGACTGCATCCAAATTACTTTGCCCTGTGTCAAAACAACCTGTAACAAAAGCTATATTCAGAATTTCATCCATGTCGTCCATTTTGATTTTCACTCTCATGTTCATAAGGAATAAAAAATAACATTTTGTAGCGTACAACGGAGCAGAACATTCCAAACTAACACCCAGATAATCTAAGAGACCGTTTCTCAGAGCTGTAAATTGGGTAAGAAACCATTTCAAGAGACAGCAGACCCAAATCCCCCCTTTTTGGAGACGACAGGATGTCTCCCTTCTGCACCAGAATCTGATAAGGGTCATAAAAGCGCCAAAAGGTGACGAAAACCATACACCTCGGGAGAAGAGAGATGACATTCCTCCTAACACAAGGAACTCTTTGATGATTCGAACTAAACACTTCTAAATAATAAAATCAAAGAATTCAACATCTCTGGAGTGATGATCCCAACATCTGGACTCTGTGATACCAGGTTGATCAGGACCAGCATGGACGGAGAACACATTGAATCTGAAGTGTTTATTGCAATGCAAACACAAGAAACCGACACCCCCCTCCTCTCTGTCACGGACCACCACCATAAAAGACATACAGTGAGAGAGAGAGAGGTCTTTGATTCCCAGCATGTATACTTATAAGTCGAAATTTTTCTTATAATTGAATGTATATGCTTTTATCCGTAGTCACATTAATAGTTTACTTTCATGTAGCCTAGAAGTCTACTATTTGTAAGCTTATTCTTGTGTTATATCTTTTATTATTATTATCTCAGGAACCATGTGAGATAAACATATCATGTTTGGTGTCGTTTTAATCACACATTTAGTGAGATTTCAGATCTGTGATCATCATAGATATTAACAATTGGATTTGCATGTTTAAGAAATGATCTTAAAGTATGCTCTAAAGGTATTTGACCTCTGATGTCTCCTGGACAGTGAGACTCAAGACCACCCCTTGGGATGGACACAGCCACGATTGGTCAGATGCTGATTTGAATTTGACTCCAAAACTTTCTATATAAAAGGAAAGTCACTGGAATGCAAAGGCGGCTTTTACTTTTTAAACGTGCTAGGGGCTTTTACTATTTTTAAAGAACTTTAAGGGTTTCTTTTTCTTTCATTCAAGGGTTCACTACTTTTATCGGGCTAAGTTTTTTTGGGTTTGTGTTTTTGTTTCTTAAAGGCTTGAGATTTAATTTTTCTATTATTAACTTGAAGTTAAACCTCTTCAGTTAATTTTGATAATGCAACAGCACGGACATTTTCTTTTAACTATGAGCTTCGACTCTTAGTGTTTGTACTTTGGTACATTTTTACAACATGACTACACCAAAGTGCCTCCTTATCTCTGCGTTTCTGATCCGACGCATCCAGCAGATCATCACAGCTGAACATCCTGCGGCTGCCTTCTCTCTCCATCAAAGGGCTACGCAAGTATCGTTTTCTTTCTGCTAAACGGGTGAATTTATAAATTATGATTGGCTTCCAATTCTAAAGTGATTCTAAATTCATCATCTTTCTATCAGCTGCTTCCAGTGACGATCACAGTTAATTAGTTTATCCGCATTCATTCATTCATTCATTCACTGTCTGTTGTTATGTCATTGTTGTTTATTGTTTGTTTGTAGTTTAGTTAATAAATGTTTGTGTATAATTATCATCGGTTCTGCCGTGTATTTCTTTGTTTGGGATCTGGAGGTCAATGAAATCAGAATTTACGATTTTCAGCTAAGAGACTGATCAACTTCATTCAATTAAAGTCTCTTTGAGACTTAATCTAGAATGATAATTTTCTCAGTAATCTGAGATGGTGCCCCTTCATTAACGAGTGCAAATTTTAATTGTAAAGTGTAGTTATGCTACATTATATTGGTGCATACGTACGCTACAATTTCTATGCACATATGTTAGTACATCCACATATGTATATATTATTTTTATTTGAATGTACTAATAAGTTATTGAAGCCATATTAGATATTTAAACAATATTAGAAAACAACAGTAAAACTCTTAATAATCTCTATTACAGTTGTTTATTCGGCAAAAGCTGCAACGGATTTCACTTTTCATTCTTAGAAACAACATTATGAACTTTCCTACCTTTGACTGTTATCTGAAGAGGATCACATGAAGCTGTTGTCTTAAATGGTCCATTCTCAATTCTGAAGAAGTATTTGTCTGTATAAGCTGTGGTTAAATTAGAAAACAGAGTGGTGCAGTCTCCCTGACGCAGGTCTCCAGTTATTTCCATTGGATAGGTGTTAACTGTCTGACTACTGTTGAAAATAACATTCTGTGGATATGTGGCAAAGCGAGCATCACTTTTAATCCAGACTCCAAACATAGGTCTTCTGCTGTCAAACCCTTCTCCTGGTTTAGCTCTAAACTTACAGGGGATCTGCAAACAAGACCCACTCAGTGCTTCCATCTTCTTTGGTATGGTGGTGAAGAGGGAGTCGTCACCCTCAGGACAATAAGCCAAAGCCCCTGTAAAGCAGAGTCAGAATCACAATGAACAGTAAACATCTGCATGAAGAGAACATTCATGCCACCAAAAGTTATTTAAGCGTCAATGTGTTTCTTGCTGGTCTTTCCTCTCATACACTGTGAACAGCTTTAGTATAAAATGACCTTGTAAAGTATCTCTGTCTGCACTGCTCTTTCAGACAAATGATCAAAATCAAACAACTTACTTGAAATAAAGAGGAGGCTCAGTAACACGTTGCTGGTCATGATGTTCACCGACAGGACAGTCATCCAACTGTACACCTGTGAAAATAGGTGCTTAAATAAAATTCTACTTTTGGGGTCTTAAAATGCACATAATGATATCGAGGTGTATTTCTCCTTCTTCAGAACAGCAGTTTGAAACACAATATTTAAAGTAAAGTCTAAAAGAATACCACAACAGTGAGGGTATAGAAATTCACCTGAATCTACTCCCTGTGTCCCTGCACCATCTAGACAAAACCTCAGTTACATAAAACATCAAATGATCTATTTTGTTGTGGAGTCACTGCTACTGCTACTAACTCTGAGTCAACTCTGAGTTACAAAATAAAGCGACTGTCTCGGAAGTGAAATCCATTAAAAAAAAAAAGCACCATACCAAAGAAGAAATACCGTCTCAGCCGAACAGCTTACTGTAAATATGAGAGAAACACAAACAGTTCTTACTTTGCAGTTCACAAGAGGAAATGGGTGTGGTTCTCCTGCACTGAGATGAGGCTGGATGTCTTTTTTTATAGGATTTATTAGATTACACTTTTTATATGATATTTCCTGATCTTTTGCATGAATTTATTTACAATGAAAAAGATGCTCTGCTTGATTTTACATGACACATTTACTGCTTTTTACTACATTAATCACAACATAACAAACTGATTTGAACACATGTACGTTTTAATTTAATGTGCGCAAACAATAAAGAAACATACCACTGAATAAAACTTCACTGGCTCTGCAGCATTTACGTTTTTTTCTCTCACATTAATGTAACAAGTGGCTCTAGCTGCGCTGGGGTGTCTCTAAATTAATAATAAATCACATGAGCAACCCGTGTCTCCAAATACACCAGCTCACTTAAAAGAGGAAGATACTCAGTAGTATTTACGCTGTCACGTTCACGCACCGTGTTGCCATGACACTCATTCTCTCGATTACACACAGTGCAGTTATTTTTTAGTTTTCTTTGTCATGCAGGCATTGTTCCACTTTGAATTCACACATAGAAATGTTCATTAAACACACAGTAACCTGCATTTTTGCACATATGTCAAATCTGCTAAAGAACAGAGGCTTAATAATAATTATAATCTAACCTTCACTGATCCGCTTGGAGAAATTCCTTCTCTGCATTTATCTCATCCTATTCATAGTTAACCTTAACTATATGTACTAGGAGCAGTGGGCTGCTGTGGTGCAGCGCCTGGGGAGCAGTCAGGGGTCAGGGGACTTGCTCAAGGGCTCACAGTGGTGGTGAATGGGACAAGCGGTCGCTCTCATTTTCCCACGTCAACATCTTGCCAGTTCAGGGACTCGAACCAGCGGCCCACCAGTTACATGTTCGCTTCACAAACCACTAGACCACCACCGCCCCCAATTTCAGCTTTCGTTCATTGGTGCTGATTTCCACACAAAACTGTTCAAGTGAATTATTTCAGTATCTTTTTTTGCCACCACAAATCCTGAATAAAAGAAGATCTATACCTTTGGTTTAAAGGCACAGAAAGAAGAAAAAGTAGTCTGCTGCGAAAAAAGAGAAACAACAAGATCTTGTAACACAAAGCAAAACTGATGCAACACTGGAATTTCAGCAAACGCCAGGAAATGTATGCAAGGGTAGAAAAAAATAAAAAATAATAAAATGTTGAATCCGTTTGAATGAATTCAGACGTAATTCAGGAGGTCTGTTGTTCCACTGCAGCATATTTGTCCAGACTTTACTTCTTTGTTATTTGCACCCAAAACAAAGTTCTGTAAAATGTTTAGGTGCATTTTTGTATGTTTTCAGAATTTTTGCATGTTCACCCGCAAAAACACAAATTACCTTTTAAAAAATGATTGGTCCTTGAAAATAGAAAAAAGTACAACATGTCCACATGAGGTTCCATCGAGGCCTCAGAAAGTTCCTCTGTGTGTCTAAATTGTGGAAAATTACTTCCACCAACACACAGAACTAAGCAACAGATAATTAACTGTTAATCTATGAATAGTTAACGTGACATCTGTCTTCTCCTTTTGGCTTGTGATTCTTATCAGTCATTAAGTCTGTTGTCACAGTTTACATCTGCTGTTTTTTGCGGACATGAAACAGAGACAGAGAGACATTCAGTATGTGAAGCCGTTTTAGTAGCAGTTCTGTCATACTATAGTATCACAAGGTGGTACAATCAACTTCTTTGCATCAGATTCATGTGTTACTGTGAACTGTTAGTTTAGAGAAACATGTTTGAATCAGAAGAGAACTTCATCCATCGCCTGGGTTCAAGCAAAATCCTGATCTAAGTCACAAATCACTGAAAAAGCATCCCATAGTAAGAAACAATATCATCAAGAAGCACTTTAGGATGCACAACCTGGTCCCAATCTCACAATAATATTATGTTATACATGATAAAAAATACACAGAAGACCTTCTTTACAACCATGTAAAGTCATGTAACCCTCTCTTGGGGTTCCTTACCGCCGTCACTGTAAAGGAGCCTTTTGAGTTCTAAACTGTTTATGGAGGAACACTCTCAGAAAGGTTCTTCAACATTTTGTGGGGTTTAGGGGTCTTTTTGGAACTTATTATTAATATATATTCCTAAATAATGCAGAATTAATGACACCAGCCGTGTGCAAACGACTCTGTCAGCAGAAAGTCAGACAAGATCCTAATTTGCCCACATGTACAAAACCAGTCTCTAGAACTCGCTCTCAGTATGATCTCCAATTTTGTCCAAAAGAGCTCCATAATTTAACACCAAAAACATAAAACTTTGAATAATTTCTCCCTATGTTTTTGAACCTTCAGTGATGAAAAATTTGTTTTATATTGAACTAAAATATTACTATCAGTCTTGTTATTCCCTTATCATAAAATGAACCAAACCCACATACATGTTGAAATACTGTAATGTACATTATTATAATAAAACTAAGTGTTTTAAAAAAATAAATTAAAAGTGTTTACGCAGGAGTAACATTAGTTAGACCTACATCTAATTCCACAAAGAAAAATCTCCAGGAACCCCTTTTGAATTATTAGGGCTTCCTTCAGCCACATTTTAGTTGAATTAAGTTCCCTGGATAAACCCCCAGCATGGTTCTTTGTGTGCGATACGTATGTAACTAACTTTCCTTATGTAAGCATTTTTTTTCTATGAATCCCTCAGTGAATGTAATATTCTCTTAAAGAACTTGAACCCCACTGATGATTGACTGGACTCCTCACTTCTTGTATTCTTGAAAAGACAACTTCAAAGAATATAAAAAATCATAATCATGATTGTTGCCAATGTCAGCACATGTATGGACCGTTCACTTCTATCTAGGAGTCTATGCATAACCCAAAAATAAACACACGTCTGTCTTTTGTGGTAAACATGACGGCTTCACCACATTATGAAATGATTGATTATTAACAGTCTTAGCAGTCGTGAATAGGAGGGACGACTCCATTTAGTTTCTTTTAAATGAATGCAAAATTAGGAGATAAACAGACCACAGACACATTTCTCTACAAAAAAAAGTGTTCTTATTTTTATTTCAGACATCTTCATAACACTATTTCACGCTCATTAAAACACATCTAGCTTGGATTTTGTTTGGTCGCGTACAACACACAGCTGTTCAGACAAATCACAACACAAAATCTATTGCGTTGCAGTTTTCTCCTGCTTCACCTGCAGTCGTAGCATTTATTGCGTAAGAGTTATTCATAACAACAATAACTTCTCGGAGGAATTAAAGGACCCCTGTGTTCAGTCTATTTGCCCTTTCTAAATTTGCCTGGTGTGGCTCCGGTTTTCTGCTTTTTCTTTGCTGATCCTTTTATTTCAGGTTCCTGTAAAAGACAGAAGTAACACAACAGATAAGTTCAATATTCGGAAAGTTACTGAAGTGGCACGACAGCAATCTACTCGCAATAAAACCACGTTTAAACACTGCAGCATGCTCTTTATGGTTTAAAAGAGAACTAGAAAGAGGTTCAGACATGGGGAAACACATAAAACACTTCTGTAGGTGGTTAAATTACAACAGATTAAGTGCAAACACGTACAGTAGTAGAAGGATGTACACCGATCAGCCACAACACTCCAATCACTGACAGGTGAAGTGAATAACATTGATCATATTGGTACTATGTGCTGTTCTGATGGAAAACCTTGGATTCTTGCATCTCTGTTGATCAGACTTAGACACCCAAATAAACTTTGTCCTACAACAAGCACACTCCCTCAGTAAAATCACTGTGTCACTGGCCTACCCCCGCAGGAAAATGCACCCCACCACATGGAAAAACATCAACCAATCAGGATCATGTTGAGGAACATGACAATGGCCCAATGTGTTGATTAGACCTCCAAACTTACTACACCCCATTCTGATCAAGCATCAACAGGATGCAGTGGAAAAAGTTTGATTGACAGAGGCCCCACTGGACAAGCCAGAGTACCCAAAGGATCCAGTGCCAACGTCCTGGTTCCAGACCCCATAGGACACCCTGAGAGGTCCTCTTGTCCATGCCCAATGGTTCAGAGCATTTTTGAACACATAAGGGGGACCAGCACAACATGAGGCAGGTGGTCATAATGTCATGCCTGATCAGTGTATGTTTCAGTACATTCTTGACCCTGTACATATAATTTTGACTGACCTGTGTCAAGTTCAAAATAATGTGATAATTCATAATTTAAATTTGTGCTGCAAATTACTAGGTTTCTTTTCTATTGAAGATGTACGCTGTACAGGAGCTCAAAGAAACCACTGATGGCCCAATATTTCTCTAACACTGATGAGTGTATGAACACTTCTGACTACAACTGCAGGTGGCACTGCAGTTCTCCTAAACGTACCTTCCGTTTGGAGGACAAAGATCCAGTGACAGAGAAGAAGGAGTCCAGTCGTCCCTGTGTGCTGCCCTGTCTGCTCTTCACAATCTTCTTACAGCCGTTACGAATCCTGTCCTCACTGCACACACACACACAAAAAAATAATAACATTGTTTTAAAAAGCTGCACTTTATCCGATGTGCACAGCGTCATTTTCATCAACACGTTCACTAAAACATTTTACAAGCAGAAAAAAAACGTGTTTTACGTGTCTAGGCCAAAGGGGATGCACTTCAAACACACCTACATGAACAAACTCTGGAACAAAATGTTCACTGAACGTCAGAAGTTTGCTCAAGTGATGCCGGAAACATAATCTCTGTGTCTACACGGCCAACAGGGCAGCCTAGTGGTTAAATGTTTTACAACAAGCTGGTCCAGTTACAGTCACAGCAACAACTAATCATCATCATCATAGCAAGGGAGCTCAGTAAGCCAGTAAAGTCGAAGAATTCAACAGGCAGCACAGAGATAGAAGAGCCTAGATTTTATTCACCTGAACTGTTTCTCATTACACATGAACTGGATCAGTCCCTCTTCATCCGGCTCGGTCCACTTCAGCTCCACCGAGGAGCCATCCACCACTTCTGGCTTCAAAAACAGCCCCCTGGCTTCTCTGTACAGCCAGTCCTCTGGAGCAGGGTGTTTCTGCATGACGGCAAGCAAGACACTGGCAGAGTCAGAGCCTGTACCTCATTTAACTGGTTGAACCACGGTACAGGATTGCACCAAACATGAACTTACACTGGGGTCAATGTTTTCTAGAATCTCCTCGATGCAGCCGTGCTGTCTGATCAGATCGATGGCTCTCTTGGGGCCAATCCCCTTGATGGTGCCGCAGTAATCGCAACCAAGGAGAATGCACAAGTCTATGAACTGGAAGGAAGCACAGAAAGAAGGACTGAATGCAAGAAAGACTGAAATATGCAACGTTTACAGCTCAACAGCACATACAGCTCTGATTAGCAGGAGAGTAATGCAAAGTTTCTGCAAACAATTAGCCCAGCATGCTGACGCACACTGGGCAACAGTTTGCAGAGTGCAGTGTCAGCATGATAAAAGTACAGGAAGTGCTTTTTGAAATTTCACCTCGGTTAAAACAAAAAAGACACTATTGGTTATATAAGGTGCTTCACCTTTCTCAAAGTCAGACAAAAACCTTACCTGTTCATTGGTCAGGCCGATGTCCTGCAGGATGCGACTGAAGTGGAACTCCTGAATCGGAAGCTTCCTGAAACAAAATAAATTCCTTTAATTATCAAGTTCATAAAATAATACATTTTCATTCAATTAAGTAACTATTCTATCTGTATTAACAGCGGGTACACACAAAATCATCCAAAATAATCAAATTATTAAATGGTAATACAAGACATACAACATAAATATGAGATTCATACTGAGACATGCCAACACAAACAATATCACCAACACTAAAGTTGTTCCAAACAAGTTTTGCTACTACTTTAATACAACAGAGGGAAGGTACTTCAACTATATGATGTTGTGGCTTTGGTACTTGTAGCATCTAGAAAATGAATCCTAGTTTCTTATAAAACACACAAAGCTGTTAAGACAACACAACTCTGTTAGCATTAGCAGGAAATTGCTTAATACATTCTAACATCACTGAGTGCATAAACTAGATTTGTTAGTAATGTCCACCACAAACTGGAAGAAAACAGATAAAAAACAGATAAACAACAAGTCACTTCTTCTTTCAGCCTGAAAGTGAAAACTGTTCGTACTTTGCTTCACTGGCGGTGAGATGTCTAAGCAGGACGTTTGTCCCAAAAGTCAAACCGTCCATATCCTCTGTTGCTGTGGCAAAGACCTTCCCTGCTTTAACCAGAGCAGCACAGCTGGCCTCGGCCTCACAGGGAGCCTGAAAGACAAAAATCATTCAGTGACACAGAATTATCCAACCTGATCTGCCCTGATGCATGTCATTAAATATTTTAGTTGCCGAGCATAACGTACACCAGAACCATTTTTTAAAACAGGGAGTTTATCAACTTCGTATGTATTGAGAGCGAACATTGTTTTAAAGCCAAAAGTAGTTTATGCTTCACTGTTACATTTTCAGTCTTTTTGAGTCTTTAAAGTTAAGTTATGCTCGAAAAGTAAGAGCACTAAAAAATATGCCAGAAGGATTTCCAACCAGAGAAAACAAAGCAAAATAAGGTGAATCTTGATCTCACCTCGATGTAAGGCACTCCCATCAAGGTCAGCAGCTTCTTGCACTCATCGTTATGCTGCTTGGTGACTTTAACCAGACGCTTGGTGAATTTGTCAATATTCTCTTGTTCGCCTGATTTAAGACAAAAAAAACAGTCATTATCTTTTTTCCCCACAAAAAGCAAGTTCACAGCCTCTACTTGAAACATATTGTAAAAGTCCTTCTAAATCAAATGTCGGATCTGACTTCAAACAAATCCACAAACCAGCAACCTCAAACAGAACATTCTGACTGTGATCTCTGTGGCGAAGAAACAAAACTAATGTCTTTACCCATTTCCTGGGCTTGAGCGAGCATCTTCTCAGCTTCTGCTCTTCTCTCTCCTCTTTTCTCAAGCTGGAAGATAAGAGCAAGAACAGAGCAAGAGAGACATGTAAATAAGAGACAGAGGAAGTAAGGTGTCACGCTGTTTGTCTGACGGGTCAACAAAATGAAGAGACAGAGATGAAGTGGTGACCGCAGCAATACCACATAGCAAATAAAATGCATAATGAGGATCTGTGGCATTACCACTTCTTCAAACACAGCATGCAGGGGGAAGCATCAGAGGAAATCAGAGGCCACACTAACCTCTGCAGACTTGAGCTGTGGGGGTTTGCCGTCAAACACGTACACAGGTTTGATGCCGTGTTCCAACATGCGGATCGTCCGGTAGAACATTCCCATCAGGTGGCTGTGAACAACAAAGGAAAATGGAAAAATCATTTTATTACTGTGTCCAGACCTGAACTACAGACCGAGGATTGACCTGAGAACTACTGCACCTCTAATGTTACCATAACAATACTTTCTTGATCTGAATTTTAGATGTGTTGATTGTTGCAACTTTACCTTGTCGTCTCTCCATCTTCATTCTGCAGAACGTTGCCATCCTGTCGGACAGCAATCAGAAACTGGTAGATGCACATGGAGGCATCTATAGCAATTTTCCTGCCTGCAAAAGTTAACCACAGCATTTAGAAAAATCTTATTTTAAGAGAAAGTGACAAGATTATATTGATTCATCACTGACTGTGGCTTTTTAACTATCCACTTTTACAGTATCTACCCAGAAATTCAGACCTGCATTAGCAAAAAAGGAAGTAATGATATACGACTAAGACAGCCGGTGCTCGATGTGACACTTCTAATAAATCATCATGTTGCAATCTGAATAAGGTGAAAGCACCTTTATTTTGTCAATAAAAAAACAGAAAGAGAAAACTTTGAACCCTCCATTTGAAAGTGTACCTTCACTACACTGACAAACTGTCAGTTGCATCATTTTGGTGTCAACCTCAATGGACTAAAAGAGTTAACTAGAACTCCACTCTGCTATAGCTTTAATGTTTTATGTAAGTAGTGACACTACTCCCATATATCTTCACAAATTCACAAGTTTCTTTATCTCAAGAGTTTACCTCTTAGATCCTTGGAACAGCTGCTTCTAACTGTTCAGTTTTTGAGCCTGGTCGGTAAGATTGTGCCGTTGTAGTGGGAGCTCTAAAGCTTTGGAATAACCTTTCTCTGCCCATCAAATATTCTTCATTGATTGACATTTTAAAGAAAATATTTAAGACTTACAGGGTTTTAATGACAATTACAAGCTGTTGTCGTGTTTGATAGGACTTATGTTTATTATATTTCACAAAATGATCTTGCAAATTATTGTGTTTTTTTTTTTAACTATTTTAAATTTATTGATTTTCCAAGTTTTACCCTATTTCCTAACTTGCTATTTGCACTTTCTTTTTTTGCTGGCTGTCGTATAGCATGTGTGGCTCTTTGCTCAACTCAGGTTGTATATATAAATACACTTGATTTGATCTCTGTCTTGTTCCTCACAATACCTGATGTAGCAATACTGATCTTTGTTAAGCATCCACATCAGGGATTTGTAGGAAATTTAACCTGTTCTAATTACCAAAGTAGTTCTTTATGTCTTGCTCCTTAATGGCTCCAGGGGCCTGGTCAGCAATCAGCTTGGCAAGTCCGTGAATTCCCATTATGGTAGGAAATCTGAAAAACAATAAGGTCATGCGGATGAAATCTATTGTAACATCCATCCAGACTACATTTTCCAGGGGCCTCAAATGCTGGTATAACACAGGGCTTAAGCTCCCTCCACGCAGCTGAAATGTGCGGAAACAATGCAGGACAAGTACATTTTGTTTACATACATGCTGCTTACAGCGTTGTATAAACACAGAATAGTTGGCTGCCTCCTTCCTACGTGAGGTAATCAACGTGGGAGGTTTGTACGCGAACAGTTATTCGATATCACGTAAAAAGTTTTACTATCGTGATCTGAAAGACTGGAATGTGTCCTGGCATGTAGCTAACTTTGCCGCAGACACGTAGCGGTAACAGAGACTACAGACTGAGGTTAGCTAGAAAGCTAAAACATAAACAATTGCGCGTTTAATGCTAATGAAAATGCTCTCAGCTAACAGCAACTACTCACAACTCAAGCGTTCCGTGTTAATTCAGGTTAAACAGCTATATTGTTTACAGCGGACTCACCGATTAGCAGTGACAGTCTGCTTCGTGCACTTTCTCCAGGGTCTCGAGCGCGAGGAACTGCGTCTGTTTCGCGGGAAATCAAATGGCAGACATTACCTGTCAATCTATCGAGCAGGGCATCAACACGGATGCTGAGAATCTTCACATCGATAGTGCAGATTTGATTAAACCAGCCTGAAATCTAACACGGAAGTCCTGCAAGGGCATTCGATTGGTTCACTGTGGTTGAAGGAAATCCGGTCAATACCGAAAAATAACAGAGTCGCTGAGCTGCGGCTCTTGACCGTTTAAACTGTGTTTTTGGAGGCGTTAAATAACTACCTGCATTTCGCGCTGCTTTTGAGGGGGAAATATTACCGGCTGGTAACAACCGGTAAGCCTGCAGGTGTGTGTTTGTTTCTCCGCCCACTCCGGAAAACTCCACCGAGTCGTCGTTATTTTTATTTTTGAGGTGACGTGGAGTCGAGCCCTTCTTCCACACGGCTTCATGTGTCAATAAAAAGGACTTGGTGTACCCGGGTATGAACGAAGCGGATACATAATACTTTGTGACGCTGCATCGAGGATTTCCAAGATGTTTAGCTGTAACGTGGAATCTTCACACTGAGCTCCACTATCGGCGCAGAGCAGAGAGAGACTGTCGGGGCCTGGAGTCCAAGGAATCCGGTGGACAGGTTTGGTTGGATCTGCAGCATCGAGGCTGAAGTGACAGAGAGGCTGGTGAGAGGAGATCTCGCTAACTTCTTGTCTGTGGTCATCTGCTGTCTTTGTCGTTCCAGGCTCCAAATGAAAACGTGCCACTTTGGAAAAAAGTGGATGGAGATCAGTTGTTTTGCTCAGTTAATTAAATTAGAATAGATTAGACTGAAGAAGATTAGATTCGATTGGATTAGATTCAGCTTTATAGGCAATGCACAGAGTACAAGTACTCAGACAACTAAATGCAGTTTAGCATTTAACCAGAAGTACAAAAGAACCCTTAAAAGTAATGTGCATTGCAAAATGTCCAAGTTGAAAGTTGAATGGCTTTAAGATCAGTATAATTGTACTAATGAATATATATATATATATGTAAGGTGTAGATAATAGAAGTGTGTTATATACGTAACAATATAATGATGGGAATAAATGACAGTATGAACAGTGCATATGAGATGTGGGATATATACATTATGTAGACAGCATGAGCAGTGCTGAGTGTGCGGGATGAACCAGTGAGGCTTCCTCATTAGTCACGTTTATTTCTACAGAAATCCCAACACTAATAGGATGCACTCTGTGCTCGACCTTGCTCTTACTGCTATAACATGGTGAATGTAGTAATTATTACCTAACTCACTAGACACACATATGGAGAGTTCTTTAAAGCATGGTTGCACTGGCTGTGGTCGTCAGATTGTTACTGTTGTTGATCGATGTAATTAAACCTGGTCTTATCAATTTATCGAAATTGTCTTGGTGGTAAAAAGTTAAGGATGCTACTCTTACGAGTCAACATGTGATGCAGTTTAACACAGGAGATAATTGATCAGCTGATGTAAATTATAACTTCACCACACTGGCAAAATTTTCATTGTCGGGAACAGATATGCTACATCAGTGCTGACAGTGGATCAGCCTTTTAAAGTCCCTTTTTAATATCCTACCTAAAAGCGATAACACCTGTTTCTTACTGAGACAACAGATGTGTCTTTTTCAAGGATGAGGACTTGACACGGTTTGTAAGACACAAAATTGCAAAGCATAGCAGAGTGGCTCATTTGTTTACCTACATGCTGCTACTGCAGGGCTTTCTTAGAGGAGAAAAAGAATAAAAATGGTGCTGTAGCATCAAATTTTACCCTCGCATCATCATTTCTCTTGCAAAATGTGGTGGTAATGCATATTTGCAGGCTACGCTGTGTACAAAATATGTTTCTAATGCTTTTTAAAATTGAAAGCAACATCATAGGGATTCTGGGGACATGGGAGCTGTATAAAAACCTGGCTTGAACAACTAGAACAACCTGCCTGAGCAATATTACTTTCTGCTCTTGCAAACTCGTACCAGACAGATAAAAACTGACAGAACTTGTTTAAATCCAGTCAAAAAGCCCCTGTGGACTGAAGAAACTGATGAAATGCATTGTAATTCATGGTGGTTACACACAGTTCTGTTGGAGTGTTTACGATTTTTGCTTCCTTTGGTAAAACGTTGTAGGAGTGACACTAATTCTGCAGTTATAACTCCATTTAAATCATTACATACCTCTGAATTGCACAGAAGTGACCTACATCCTTGACATGTTTAAGCCACACCTGTCCAACATGAACTAAGGAACTGTCCTTCCTGCTACAGGGACTATGCATCGCGGAACAGGACTCCTGCCAGGTGGCTGTCAGAGGGGGATGGCGCTGCACTGTGTCTTGATCCTGTGCTTGTTCTCAGGCTGGGCAGTGGGCTACAAGCAAGGGGACAATGTGACCCTTTATGTTAACAAAGTGGGCCCTTATCATAACCCCCAGGAGACATATCACTACTACACCTTGCCTGTTTGCAGGCCGGAGAAGGTCAGTCTTTGTTCTGTGTCACTGCTGTAACACACAGAGGAACTGTAGAGTATTTTGTCATCCTGAACGTACACACTGGTGTAATGTGACATCTTAGTCTTAACATTTCTTGTAAAATGCTTTTATCCCAAATGTACAAAAAAGTAAAAGGTTTAGTTCAATTCATGATGCAGCATTAACAATTTATTTTGTGACTTTACTGATGAGCGCTGGACTGGGTTGCCACCAAATCATGTTTAAATCAACACCGGATAAAAACTGGAGTCTTTTACCAAAAAATGGTAGAATTTTGTTATAAAAATATGCAGAAATATACCTTGGACACTACATTAAACTTAAACATACCCAGAAACACAGGGTGGCAACAAGAAGATCTTCATTTTGTGGTACTTATTTATTCACATACTTGCTGTCTGTGTTTTGCTCTTGAGAGATTACACCTGCCAAAAGAAGATGATGAATGTTGTCCTTCTGTTGAAGGTGTAATTCACGACACAGATTTAAATAAAAATCATTTTTGAATGTGTGATTGTAGTGGTGGCAGTGTGACCCAAAGTTATGACAGCAGTAATTTATTCCCCACCTTTATGGGAATAAATTAAAGGACCAGCTGTATTTTTGTGTTCAGTTAGCCGTCTATAACTGTCGAAGCATAATGTGCTGTTTTGAAATCATTTGCTCACAGAATCATGACTAATTAATGCTTGGTACTTTTTTAACATAACATTTAAACCACATTGTTACATGTGTTCATCAGGTGCACCACAAGTCCCTGAGTCTGGGAGAAGTGCTGGATGGTGACAGAATGGCAGAGTCTTTATATCAGATCCGCTTCAGAGAGAATGTGGAGAAAAAAACTCTTTGTCACCTCACCCTGTCTGAGAAGCAGGTATTTACAAGGACAGCTGGAACATAAACATTTAGTTATTTTCATTCAAGCGTTTTTTGTCATCATGCAAGATTAACCTTTGTAAGGAGGTGTGTTAATTATTATCATTTAACAGTTTTCTTGAGTGCAAGATTCTCTCAAACATGCCAGTCTGTTGCAGTGTAGTTAACAAAATGCTGTGAAACAATTTAAATGCTCTATTTCCTTCTTTGTAAAAACATATAAGATGATCAAACTGGAACTCTTATGGAACAAGTTGAAGTTATTTGGCTGTGCCAGCTTTCTTAGCAAACTCATACAAGTCTTCAGTCCTTTTTGACTTTGAAAACATGTAATCGGTATCTGGATCTAATGCTTAATAGTGTTATTTTGTTGCACCTGAGCACCTTTGTATGCCAAACCTTTGATTCTGTAGAAAAAGGCTGATGTAGCAGAGCGAGTTCAACACAGATAATTCATTGCATTAGGCCCATAACACCAACAGCAGATTCAATGATATATTCAGTTCTTTTATAATCTTTCCTCAACTAGTCCACTTATATACACCCTTAAAATAGTCCTTGTGCTGGAAGCCGGAGTGTTGTTGTTTAAAACACACGGGCTGTAATTATATGTTTTGTGTGTGTGTGTCAGGTTGATGAGCTTCGCGAGGCCATCGAGGAGCTGTACTACTTTGAATTTGTCCTGGATGATATTCCAATCTGGGGGTTTGTTGGGTACATAGAGGAGAGTGGCTTCCTCCCGCACAGCCATAAGGTAAACGGAGAGACTGTGCAAATGTGTCAGTGGGTTCATCCTGATGCAAAGTTCCTGTTTCTGTTGAACCACACTCCACTCTCTCTTGTCGTTTCTCTCTTGGTCTCTCTCAGGTGGCTTTGTGGACTCATCTAGATTTCAACATCGAGTACAACGGCGACTCTGTGATCTTCGCCAATGTCTCGGTGAAGGACGTCAAGCCCGTTCCCCTGGAGGACGGGGCCGGGGCGGCAGTGGGCGGGGTCGGGGTGGGTGGAGGCAGCCTGACTGTCACCCACACCTACAGCGTGCACTGGTTTGAGTCCACCCTCTCTCACGCCCGGAGAGCCGAGCGCCTCCGGGACTACTCGTTCTTCCCCAAAACGCTGGAGATCCACTGGCTGTCCATCATTAACTCGCTCGTGCTGGTCGTGCTGCTCCTGGGCTTCGTCATCATCATCCTCATGCGAGTCCTTAAGAATGACTTTGCCAGGTGAGTCAGCAAAGCAGCTCCGGTGGTCAGGTCAGTTGATGAAAGACGGTCTCATATCTTGAATATAGAAATCTAAACAACATGAAAGGCCTCAGTGACCCTTTAAGGCCACATAGCATCATTGTATGTAATATAAAAATCTTAGAGAGCCCTGTAGTTAATTAAATATATGAACTGCTATCTTTTTTATAATAGAATACTACATTTCTATGCCCTCCACAGCTGCTCTTAAAGGAAAATATGGTTAGTAGTGTAATATGTATTCTTACTGCTGGTTTGCTAGTTTGTCAGTATTTAGTGTCACTTTACTCAGTTTTTAAACCATGAGTCACTTAATCATTAAGTCATTTAATTGACAATCAAATTAAATTAGCATATTATGAAAATAAAATGCCAAAAGTTTCCTGGTTCCAGCTTCTTAAACAAAGGACTTGCTGCTTTCCTCTGTTTTGTATCACTGTGTGGAGAATATTCTGGGGGATTTAGATTACCTGTAAGTTATTGCTCATGAGTTGGTGTACTCTGAGACTTAATTTGCTTGGGCAGCCAGTGGTGGAAAAATTAACAGCTGTTGAAGTCTACAGTAATCGCAGATGATTTTTCCTAAATACTTTAGAGAGCATGAAGACATCACACACTTCATTTGTAAAGGGAACAGCAGACCCTAAACATCAGAGGTTATAATAAGATAGGTTCCACCCGTCACTCCCTGAGGAGGTTCTAATCATTGGTACTTAACCTGGAGCCCCTGATCCTAACTCCATCGATTTGAAGGTGTGATAAATGTAAGAAAATGTAATAATTTTCTTAATACGACTGATCTGTTTTTTATTTATTGCAATTCCAAAAATGACAACAAAATACGTCAGCTGTATTTTCCATTGGTTTGGGTTTTTCTTCTTTATTACTGGGCTCTGTTTCAAAGAGGATAATAAGTTTGCTTCTCCAAATATGTCAACAGAAGACAATAATTGTGGTGATCTGAGAGCTGAGTAGTTAAATCACAAAGCGCATGTCTAAATGTCGTCAGCAGTGAGTTCTGGTTTAGTTTCTAGCAGGCCGACACCCTTACTGCATCTCATTCTCCTGCTCCTTTTCACTGCACTCCCTTTGTGTCTCTACTGTAGCTTGTTGAAGAAATCAAAAATACCAAATAAATAATCTTGACAGTTTCTTAACAGTTTCTTATTATCATGACTGTAAAATGTTTTTGCCAGAAATACAAAACTGCTGGCACCATGGTACGGTGAACACAGACAGCAGTTATTTGGGTTAATTATGCAAAAATGCTGACAGTCTATAAGGTGACTCTTGGATCTACATTGCCTGCAGCGGCATGTAAATGTAAGGGAAAGTTTTCCTGCTGCTGTTCTGCTTGTCAGTTACATTATAACCTCGCCATCAAAACACACTTTTTTCCCTTGCCTGCAGGTATAATGTGGAAGAGGAGGGCGGCTGTGATGATCTGGATCAGGGAGACAATGGCTGGAAAATCATACACACTGACGTCTTCAGGTTTCCACCTTTCAAAAGCCTGCTGTGTGCCGTGCTGGGAGTCGGAGCTCAGTTCCTTACTCTTGCTACAGGTGAGCGTTTATTCTCAAATACACAAATAGAAAAAGAGAGAGAGAGCACCAGGACCTGAAATTGTTCTGTTTAAAAACTGACTCTACCTGTTTTCTCAGTACCACTGACCTGTAGCAGTAGTCCTTGTGCAGAGCACCATACCAACATTTCAGTTTTATACGCATACAGGTCATATGCACAGATCTCAGATGCAGGAGTCTGATGGCCGTTATGTGTCTTTATTGTTTTAGGGATCATCATTATGGCGTTGCTGGGAATGTTTAACGTGCACCGCCATGGCGCCATCAACTCGGCAGCCATCGTCCTGTATGCTCTGACCAGCTGTGTGTCGGGCTACGTCTCATGCAGCTTCTACACACAGATCAATGGCCAGCGCTGGGTGTGGAACATCATCCTCACTTCATCTCTTTTCTCTGGTGAGTGAGATTAAAGGATTCTCAGAGGGCACACTCATTTCCCGTTCAGCCTCGTCACACTTTTATTGTAAGAGGAAGAAAGAAAAAGCACTTTGCACATGTCCAGATCCTTGTGTCAGCATGCATGCACCTGCCAGACTGAATGTAAATGAGAAATGGTGTCATGGTTTCACCCAACATTTCCTTGGAACTGTATTTCAGATTAAACATGTTCATTTACTTATTTGTAGCTTCACAATTCATATAATCTAACAGTTAACAGTAACAAAACTCAGGTTTTCCTAACTCTACAAATTACTGAAACTCACAAGATGAGCCATTTCTGTGAGCAGGTATGAGGGGTAACTACATTTCAAAAGAGCATGGCTGAGAGATTGGAAGAGCTTTCGTAAAAGAGCTTTTTCAATAAATAAAAACAAATGTTGATCTTTCCTCACTGACAGGCAAGTCGTAACAAGGATGATGGTTGTCATTTTTGGCAGTAAACTGACAGTAGTAGCTTTACCAGGAATGATACCTTACCTTGCTATAGTAAGTAGTAGTTTAATAGTTTATTTCTAAAGCGTTACGCTGCCTACGTGAAGCAACTCTAGTGTGTTATTGCAGTATTCAATAGTTTACTCAGTTATTGATTTATTTATTTGTTCGGTAATATATGGACTGGTTAAAACCCATGCTTGTCTTTTATCAACTTCTTTCCCACAGCTCCTCTCTTCCTCACGTGGAGTGTCGTGAATTCGATCCACTGGTGGAGCGGCTCCACTCAGGCTCTGCCGGCCACCACCGTGCTCCTCCTGCTGGGTGCCTGGGTGCTGGTTGGCTTCCCCCTCACCGTCATCGGCGGCATCGTAGGAAAGAACCGAGCTGGCAGCTTTCAGGCACCGTGCCGCACTCGTAACATTGCCCGGCAGATTCCTGCACAGCCCTGGTACAAACACACGGTTGTGCACATGGCCATCGGCGGCTTTCTACCCTTCAGGTGAGCTTCCTTTCCACGCCAGCGAAATAAAATGAGAAGCACAGTCTTTTGATTTCCATTTCCTCACACTAAATCCTACTTTCTATCAATTCATTCCCTCAGTGCCATCTCAGTGGAGCTGTACTACATCTTTGCCACAGTTTGGGGCAGAGAACAGTACACCCTCTATGGCATCCTGCTGTGCGTCTTCGCCATCCTCCTCTCAGTGGGCGCCTGCATCTCTGTGGCACTGACCTACTTCCTCCTGTCAGGCGAGGACTACCGTTGGTGGTGGCGGAGCGTGTTGAGCACCGGCTCCACCGGCCTATTCATCTTTGTTTACTCCGTTTTCTACTATAGAAACCGGTCCTCTATGAGCGGCCTGGTGCAAAGCACGGAGTTCTTCGGCTACTCTCTGCTCACAGCGCTGGTCTTCTCACTGATGCTGGGCAGCGTGTCGTTCTGGGCCTCGCTGGCATTTATTCGCTACATCTACCGTAGCCTCAAGATGGACTAGACATGAAATGTGCACACACACAGCTCTATACAAACATTTCATAGCACACATGGACAATCTTCATTCTCCTCTCTTGCTCTTTCACTCACACACACACAACACACAAAGACCTCCTAATGCATTTATAGGAGAAACAGGGGCCTTTACCTTGATTTGAAAGGAGTTAATAATCAAACTTCAGCAGCTGTCAGTGTCTGAATAAGGATGGATGTTTGGATGGATGGACGGACAGATGAACATGTTGGAGATGGGATTATCATGGATTTATGGATAAAAGGGGATATTACAGTACAAAGGGATGATTGTGTCTCATCAGGAATGAATGAGAAAAATGTATGATAATACTACATGCGTGAATGGATTCAGTTAATTGCATGATGCTGTGTGGCGTCATCTGCTCTGTTTCCTAAGTCGTGGTCTATCAAGGCTGGGCAGGAGCTACATATTCTATATTTCCCACATTACACTGGTTACCGACTGAAAAAGCTCACTCATACTATAGTTCTGATTATGCAGCAGTGCAAGTGTTATTACTTGCAGTTATAACTACCCCACACATAAGATTGTGGCAGCCTGTTCAAGTATAACAGAAACATTGTTTTGCACTGGCCCTGTTTAGCTCCACGTGGCCCTGCAGTCAATAAAAGGAACGATGCCTTGTAGATTGAAGAGCTGTTGCGAAATAATGGTGATGGGAGCAATATTGTAATTGTATTCTATGGTCACCATTGACTGTGATTTTGGTTCTGATGTAAATATAGTCTTTTCAATAAAATGCTTTTTAATACAACATTGCCAGCAAACAATTTCCCAGGACTTTTTTGTGACAAGTCTGCTGGACTGCCCCTCACACTTTATCCTAACCAATGTCTGGACATGCTTGTTGCAAAAGACAGCAATTTATCCCACTTCTTCTGATGCCCTGAATATAAAGATCTGTTCAATAATTCTACATGATGTGACAAGCTGCCATTTACATTATTATATACGGCTGCTTAATCACACAGTGCAAAAGCAGTGCCTATGTTGTGTGTATTAACATGCACTCAAAATGAAACAAAGACAATATTTCAACTTGCCAAAATTGAATCTGTATTCATAGAAGAAAATGTATTTAAAAGTCTTCACGTCAGATCTTTATCGGTACTTTGAAAAAAAATTCTGTAATACAAAGAATGCATCCAACTTGGACACATCTGGCATCACCAAGCGCAAAGAATACATCAACATACATTAGATATTGCATAAAAAAATAGAACCTGATGATAAAAAAAGTAAGATCCTTTTGAAAACTTGTAGGAATGAGGCGTATGTACACTCAGTCTGGCAAAAATGACCTCAGTTAATTACAAACCAAATTCAGCAAGATTAAAGAGAAAAATCATACCATGGCTGTTAGAAAACATTTACAAAGAAACTCTTACACTGATCAGCTCAAATACCAACTACTGGCCGGCGTTGTGCACCATGGCAATGTTCAGGGAGCCCTGGTTGTTGCTGACAGGCTCTCCATCTTTGTTTTCAAAGCCTTGATTGTGCCCAGCATTGTTTACAGCGGTGGCACTGGCCAAGTTGAATGCGCTGTGGTTGTATTCATAATGGCCGACGCCTGGTGGCATGGACCAGCCACCCACATGGGGCCTGTTGGGCACTGCAGCCTGCGGCGAGGTGGAGGACCAGGGGGGATAACCGGCAGATCCAGCAGCAGAGCCAACGGCAGCCAGATAGAAGGTCAGGTTTTGTGGAGCTGTCTTCTTGAAGGCTGCCTCCATCATGTGCTGGTTGTAATGCTCCCTGAGCTGAGGCCGCACCTCTCCCTGATACTGAAACACAAAGAGGCAGCTCAAATTAGTACCACATTCAGTAATAGTATCCCATTTATGTACTTTATCACGATAGTATTGTTTCATCATGCCTTTAAGGCCATAACCAGACTATGGTTAGGCCTCCATTATAGATGTCTTACTCTATGTCCAAACCGCTTTTTCTTTGTTATCAGTTAACAAGAAACTTGGGAAGGACAGTACCGCTTTTCAGCATTTCTTACATTTAATTTAATAATAAAATCCTTCAAATAATACAACAAAATTAATGCTAATGCAGCAAAAAATGAGAGCTACTTACAGGTGGGATATGGGAGGGAATGTTTGCGAATATGCTTTCCTTGTTGACAGAATAGCGCTCTGACACCCAGCTGGTGTCCTTCTGGTGCCTCCTCAGCTTCATCCTTCGGTTCTGAAACCAAGTCTTCACCTGCAACACAGGATCTCTAACTGATTAGAAAGTGCACACAAGTTTTTGTTGCGCTTGTCATTCATCATGCATCGTAAATCCCTCACCTGTTTGTAGGTCAGGCCTGTGAGCTCGGCCAGGTTCTTCATTTCAGCCGGGGTGAGGTACCGCTGCACACTGAAGCGCTGGACGAGAGTGTTCATCTGACTCTCGGAGAAGGCTGCCCGGACCTTTCCTTTAGGGTTGTTTGCCCCAGAAGTGCTTGGCTTCTTCTGGGCAGTTAAAGGTGGTGCAGAAGCGGTGTTTTCGGTACCATCACCCTCTGTGACAGCGAAAGCTTGTGGCTCCTCCATGAGGGAGCTGGAGACGGTCCTGTTGGCATCAGGGCTCCCGCTGCTCGCCTCCTCATGAAGGTCTTTCTCGACCCAAGTAGCCGGGTCTGCCTGAGGAAGACTCCCTTCCCTGCTGCTGCTGCTGGAGCTCCAGGAGTCTGAGTGAGGGGAAACACAGAGGCCAAGTCAGTCAACATGGGTCTCAGTCTGAGACAAGACAGTTTTTATAGAGCAGAAAACATAAACCAGGACAACTTCCCAGGACTTCTTTTGTGACAACAGTCTAATGGATCTCATAGACCAACTGACACCTTCTCCCAAATAATCTCCTGCACTCTGGACACGCTTGTGGCAACCTGCCCCACTCGTCCTGATGGCCTAAATAAAGTATTTTTCAACAATGTCCCATGATGTGATAAGCTGTCATATCATACTATGGCTGCTCAACCACAAATTTAAAAGCAATACCTAAATGTTACATGTATTTCAGCAATATCATACACAAAACAATATTTTAACTTGCCAAAGTAAACCTGTATTTATAGAAAAAACATCAGAGAATGCATCCAGCTTCATCACCAAGTGCAAAGAACACACCAGCATACATTAAATAGTTGCATATAAAAATAGAATCTGATGATAAAAAATTAAAATCCTAGAAGAAAATCCTCAGAATGCTACAAAAATACAAAAAAACCGTATCTTAACTTAGTGTAAATTCTGTCCCACTCCATTCAACATGTTTTGTTTTCTGTTTTTAAACACTGTCGCTAGGTGTCGCCATTTTGTTTTTGTACACCGGTGGCGGGATATTTGAAAACCAAGATGGACCTGAGCTGGACTTCAGACTCGACTCTCCATCAAGAAATCGTCATTTTTAGCCTCCAACGCGGACAAGTAAGCACCGACACACGGCTTTACAACAACAACAACAACATAAAGTTAAGAGTAACTTTGGTACCACATAATTACATACCTGGTGAAGTGTGCGCTTCCGTGTCACTGGTTGAGTCGCTCCCGGCTCGCCCCACCTCGTTCGATCCGGCCAGCATCAGGCGGCCTGTCTGGGTGTCACCGAGATAGACAACCCCGGAGCCCTGGTAGTGACAGTGGCCGTTAACGGCATGCTGCTCCGTGCCGTGAGGCGGAGACTCTTCCGGGGTCCGGGGGGTAGTGGTGGCGGCGGCGGCGGCGTAGTAGGGCTGCGTTACCCCGCCGTTGTAGTTGCTAAAGTCGGTGACCGTGCTTTCGCTCCAGCCAGTCAGGTTCCCGTGGTTCTGTTCGGGTCCGGACTGGTACATGAAGCCGTAGGCGTATGCATGATACGGAGGGTTGTAGTTGTAACTCATCTGCGTCTTCCAGTCTGCCATGGCTCAGGTGGGTTCACTGCAAGGGGAATAAAATACACACTCTCAAAAATATTAAAACGGGTTAAAATACAAATGGCTTAAAACAGAGGAGTCCGAGACTCTAAATGTTTGGATCCGTCCAGGTAAAACAAACGGAGCTAATTACGGTTCAGAAACAGCGAACCGTCTTCCAGCCGCTGTTTTTAAGGACGTGTGTGGGTGTGGACAGGATGGAGGTGGGAGTTCTCATCTGAGCCAATCTCTTTGATCCACTCTTCCTGGAGGCAGGGAGGCCTCTTCATTGGCCACTCAGGTAGTTTGCTTTCAAGTTCAGTGTATCTGTTTGGAAACAAAACACAAAGTAAGATCTGAAAAACATTTAGAACTGAGGCGAGCGTGAAAATCTGAAGTTGCTTAACCATTGTTTTAGTCAATGATGCCTCAACAATTAAGATCAGACCATCATTATGGTCATTATGTCACAAAAATAACTGAGTTTGACTGGATTACTACAGTCAGACATGCAAACCAGATGACTACCCAGGCCCCAGACTCACATTCATTGTGTGTTATTTCATTACATGTAATTCTTTTGCACTTCTTAAGCTTACATGATAAGAGCCTGAAGTTTGGTCCTGTTTCATTACCTTTTTGAGGCCCTTAGAATATTTATATGTCAAAATCTAGAGTTAAGATCCTAATCATTTCAGCAGATACTATGTTTTCATGGTACACATCGAAGTCAGTCTCTATTCAATCATATTACCACGCTGTTTACCTTTGTTTATGTACTATGCCAGCATAGGAATATGGAGCATTATGGACAAAGAGGCTTTCAATTCAACGCAAATCTAATCAGATGTAATTTGTTTTTAAATTCAATACAATAGTATATGTATAATGTCACAAAGGTTGATTTTGGCAGCGTCACCAAAGTTGGATTGACTAGCCAGACAGCTACTTAAGAAGCCCAGTGGCTCCAAAAGGACCACACCATGCATTTTGCACCATTTGATTACATTAGTAACACAGTATTTTTGTATTTGCTCTATTAAAGCTTGCATGATGAAGACCTAAAGTTGGGTCTTCCTTTATTACCTATCTTAAGGCCCTGTGCTTACATGCCAAAATCTAGTTGTAAGACCCTCATTATTTCAGCTTACTTTCAGCCTACATCACTAGAGATACTTTGGTGACATGATGCATATCTAAATTCATTTGCTATTAATCAAATTACCACACTGCACTCTACAGCTAAACTAATAACTGATGCATTATGCAGCATGTCTGACTCAGTGTTTAAACTGTCATGCCAATGGTTTTACAAATTAATGCCGTCCTCCTCGTGTGACAGTCACGCTTGTAATAGTATCTCATGTGGTAATGCTCTGTCACCTGTTTTAATCTATTACACAGTGATAATTGAAATGAAGCTTTAATTTTCAAAATATACTGCAGATATTTTCCCCACATCATTCAGCCCTATTGGAATATTCCACAACAGGAATAGGATGCAAGATAGAGGGACAGCAAAAGGAATGAGGGCTGTGGGTTCCTCCAAGGTTACCCCAGTGTTGGCTTTTGTCCTCCAATGGTTTATTATTCAACATTCATTGAAAGTGGAGTGTTTTGGTAAAACATCCCTTAAAATATGTGAGCCAGATCCCATATTTGAATTGTATTTGTTCCCTAAAAAGAAGGCTTATGAGGCTGGGATTATTTTGTGATAATCCGTAGTTGTGTTTGTTTCAGGAAGCATCATTTTATCCTCATTAAGGAAAGGAGGTATTACTACTTACTTATTTGTGCAGTTTAGAAAAATGGGGAATAATTTTGTCGAATCTTGTGCAATAAAAACTTCCCTCCCTTAAGTTTTTGTGCACCACTTTTATATTTCCCCTCACATCACCCCAATAAAATGAGGTTCTGCACATGGGACATCAACTTAATAACTAAAGGGCGCTGCCCAAACACAGATATTGCTGTAAATAACATTAACTTGCTGACTTGGCAGATCATAATGTTTAGTCCTTTGTGACCCTTGAATATGAGTGTTCAGCACTCCAGTTGAATGACTAATTATATTTTCATGAGCCTTAGTTCCAGGTCAATAGACTAAAAATAGTATCTGGGTCTCAAGCATGAATTGTTTATGAACTACTAATTTGTCTTAGTCAGCATTGTTGTTTATGATTGGGAAATCCAGTTATTAATCGAAGGCAGGGGAGCCTCATATATTTACTTTATTTGAAGACCAACACTAAGCATTTAGCTGGAATCATGATTTTAAACATGTGTTGGATTGTTTGTGCACATCACGTTTTTAAAAAGAAAAACAGGCACTGAACTGTAGCTTTAAACCCCAACCCCCTCCCCTCCATCCTGTACAATGGGCTGGACATGTCGACACAAACTGCTTTTCCCTCCCATTTGCAAACCTTTTCACAAAGATGAAACAGATTAGCCTGAGCATTTCCATCTAAAAGTTGTTTGTGTTCCTCCTCCTGGTCTGCATTGTGGTGGTAATGATTCATTTAGCGTTGAAATGATTTGAGAGCAGTGAGTCTAATGGGCGCATTAGCATTACTAACTGTTCTCCGGCAGAGCAGGGCGTGTTTGTCTGATCTTCAATGAGCCCAGACATACGGGTGGGGGATTATGTTGCAGGTGTGTATAGCGGGTGGGTGATGAAGTGTTCAGAGCATTAGCATTGCTATGTGCTGAGGGGATTACAGGTTGGTCTTTGATGACTGGGAACACTGTTTCATGGAGTTTGGCACTGGAGAGACACAACAACAGTTAAAATAGGGTCAGCAAGTTCTTGTACTTATTGCGTATTGCCAATGCTTTAGTACTGACACTACATGAACCTTTGGACAATTTCAAACAAATTTTTACAATTTATTTGTAAAAATGTGGCGAAAATAGTTTTTTTTCCTGCCATTGACAGAATGTTCTGATTGATGGAGGGATTAAAAGAGGCACTCAAGACTCTGCTGATGTTATTATTACATACATAAACAGATAAGAAAACATTTTGATCATAATCCAATTTTATTTAACTGAATTTTGAACAAGTTTTGCGTGCATGGAGCGGGACATGTTACAGTAGAAGTAAACTTTTGTTCTCTGGTGAAAGAGTATAAAGTAGAGAGCCAAAGACATTTTTTCCATTTCTTTACTAATACTGATAAAATTAATCTATTAATGAATTTATAGCAAATTAACCTACAACAATTCTGATAATAAGAAATATTTTGATCTAGCATTGTAATTCTTCTTATTTGAACCATGGGCATAGATTTCATTTGAACTTTGAGGGGACACATCAAGCATGGGTCTGTGTATCAAACACTTCATTTCTGGAATTCTGATTTGTTTTTTTAATGCACCAAAATGTACCTTTTCTGTATCAGTTTGGTTGAAATGACTTTACTTTGTAAAGGAAAACACACGATTCAGGCTCCACGTAACAATTCAAAAAGACTCTCTGGAATTTTGTAGTTCTTTCAAATATTAAACTCCTTTAGATCAAGTTTTCTCATTTAATATTATCCCTGCTGATTCAACACACTTATACCATGTTCTGGGTGAATACTCGATTCTGATTGGCTGCAGGGTGTTCATTTGAAAAGTGTTATTGGACAAAAAAAGTTCCGGTCAAATATCCCTAATGTTCTAAATTATTGCGCTGGTTCAAACGCTCATGGTAACCGTGGCAACAGAAACTCAGAACATACGTTAACATACCTTATTTCACAGTTTATTTATCACAGTGGCAAGACAGTAGACAAAACATGAGTGATTTTATAGTTTCCTTTTACCTGTTTGGTGAATTTGATAATTTTGAAGACTGGGATGCAGCAGAAGCGAAAGAGAGAAATAAAAACGATTTGGGAACTATCTGTGGACTTTGATTCTTTGAAATAAAATTTCGCATCATCCTCTGGACACACACAAGCGGTAAGAGGTGCACTTGCGCTCTGAAATGATACTTTAAATTACGTAACATAACGTTAAGCAGTCATCTCACTTCCCTCCACTGATTAAGCCGAATATAGCAGCTGCGGCCGACCAAGCTGCAGGTTCTGTGGCAAGAGCCGGTTACCTTGGCAACGCGTCACAGCAAGAGCTGTTAAATAGTCCACCCAGCCATTTCTTGTGAAAAACTTGCGATTTTAATGGTAAAAAACAACGTTAACGTATTAATAATTGATTTAATATTTATTTCTTTCGTAAGTGACCATTGTATAACCGGGATAATGCCCTTCGAGGTGTCCATTATCAGAAATGAATGGACTTCGCGGAAGCAACCGTCCGACGCAAAGCGGAGGACGGTTCACGCCATAGATGGGTTCACGCCCCCGCGTCGTCCATTTGTTTCTGATAATTGACACTCGTCGGGCATTATCCCTTACGTATGCTGAATTCACGCATGCTCACTTTTATATCTTTTGTTTGGGGAAGTAACCTTTCTTTTGTTTCCTACTGTTAATAGGTAGTCATACTTTTCTGTTGTTGCGAATATAAATAAGAAAAAAGGTCAAATAAATTAGTAAAGGAAATCTATAGAAACCTTGGATTCATTGGGTTAATAGATATTTTTTAGGGTCATAAGTGTAGTTCTAAATTACTCAGGTTAATCCCCGTACTTAAAAATACTGTTGGGTCCTAGCCTTGATAATTACTAAAGTCAGGTAAAGTTGGATTTTATGTAGTGTGTAGGACTTTAAAATATAATATTTAAATTACTCAGATAAAGTAACATCATAAATAACACTACAGGGTCTTGAGCTTAATATTTAACTGGTAAAATGAAGTCTCAGCTGAATGACTGTTGTATTAAATTCAAATTCAAAAATCTTTATTTGTCCCCAAGGGCCGTTCAAGGCACACAGAGCAGCATTACAGTAAGAACAAAGAATGCAAATGAGTGTGCAAATGTAGAAATGTGCTGTATAAATAAGAGTAACTTTATTTTAAATGTGCATGTGTCACCTATTGACCTCATTTTAACTGATTTATAATCTCCTGGACAAATAGCTCATATTTAAAGCTTTCTGCACATTCAGAACTAATCACACATACCTGTACTTGACATGCTGAAGAAAAAAGACCCATTTGATTATGTTTTGCATCTGAGTTATTTGCTTCTTAAATGTTATTATTCCGGGGGAACAAATCCACATGTTCTATGGAGATGGGAAGTATCCCCTGTGACCAACCTGAAATCTACGCTTTTAATTTTTGTATTTGGCCTCCTGTCCGCTTGCTGGCGCTGTTTTTTCTTTTCTCCGTCAGACTGAGAGCTCTAGATTCCGCAGGTCCCTTTAACTCAGCTCACATGGAGCTGCTGGCCGGTTCTGCCTCGCGTGCTGGCAGTTGAAGCGTTCACGGACCAGACCGAGTTGCAGACTCGAACCGGTCACTCTCTGCGTCTCCGCCCGAAAGCTTCAGACACCCGACTATCTAGAAGTTATTTTTCACTGCCAACTCGGTAGCTAGCTCTCAAATCGTCCCGGAGAGACTTTGTTTACATAACTGACAGGTGTAGCATACTTGGGTAGCCATACCGCGAAAGGACAACTCGGTTATCTCTGCGGGTTTGTTAGAAATATTAACGGAAATATTGACTGAAAGTGAAAACTCCGAACTATCGACATGACAGAGGAACTGGAGCAAACTCTTTTACAGCTGACAGAGCCTGACAATGTCGTTATTCAGCAGGTAACGCCACAAATACAAGTTTGTTAAAGTTAATGTGTTAGACAGGTGGAAAGTTTGACAACTTATGCTAACGGTTAGAGGTAACGGTCATCGAATCAAGCTAGCTAACGTTTAGTAACGTACACCTTGCCAACTGTCAAACCCTTGTTCACCATAATATGTGGTGAAATTTAAGGCCTCTGTTTTCTAACATTAGCAATCCACTGTCTGTAAAGTTGGTAACTTAAAAGGAAAATCAAAGCTTGGATTGAGAATAGTGAAGCCTTGTGATTTCTACAATACTGCACTGTGTTTGTGGTTGCTTATTTATCTTATGAGGTCCTCTTTTTTTCTCCTTTTAGGCCACAGCCAAGCTGAAACAGGCTTTCAAAGATCCAGCCATTATTCCAGCCCTGTGTGCTGTCATGAGTGGCTCCCAAAACCCTCAGGTACTGTGAGCTCTAAAAGAATTGGGTAAAGATAAAGGAAAAAATTGCCTAGTGCAACTACTGACAACATGATGATAAAACAAAAAATCGACAACTAGGCGCAGAGCAAACCACATGTTTAAAACCATGTGTGAACATTTTTTCTGCCTAAAGCATACATATACATCCATACATGTAGAAAACTGATGTACACATTGCACTTATGAGAGCACCATATTACACCTGGCATAAATCAGATATTTACTACTAGCAAAATAAATTACAGGGATCCAGATATCAACTTTCTGGATCAAATGCGTACTGAGCTGTTGTTTGTTGACCGCTGTGATAGAAGTAGGAATAAAAGACTATTCAAAATGATTGCTCTTATATTGGCAGGCTCTGTAAGGTCTACCTGAAAGTATTTTGTAGACTGATAAAATAAATTATGTGAGAAGTTCTTCAGGATTTTATATGCATGTCTGGAAACAGTTTTTTATAGACTGTGTGAGATGTGGGTTTGTTCTTTTCAGTCGCTTTCATTGGGCTGTTTATTTCTGACTTTAGCTGAACTGTGCTATGCTGCATCTGGTTACACTCTCGATTACAAAATATTAGTGTCCCTCTGTATGTGAGAAAAGAGAGTGAGAGTAATGAGTATCTGCTGTCATTTATTTGTGCTTTTATCTGTGTAAGTCAAGCAATAAATATTTTCTTCATTTTACGCCTTGCATGCAGATTCGCCAGTCAGCTGCAGTGATGCTCAGATTGAGAGTGAAGAAACACTGGAAGAAGATTAGCCCGAATGACAGAGAGAGGTTTGCATTTTACTTTTCAAGAATTATAAACCTTTGTAACACAGCATCCAGTTGTTATGTTTGAAATTAAGTTGAACTTGCTGTAATTGAGATGTTTGCCTTTTTTATACAGCCTAAAGGCAGTGGTGTTGCAGGCCTTCATGCAGGAAACAGAGTAAGAAATTTGTTGTAAATGACATAGATGCAATTAAATGTTACCTCAAGAGTTCACCGCACTACATATGCAGCTTTATATACTTGTGAAATATTACCGAACTGTTGACTCTGTATCTCTGCTTTGCAGGCACTCAGTACAGCACTCGATCTCCCAGCTGTGTGCAGTTATGGTTAAACATGAGACACCAGATCGCTGGCCTGCTTTGCTGCAGCTTCTCAATGAATCCACCAAGAGCAGCAACCCTCAAGACAGACAGGTGCATAAGTCATGGAACAGTGAGGAATTTAGATCAGATTAATTCACTTCTACTTTTAAAGTTCTTTTTTTTGCCATACCACCTACAAATGATGGCTAAGCACGCCTGAGCTTATTTATAGGCTGTCTATAAATTGCTGTGGGCTTTTTTGACCAGAGAGTTGTAATTTTTTTTATAGATCTACAAATATGTAAGTCGCCTCTTATATTGTATTTTACATATTCTTGGGCTTAGCTCTGAAATATCAGCTTTCTTTTGTCCTAATAGGTTGGCCTCCTGTTGCTTAATAAGGTGATGGATTCCAACCCTGAGCCTTTCAAGCCTCACTACTGTCAGCTGCTGCAGCTGTTTAGTACCGTGTTACAGGATCACGACAACCCAACAGCCTTGTACTACTGTATCCTGACCCTCACTGCCATCACTGCATACACTGGCACAGAAGAGATGGTGAGGAAATTATATTGTTTTACACTTTAACATCTGTCAGGAACAAAGTGTCGGACAGCATGTATACTTTTAAACCTTTACAAATAGGATATACTTCCAGTCTAGACAAACCATTGCCTAAGACCTGAATTGTAATCATTTTGAAGACAATTTTTAATGACCGAAGTGACATTTTGCTGTGCTGTCATTTTACAGAACCAGATGCGTTCTATCATCCCGAGTCTAATTGTTGCTCTGAAGCACCTCATCAAGGCTGATCAGGTAAATTGTGGTATTTAAAAATGTTCTACAAGTACTGATGTTACTGTTGCCAGTCAATTTAAAAGGTATTGATAAAACCTTCTAGATTATTGTGTTTATCTTTGTCTGCACAGAACCAAGCCAGTGAGGCCATGGAGGTGTTTAATGAGCTCATGGAGAGTGAGGTATCCATCATCGTCCCTCATGTTACTGACATTGTCCGATTCTTCTTGGAGGTAGGATTTAAATTTAGATTTTCCCTGGCAGCTTTGTCTTCTGAATTTCAATTTAATTTCTAAACTGAATAATGGTGTAATATATGAGATGTTTGTGATTTGAATGCTCATAGAGTTTTTATGTCTGTATTTATGTTTGTGTCAGGTGGGCAGCGACACCACATTGAGTGACTCTCTGCGAGTGAAAGCGCTCTCTTGCATTGCCTTCCTCATCAAGTTGAAGAGCAAGGTAGTGTCATCCACCTACACCTATAAATAAATGATCTATATGTCTCCTTCAATTTGTAATAAATAACAAAGCTCAAAAGCAATACAAAAAATATTTACAGTTTCCGCAGTCATGAAGTAGTCAGTTTTTCTGTATCTGAGGAGATAGTGGGCAGCTGTTTCTTTGTCTTTCTTTATTGTTATGGTCAGTTAAATAAGGTAAATATTTATGCACATAGCTGTAGTAGACTTTGATGCAGTTATTTACAAATGTTTCCCATATAATGCGTATTTTTTAACTTTCCTAAACTGTCTATAATTCTCTGGTAATATTTTCATCTAAATTTGAAGGACATTGGCCCATTTTGTCCAGCATTAAACAGCTTCACCAGGAAGAAAGTGCTTGGGTCAGTAGCATTGTCTTAATGAAATTTAAATTTAAAAAAAGCAATGTTTTTATCTACTTTGTAGACGGTGATAAAGCAGAAGCTGCTGAACCCCATCCTGCAGGCTGTTTTCCCTATACTGATTGCAGCTCCCCCACCTGGCGAGCAGGACCCAGAGGATGAGGAGGATGACACCGGAGATGGCACAGACAATGAAAATCCCAAACACTGTGCTGCTCAGGTGGGGAAAGTTTTTTTTTAATTGTGTTGATACAATTTGTGTTCCTCTGTTGCATATTGTTTTGTGCCTGTATTTACTTTGCAGAAACTTTCAACAATGTAAACAACTTGTTTGTCTGTTTCCAGATTATTGACACTATGGCACTCCATATGGCTCCAGAGAAACTGTTCCAGCAACTAGTAAGTCACCTAGATGTTAAGAAACTGCCCTGGAGATTCACTTAGTAAAAGCCTTGATTCATATACCTGCTTTGTTGACAATGCATTATATTGTGTCTTTTCTAATAGATGCCCCTGACTCAGGCCTGCCTTGTCAGTGAAAACCCCTATCAGAGAAAGGGGGCCATCATGTGTCTTGCAGTACTGGCTGAAGGATGCGCAGACCACATGCGGACTAAGTATGTTTCTCTTTTATTCATTGATTTTTCTTTGACAAACCACATATTTTTTAAGGGTGTACACTCTGTTTTTTGTAAGTGGTTGGGTGCTGTATAACAGTCACCAAGATTTAACTGTGTTCGCCCTCTTGTCTGTGTGTGTCTATGGTAGGATGCTGTCATCAGTGCTGCAAACAGTATGTCAAAGCCTCTCTGACAGTAACCAGGTGGTGCGCAGTGCTGGCCTTTTTGCCCTTGGACAATTCTCTGAACATTTACAGGTGAGTCACGTGACACATCACATCATATACATTTGTCTGCTTTGCACACATGCTTTAAAAATGTAGTACTTTGCCATTATCCTATTAGTGGATAAAAATCACATTACAAAGTGGAATCCCTTTAGTACCATTTAGCTTTTACTCTTGTGTCAGTGTGCCCCCAAAAATCTGTAGTCTTGCAGAATACAACAGTTATCATAATTAGAATCAAGACCTCAGACCTTCTCCATTTTTTTTTGTTTACTGTTTTTCCTTCTCTACTTCCTAGCCTGAAGTGAGCAAGTACTGTGCAGAGTTGATGCCTTTGCTGCTGGGGTACCTTTCATCCTTGAATGAGGCAAAGGTTGGCCACGTCACTAAAGCCTTTTATGCCCTCGAGAACTTCATGGAGAACCTAGGTAAGCTGAAAAAGGTTGCCTCCTGCAAGTAGAAATGTGAAACTTCCAGAGATGTTAACTTTCCTGGCTTCCTTTAAAAGAGCCCAAATGCTCACTGAACTACCCAAAACTCTCTGTCTGACTAAACAGCACTCAACAGCACGTCATCAAAACTGGTGCAGACTCATTCAGTAACTAAAAACCATCTCTTATTTTGTTTTTCTAAACAGGAGCTGATATCAAGCCCTACTTGCCCACCCTAATGGAAACTATGTTGTCTGCTCTCAACAACACTGACAACCTTAAGATTAAAGAACTAGCTGTATCTGCCATAGGTGCCATAGGTAAGACCGTGTCAATATTTATTCTGAGACATACACAAGAAAACGGTTATGCAGTTTTTCTGCCTCATTCTATGAGGTTGTGGTTAAACGAATGTCTTTGCATCTCTTTCTTCTCTGACATCATATATAGAAAAGTACAAGGTGACAGTCAAAGTCATCGTAATAGTATGAATTTGAGCATCAGTTTGCTATTATAATGCTGAGCAGCTGTGTACTGACTGAAAACACAAGCTATTAAACAGATTTTACAGCTTAAATGTAAACAAAGTGACCCAGTCCCTGAAAATGTCTTTGTTATCAGCCAATGCTGCCATGGAGCTGCTGGATCCTTACTTCCCTCCAGTGATTGAAAGCTTAAAGGGCTTCCTGACTAACACTACAGAGGAAATGAGGCCTCTGCAAACTCAGTCCTTGGGTAGGTAAACCCTCCAACATTGCATCTAAACCTAATTTTTTTCATCAGAACAGAAATATTTTACAACCATTTATCCCTGGTGTTCTTTTGTAATACAATTTCTGTAAGCTTTGTGTCTCTCTGTACTCAAAGTAAACCAACAACAAACTCAACAGAATAGATAAATGGATGATGATCATGTTTTGTGGTTTCTCTCAGGCACTCTGTCCGTGCTGGCCCGTACCATTGGCAAAGATGTCTTCAGTCCTCTTGCTGCAGAATGTGTTCAGCTGGGCCTTAACCTCACTGATGCCATTGATGACCCTGATCTGAGACGCTGCACGTATGTAACTCAGTGTTTTTTTTCCCCTCCACTTGGCCAGACCAAACGCTGCTTGTTTTTTCAGAACATAAAATGAACAAAACAACACAACAACAAAAAACACTGCGTCATATGATAATGTACAATTATTTTCATACCTGGTAAAAGATCTCTTCACCTTTGGCTCCTTCATGCCAAAGCTGTTTCTCTGTTAAGTTGTGGTCTTCAGACAGTATTACAGTGTGGCTTAAACCCACTCCAAATATTTAAGATTTCTAGCAATTTTACCTTCACCCCTCTCTCTTTCTCCCTGTCAGGTACAGTCTGTATTCCGCTGTGTCCGTTTTCAATCCTGACTGCCTGACACCTCACCTCACTGCCATAACAACTGTTATGTTGCTCGCCCTGAAGTCCAATGAAGGCATCACGGTATACACACAACTCTCTGAACACTGTTTTCGAAGCTATGCATAACATAAAGAATATAAAAGACACAGTGATTCACTTTTCATCCTCCTGTCCTTCTTCTTTTTAGGCACACCTCGAGGAGGACAAAACATTTGTCCTGCTGGACGATGATGACGATGACGACAATGAAGAAGAAAAAGATGCAGATGACTTTTTGGAGGATGAGTCGGAGACGGATGTCCATGATGTTGCAGGGTATGGCTCACACATATGTACACACATGCGCGTACATTTACCACTGCTGAGCAAAAGACGGCTCTCAGTCACCTGACATCTCATTTGTCCATCTCTCAGGTTTAGTGTGGAAAACGCGTACATTGATGAAAAGGAAGATGCCTGTGATGCACTGGGAGAGATTGCCTTCAGCACTGGGTAACATAGATATTTAGAAATTATCTAGTTTTAGCAATTATATAATTCTTCTTTGGCCTCTCCTCCAGTCAGACTCTACTCTCAGAAATTTTATGACTAACACTGGCCATTATGTTAAACGTACAGGTAAATCCTAACATAATTTTTTTCAGTGGTGATGATGAATCTTTTTTGTTTCATTTCTCTTTATTTTTTCAGAGTGTGTGATTAAAAAAACCTGTTACATTATGTCAGACATTTGTGTTGTCAGTATGTGTGTATAATTTCCAGCTTGTGTTGCTGTTTTCCCTGGCAGCGTTGCCTTCCAGCCCTTCCTGGAGTCCAGCTTCCAGCAGGTTTACGAGATGAGAGATGTAAGTCATTCTGGCTGGCTGTTTGGCCCAATCATCCGTCTCTGTCTAATTTGATGTGAAAGTGGCTTTGTGGTCTGTTTTTTTTTTTGTGCATACGTTGTTCGTCCGCAGGTGTATATCTGGTTATAAATAGAAGTGTCTGTACATGGATTAATACTGTCAGTCTTGGATGTCTTAGTTTGTGTCAGGCCACGTTTCAAAGCTATTTGAATTGTGAATTTTAAATTTTTCTTGCCATTTCTCTTAATCTGAGAATGTCATAAGTCATAAAATGGGGTATGTTATCATCAGCACCCCACAATAAGGTTAAATGGTATGTTTCCCATTCACCCATTCGCACACCATTGGCGACAGAACTTCCATGCATGGTGCGTGCCTGCCATCGGGAGTAATTCGAGGTTCAGTGTCTTGCTCAAGGACACTTCGGCATGTGGATGGTCTCGAACCACTAACCTTACGATCAGTGGATCGCCCACTCTACCACCTGAGCCACAGCCACCCGGTTAAAGACACTGTGTAAATTGTGGTTAATAAATATTCCAACAACCTACCTTAACAAAGCAGTTTATATATAATCCAGATAATTTTTATTTTTGTCGTTCTGTCTATAGTATTTCTGTTAGTTTCTAGTTTCTTTTTTGCTTACCGTTTCATTTGTGGTAATGTAAGGAATGAACTGACAAAAACATTTCAGTTTAACCCATTAAAACTTGCATGCTTGTTTTACAATGTGTGAGTGGTGTGCTAGTTTAGTGATTGCCCTTGTCACCTCATAACAAGAAGGTCCTGGATTTGAACTGTACTGTAGTAGACTGAGGCCTTGGTCTGTGCTTAGTTGTGTTTCTTCTCTTACCTCAGAAGACATGCTTGTTGAATGCTCCTGCCACTGGTACTGATAAAGGCACTGACCTCGGAGTTTGGTTCAATCAGCAGACACTGTACTGTAGGCTCTTAACTAAAGTAGTTAGAATTGGTTAGACCAACAACATAAATTATCCTCATGGACTAATTACGGATAGTAAAATATATAATGTATCAACCAGCCTCCCCTGATTATGCACCCTACAGTTTCTGTTGGCTGATCCTTATTTATTGGCATCTTTTTAGAAAATAGATGTCATCAGAAGGTCAGGTAATCGCTGTAATGGAAACTTGAACCAATGCTTTCCAGTTAGGGAATGGTCCCTCTACTTGTGACCCCATTAACCTGCCATTTTTGTGTGTGGGCATGCATCTGTTTGTTTGTTCTGTGCTCTGTTCTGTAACTTGATGCCTTTTTATATCCTCGCTAGTTTCCCCACGAGGACGTCCGCAAGGCAGCATTTGGAGCCATGGGCCAGTTTTGTCGAGCTCAGCACAAAGTGTGGAATGAGAATCCCATTGAGGCCAACCACCAGGGTAATACACAATACAGAGATACAGAAATGAGTAGTGCTGCTTTCTGCTGTAGTGGAGGTTAATTAACAAAAACAAGGCAGGCACAAGGTATAAAGCACATATACTGTAAAATTATAGCAAATAAGATAGAAACCCGATAACTTATAAATGTTACCTCTATAAGACTGTGTCAAACAAAAATCAGTGCTGTTGCCTTTAACTAGTCTTCTTGCTTGTCATTCTTGTACCTCTTGTATCCCTCATGCAGCCCTGTTGAAGTTGCTGGAAGTGGTGCTTCCTTGCTTTGTGGAAACGATTCGAACAGAGCCTGAGCGCCTGGTTGTAATGGGCGTCCTGGAATCCATGAACAGTGTCATCAAGTATTGCAAGGGGGAGGTTTTCAGAAATCCATCAAACCTTAAGGAGATCAGCTATGTTATCCGGGATGTGCTCAAGAAAAAGGTGGGACGATTTGAATATGTTATTCGTCTAAGTTCAGTGTGCTAAAATAATTTTTTGATATACCTGGATGAATGTTGAGCCTCAGATAATAGTTTTTATTTGTTTTCTCTCTGTTGGCTTAGATGGCTTGCCAGGATGGTGGTGGCGATGAAGCTGATGATGAAGAGCAACAGGTGCTGCAAATTCGACATGAACTTTAATGTGTACTTACACATGCTGTGTACAAGCGATCTGTTCTTAACAGCCACCAAATTGACACCATTTTTTATACTGTACACTGATGAGTGTGTGATGACATCAGATCCAATGTGCTGATGCATTCTTGTGAAGGTGAATGGAAGAAATTTTGTACTCCAAAGGAAGTGCAAGAGCTTCAATATCTTCTGTGGCCTCTCACATGTGTCCTCACAGTGCACAGATACAGTCAATATAAAAGTAGTATACTAGGTATGCAAATGAGGAATTCTAGATAGTTTAGAGAAAGTTTTCCACCTCTTTTTTATTAAGCTCTATAAGTGCTAACATTATTTTTTACTTTTTCATTTTTCTGTGTTTGTGTTTTCTCTTGTCCAATTATTCAGCGTGCTTTGTGTTGATGTGCTGTCTGTTTCAGGCCGAGTATGATGCCATGCTCCTGGAGTTTGCGGGGGAAGGAATCCCCTTGGTGGCCTCTGCTGTTCCTGCTGACAGCTTTGCGCCTTTCCTCAACGACCTGCTGCCTCTCATCATGAGCAAAGCTGTGAGTTTGAATACAGTGACCAGGACACTTACTCCATCATGTTGTTTCTCAAAACTCTCCCACTTCTTTGTAACTGTTATCACTGCATCTGCTGATCACTCACAAAGTGCAGCGAGGAGGGACATGATCTAAATGGAACAACAAGCTCAGTTTCAGAACAGTGACTGCTTAAATGAAAAAAGGTGGAAGTGGTTGCTTGAAAATGGAATTGTTTTCATAGAAACAAGGATGCTTTGTATCACAGCCTGCACAGCTCAGCAGTTTTAAAGGCAAACGACAAACAAGTGATTATGGATTAGCGTGTCATCTGTAAGTATTAGCTTGTCCCTTCAAAGAAAAAGTGGAAGATTAGCAGAAAGATGACACTATGAGGTGCTTGACATCTGTAAACAAGCTGCTTCTTACTGACAAAATATCCGCTGCAGCAACGGAAGCTGTCTGGAATCATTTGTAGAGATAGGCACAGAACAGTTTTCTTAATCTTGCTGGATTTCTGACCAGTGGCCACCTGCTCCCATCAACATTTTGACCATTCACACCCGCCGATATAGAGATCCACTGGTTTTGTATCTTCCTCCGTACCACAGAGAAAACACATTATTGTACTGTGTAGTATTAATAAAAAATTTATACCAGATGGTAATTAGGTGTTTAAATGACAATTGCACTCATAAGGATTAATCATTCTAGTGTAGTAAGTACACACTTAATACATTCCTCTATAATGTCTTCTTTTATACATACATGGAGAAGTGCTTTGTCTTTGAAGGACTTCTTACATTGAACAAGGAGAAAAGAGTAAAATGTTCTCATCCCAGAGAAGCCATATTTGTGTTTGTTTTTCCGCAGTTAAATCCCCCCGTCATTGTCAGTAACACAAAAATCTGTCCATTGTTAGATTTGCCTTGCTTTGCGAAGATTTGATCTTCTCTCAAGTTTATTTTCTGACTGCTCACTCCCACCCACAGCAAAGTTAAAACCACCCACTCCTGCAAGATTTGTGTTGGGCATGACTTGCAGGATCCTAGTCTCAATGTACTCCTCTAGTTTGATGTGATATTGATACAAACATTTGGAATGCAGTTAAGGTTTAATGTCTTTTAATATGTCCTATTTTGGGTACTGCCACACTCATCCTTTTTCTTTCTTAACAGAAATCCACAAGCACGGTAGCAGAACGATCCTTCTCGGTGGGTACGATTGGAGAAATCCTCCAAGCTCTCGTGACTGCCCCTGGAGGTCGAGGATTGGCAGGCCGACTGTCCAACCGTCTGCTTCCTGTGCTGGTGGCTGGAGTGAGGGACAGTGATCCTGAGGTTCGCAACAACAGCGTGTTTGGACTGGGATGCCTGGCTCAGGCTGCTGGACCCATCGTTGTATCGTATCCTTCTAAGCTGAGTCGAATTCTGTCTTTAAAAAGTGTTTTATATCAATTGTATTCTTTATTTTAAATGGCATAACGCCTGGTCCTTAGCAAAATGTGTTCCAGAGACTATCCCATGATGCTGTCTGTGTTTTCCAACCTGCTGGTTAAGGAGTCTGATCTCAGGGTGATTGACAACCTGTGTGGTGCCCTCTGCAGGATGATCTTGAGCAATGTGGAAGCTGTCCCTCTGGAGCAGGTATGTCATATCAAGTGGTTTTTAGCCATCTTAGCTAATGTCTATCAGTGCAACAAATAGTCCAAAGCAGGAAATTTACTGCAAACTCAACTAACAGCCGAATTGTGCAGTACAAACCCTGTACAGGTTGTTCGTTCAGATGACGTAGTTTGCTCTCTGACAGGTTGTGCCTGCTCTGGTGTCTCGTCTTCCACTCAAAGAAGACATGGAGGAGAACAAGACGGTGTTCAGCTGCTTGACTATGCTCTACACACACAGTCCTGCTCTGGTACAGTAGAAACCAACGTTTACATCTGGCATTAACATTTCCATTGGACAGAGGATATGTGTAAAGATTGTGTCTCTGTTAAGATCCAAGCTATAAATAGTAATACTTAATAAAAAATTCTTTCTGTCTATATATGATCTGGGAAAATATAATTACTGCCTAATAGTAAGATTTTCTTAAAGATACTGAGAACAAACACATGCAGGGCGTTTAACTATTCCACATTAATCAGTCTAGAGCAGCTGGACAGGTATTTTCAGTGATGCTTTGTATGGACCACAATCAGACCAATCTGTCTTTAATTTTTTATTAAATGTTACTTGTTAAACAGTATTTTCTTAGAATCCATCATAGGATTATGAAGAGATTAGGTAAATGTAGACACAATGCAGAAACCTTAACATTCGACTCAGAGCAGACTTGACAAACAACACTTGCTCAGATGAAAATCCTCAACTTTGCAGTATGTTACCCATTGTGTACATTTGGTCCACAGACTTGGATATTGAACGCTACCATGTTTTTAAAAATCTGCTTTTCCCTTTTCAGGTTGTGAAGCTTATGAAGCCAATAGTTGCTGCCTCCAGTCACGTCATGGACAACAAGGATGTTGATAAAGGTGAAGATTTTTTGATAACAGAAGATTGTTTTTGCAGAAGGCACTGAGGGAGTCACCCTCTTTGAATGGAGTCCTTCAGATGCATTGTTGTTCAAGCTATTTGTGCTTCAGTGTTATCAAAAACACCGAAAACATAGCACAGCTGACACACTGACATTTTATCTCACAGACCACCCTCAGTCAGACGCTGCACAGTCTACACTCTTATCAGTACTCTTCTCTTTCAATAATCTACATTCAGTGTTGTACCGTCATCCCTAACTCTTAGTTTGCCTCTCCTCCACAGAAACCAAGAACACTGCGATTCTACTGATGAAACAATTTGCCCAGCACCACTGCGCAGACTTCCAAGCAGCTGTGACGTCTCTTCCAGCAGAGCAGCAGGCCGTGCTGAGTGCAGCCGTCACCGCCTCATAACCCTCACCCACCCTTCCACTCTGCAGTGACAGCCAGCCGAGGCCATGAATTTTTATACTGTAGGTGGAAAATGGGACAGTTGTGTGCGAAGTTTCCTCAAAATGATCTAAATACAGCACTTCAACCATTCTGCTACGGTTATTATTACATTCAGCAGTTCTGCTTCTGAGTATTAACTTTTAATTTATTTGTTCATGCGCATGCTGTTGTTAAAGTTTTATTATTTTATAAGTTCTGGTTTACCATCCTGTGTATTCTGTTTTGTTTTCTGTTAATCCTCTAAAGTGCTACCATTTATTGTTACTCTGCCCCTTTTCCACTGTTTGGAAAGACCTCTGGCTTTGCTATCGGAGTGTGAAGCAATGAATTTAGTCTCCTGGTAAAATATCATATTTCATTCCCATCTCCACTTTAAATCAGCAGGCTGAGACCTGTGTGGTCCGATGTACTTTTTTCTAACACTGCCTTATTCAGAGATTTCACTGCTGCTTACAAAGTGGCTTCTGTAATGGGCTAACATCCCATAGAGTTCACTGACTAACTGGACGTATGCTCATTTGTTATTAAAAACGGCACTTACTTTACCCTTAGTGCACTCTGTTAATGCTCAGCAACCCAACCTGTGACCACATGCAGCAGAACTTCGGAGTATTGGTGCTACTTTTTAGTATCTAGAAACCGTATCCTGCAATACAAACTGAACAAGACTTTCACAAATGCTTCAATAACTCATCAGGATGCTGTTGCTGACAGGTTCACCGTGCAGTTCATGTCAATCCATTCGATCTCGCTTTACTGCAGAAAGGGAACAGGGTGACATTTTGAAGGCTCTACATATATGCAAACTTACATCAAAACGTTGAACATTTACATCACCTTTTAGCTGGTTTTTAGAAAAAAACGTAACCAAATGGCCAGCTTAAGGTTTTACATTAAATTGCACTCCTCTTATTTTGGTTAATGGTGATTCTGCTGCTCCTCAGATCTCCCGTTGTCCCTGATCTTCGGTGACGCCGGGCTTCTGGTTTTCCGCGTCCAGCGCCATAGTCATCTGCACCGGTGTCAGTCCGTTCTCTCCTGATGCACACACAGGCAGAGAGAAGTCTTTTAAAGAGGGTCATATAATGCGAAATCCATTTTTTTTAAAGATGTTTTTGAACACAACATGTCACCAATGTGTCTGGAGACCTAAAACCTGAAGTATTCTAGGCATGTTACACTTCATCTGTGCAGGACTTAAAGTGCACATTCTGAGGACTAGTGAGACTTTTATGAACTTGTTATAGGGGATATAATATGGGACCTTTAAGCACATCTGGCGCTTAACACACACGTGAATGTCTGGAAGTGTTAATGCAGAGAGGGACAAATTGCACACATCTTTCTAAGTTATGGAAGCAGCCATATGTAGGTGTACAGTAACATTCTCTGTTTCCCTAGGTTGCTGATTTATGTCCCAACGAGCCTTATTTTCTGTCCAGAACGTTTAATTCTGCTACAAGAGATGAATAAAATGGCATTTGCTCGAGCAAGCCAACCAGATCTTTACAAATTCCTGACACTGTTGAGGTCTGAGGTTTTGTTTGGACACTGATGTAATGTTTGGGATGATCTCATTTCAATGCCGGTGGCTACAGCACGGCACCGCGATCCACATCAGCCTGACAGTTCACTCGTTATCTGACACCTCACTGAGTAACTGATGGGCCATGGTGGTACACATGCTGATATGTTTTCCTCCCTTAGATGCTCAGCCTTTGGGAGAAATCTGAATCCAGAAGCCCTGATTATGACAGCAGCAGAAATTACATTAATAGTTCTTCTCTTTCTCTGAATGGATAAAAGCTGCTTCCAGACCTGTGCATCTCTGTTTCCAGGGCATAATGTTCATCCCGGTGCGGCAGAAGGAGCGGTCAGTGTGGGCCTCGGTGCTGTAGAGAACCTCCTGCAGCTGTTTGTCTCCAGGCTTCTGGGCTTTCACTCGCACCTAAAACCAAATTCACACACTTGTCATTTCACTTCTCTTTGCATCCCTGCAGATGAATCTTAAAGCTCTACCTCTAGGATGGTGATCTCCTTCTCCTTCAGCTTCCCTGCTTTGTTCTTCACCTGTGTCTTCTTGGTGTCCACCCACACCACCCTCTCCTTCACCTCTGACCTGGACACACACACACACAACATGAGCACACATGATTGTTTTACTAACTCTTCCTGAAGCTCCCTCTCTCAGCTTGGACTCACTCTTGGATGCCCAGGTCGGCCAGTGTGGTGTCCAGGAAGGGGAAGGGTTGGTTCACCGGGTCGGGCTGCACCTGGATGGGCAGAGTCACCGCCATGGGAATGTCCCACTCCAGCTCCACACGCACCATCAGGCCGCGGGACCCAGGGGGCTCCTTCCCTGCTGGGCTGTCCAGTTCTCCGTTGGCCTGCTCCACATTGGCCTCTCCCTCCTCCACCGAGCGTTTTGTCTCGTCTGCAGCCAGCTTGACTCACCGATCTGTATCTCAGGGATCAATGTATCCCTCTCCCCCTTTTCGCTTGTATGATCTGCCTGCTGATGCTCCTTATCTGCACCTTCTGTCTCCAGCGGCTCCTTCCTCGCGGTTGCTGCAGATACTGGCTGTCCTCGTCCTCCTCTCGGGGCCGAATGATTCAGAGCTCTGCCTCTTCTGATGATAAAGGCCTCTGGAAAGTGTGAGTGTGTGATGCATACTGACTCGTTTTGTGCCCTGCAGGCTGATATAAGCAGCCTGTGTGAATGTGTGTTATGTGTCGCTCTGATGTGAGGTTTATTAGGCTGTCAGGGGGCTGATGGACGGATGGTGGTGTTTGTGCTGCCAGGTGTCCCGGTGGATTATCAGTGTGGCCGGGCCAGGGTGAAGTCACAGTGTTAAGTTTTGGCTCTAAATGGAGGAAGTATGTGGCCTCACGTAGGTGAGAACTGAATGATATGACTTGATTGATGCTTGCATTTTAAATGGATAAACTGATGATCACTTACATTAGGGTGGCACAGCGTCTCTGTTATTTTTGTCCAATAAATCACTGTAGGCCAAACTCCGAAGACTGTCATGTAGAAGTACACATACAGTACAGTAAGCTTACTAAAGTAACCAAAGCTTCATTTAATTTCTGGAAGAGTAACTAGAGTTATGCTTATTTAAATTGTTGATAAAGTACATGAGATAATTACAATTTAAATTAAATAAGTACACAGAAGACAGCTATGTCAAAAGTGTCCTAGTTAACACATCACACTGGAGCCGCAATTATTAAATGCCAACTGTTAAACTGCGAACTACTAGAAATGCATGCAAACTATTTTCTTTTCTGACTTACAGGTTCAATTTAGCTGACTGTGAACACATGTTTTCAAGGTTTTCAGATGCACACAGACTCTCCTTCAACCAGTGACTGTAAAAGTCCGCCTTAAAAATGCAGCTTTATTCAAATGACGCAATGCCACAGATGAAAACGACAAGGACAGTCTGCTGGTACGTCAGCCTGGGCTGCACTTGAACGTCTACAACTCCATTTGTCGTCTGAGCAACCCCTCCAGACTATGTGGATGGACGTATCCAGCATCAACAGTCTCATTTACTCTGCTGCAGATGTGTGACTCCTTACTGAGCTGTGATTTCTGCTCCATGATCTCACTCTCCATCCGTCCGCTAGCATCTCCACTTATCGTTGTACTTGGTTGTGTCATGAGATGTTATACTTCCTTATGTTAAAAAGAATGGATATAGAAAACATTACATGCAGCACTCAACAGATTAATTGTCAGTGAGAATAGTCGTTAGTTGCAGCCCTGCATCCCACGGTGTCCTTAATCTTTAGTTTCTTTTCTTGTCTGCAGGTTCTGGGTCAGTCTTGCACTGTTCAGCAGTTTTATTGTTTCAAGAGTCCTTCAAAGTAGGTTTCATCCCTACAGCCTGTATGTCTGTAGAAGAGCTTCAACTAACTCCACAGCTAAACCGAAATCATCCACTGTCACCAACAGAATCATGTGCAGACAGGCTCTTTATTTACCTACAGGAACAGATGCATTTTTATTCTGTCTACACTTTTTCAGTGACGGTAAAACTAAATGTCTGATTGGCTATAAATCACTTGGTCAGAACTACTTAGTTGCATGTGGTCTAATGGAGGGTGGTTTTGCTGTTAAACTACATCTGCAATGGAACATTACTGGATCTAACTCCAGTTCTATACATGTGCATCCCTCTAGCAGGCCTCACTGTTAGTTGCCTTCGCTCCTGTTGGTGACATGAGACATAAAAATGCTAAGAGGTCACTTTAGGTTCAGAGTGGACATCGGATTTATGACTGAGTGTAATGAGATGATCCTCTCCACCACATCTCCACTCATCATTATTCCTCCCGTTCCCTTTGTCTCATTCGTCAGACAGCTGAGGTGAAAAAGAGGTTGATGTATGGGCCTTTCTCAGAGCAGCGCCACATTTTCTGCTTTTGAAAAATGCGTTCTAGCCGATGACCTCCAAGGCCGCGGCCGTAGGACACAAACATGGGACACGTGTAGGACCATGCTCAGCTGCATGTGTGTGTTTGTCCCGTACAGTGCACACATTTTCCCACTAAACCAGCACTCTGGACTCAGCATGTCACATTCCATGAACAGCAACAACAGATCCTCACACTCAGATATCAGCTGTACGTCAGCACTGTAGGGACACAGATGATGGAAACACCTGGGAATGTAGAGAGCCAAAGGGAGGCTGATTGTGTAACAAAAAAAAACCCAATTTAAATTAAAAATGACCACAACTGTGTTTAAAGATTCCTTAGTAGGACTTGATCTTCAAATCCCTGAAGATTTCAACACCTTCATGAGTGAGCATGCTTCCTCCCAGGTAAGCTTGTCCCTGTCTTGTCTAAAGGTGGTACATAAGTCTTTCATGATCACCAGATGGAGCCAACGTTGCTACACATCATCAGTTGTGTACCTTAACGCCATTGAGTGTTTCAGCCTTTTATCACAAGACACTCTGAGTTGAGGCAGACCCACCACAGGCTGATCAGACCTGGGTGTGTGTTTCATGGTTGGCTCAATCAGCAGCCCAAACCAGATCCCTTCTCTTCAGCCACAGCCAGTAGCTGCTCTTCTCTGCTGTACTGGAGAGCTCTCTAACTGCCCTCCTTTGCTCTTGTTCTCTGATGCCAACCTCCCTCAGAAGTCGCAGCATGGAACTGGCAACAAAACGGTAAAATAACAATGAATATCTATAAAAAATAATAATATTTTGAGCTGATTTAAATGTAGTGAACAATGTAATTTTATGGCAACATATAAAGTAATTAATATTTGTAAAAATACAGACTTTTGACTTTTGATGTGGACATTATCTACAGTTTTGACCTGTTTTGTTTAGTTTTTTTCTACGGCCTGCATGTAAATACTTTTGTCTGATTTTTACTAATTACTTTCTGCAATTTATCAGGATTTTTTTTAGATATCTTCTGTAATTTATCATGATTTTTTTTAGATATTTTCTGTAATTTATCATGCTTTTTTATAGATATTTTCTGTAATTTATCATGCTTTTTTATAGATATTTTCTGTAATTTATCATGATTTTTTTTTAGATATTTTCTGTAATTTATCATGATTTTTTATAGATATTTTCTGTAATTTATCATGATTTCTTTTAGATATTTTCTGTAATTTATCATGATTTTTTAAAGATATTTTCTGTAATTTATCATGATTTTTTTATAGATATTTTCTGTAATTTATCATGATTTTTTTTTAGATATTTTCTGTAATTTATCATGATTTTTTTAGATATTTTCTGTAATTTATCATGATTTTTTTTAGTTTCTGTAATTTATCAAAACAGGGCAAAATCTGTAAAATAACAATATTTTTTGTTGATTTAAATACAGTAAAAATATTGCCACTTTACCACCAAATGTTGTAAAAGAACAAAATGCCATTTGCAAAAATACCGAGTGTTGATGTGGACATTTGTTACAGTTTCGCCCCATTTTTTTAACAGTTAACATGCAAATAAATAGTTTTGTTTTCTATAATTTTACTACATAGTATATATAATTTAACAAAATTGAGAAAATCAGTATAATAATAGTAATGTGTTGAAAAACTACAGTTAAGAGCTGCCAAAAAAATCATTTTCTACAGTGTGCAGTTTCCCTCAGCTTTGCAGCCCCTTGAAGCTCTTTGTTTTGATCGCCTGAGTTTAGGTTCACTCTCTCCACTCTAATTTTAATAAAGCCGTCTGCCTCCCTCACCAGCCTGTGACCTGCCATCCCAGCAGCCTGCTCTGTTTGTAAACACAGTGAAGTCACACATCTATTTCATCCGGCAGTTTCAGTGATGCGGCAGCAGCAGTGGAGGCAGCTATTACAGGGAATCTCCACTGCTGGTGACACTGATGACTAACTGTGGAACCGTGTTTGTACACAATAGAAGAACATTGTTGAGCAGCTGTGTTTTTGTATCATAACATTACATGGAAGTGGAGAAGGACATTTCCTGGCGCTGCAACCTGAATGTATCACAAGTAGTATCAACAAAATTACCATTCCAGGATGCTGATGTGAATTAGGATTTGTGCTCTCTGACTGCAGCGCTGACCTCAGCTCAGGCTCACAATGTGGTGCCACATGCATATGGTGTCACTCTCATGTACACACACACACACACACACACACACACTGCAGTACCGAGTGCATTTAACAAGCAAACACTTCAATTGTGCAGAGTTATCGAGGCGTGAGGCCAGACAGCAGTTTTCTGCCAGCGAGGCACAATCTGCTCCCGTTGGAGGCAGGAAGATAAACTTATGTACTTTCTGCACATTTCATTGATTTCTATATATTTTTCTGCACAATAAGCAGAACGTCATGAATGTACACTGTGGGTTTGTGGGCTGCTTTCTTTCTCTGGTACGCTTTAGTCCAGAGGAGCCAGCTTCTGCACAATGCTATTTTTACTTAGAGGAGGAATTTGAGTGAAGAAATTAGTGTTTGGTAAGAAACAAAGGCCTAGTTTTTTACTTCACATACGTAAGTAACATTCTGACAAAGCAAACCAAAAGTCAGCGTTTCTCAGGATTATAAATATGTTCAATGCATAGACAAAATAATTCCAGATTATATGTTGTTCCTCTGAATAAACAACAATTTATTAAAAGTTGAAGTAGTTAAAAGGATAAATATTCATGTGGCAGATACAAACTGTATAAAAAGTCTAGTTTAAAATCATTTAAAAGGGCAAACATCCATACAAAAGACACAAACTCTTTAACAAAACCTGCTGGTTATGACTGAGTGGATGGGAAACACTAACAAACTGTTTAAAAATACAACCAGGCGAAAAAATTCTGATTAAAATGGTACAAAATCTATGAACCTGTCTTAAAAATACAATTACTGCAGTTCAATGTTTACTCTCTTGAAGATTTTTAAAATATGTATAAAAACACTAAACACTGATAACTGATGGTGTGTTCTTAAAAGGGGAAAGGCTCAGACTGATTATCCTTATTAGGGGCTAAAAACAGGCTTCAACAGTGTGATTATACTAACTGTAACTCTATGGAGCGACACTGTGGGTGTGTTCAGACATCCACGCTGAGCGCTGCAGGGTTTATAGTGATGTCACTGTAGGGTTCAGTCTGACGTGCAGTCACCCGTCCAGCAGAAAGCAGCTCTGCGGGAGGAAAACGTTGCTCATTAATCACAATGTCTCACTGAGGAGACCTGACTGGATCACAGGATGCAGCAGGGAAATTATCAAAGTTGTAAACCAGTTCTCTCCGTTATATCAACACCTCCATCCTCGTCTGCCTACATGAAATGAGTTTCCTGGTCAGTGCAGACCAGAGCGTGATGTGTTCATTGTGGTTTCCTCACCCAGCAGTTGGTAGAGTGTGTGAGCTGCAGTGAAGCGGTCAGCCTCCGGGGGCAGCAGAGAGTTAAAGGTGACTTTTCCAAACCTCTGCAGGCTGGAGGTGATCCAGCTGGAAAAAAGCAGTGCACAACAGGATCCAGCCAACAGGTATTCTGGTATGCTCCCAGCATTTTGCCCTGATAAGTGATATATTTAGATCTGACTGTTTTCATAACAAGAAATCGTAATTTTGAAAATTTATTCCGATTTTTTTCTTCAGATTTTACTAATGGTGAAACAGAAAATGTGCACATTATATCTTCTTAATACTGGTTCTAGTCAAAATGTCACATCACAGACTAATTCAGGTGTAACTGTAACCAACACTGTAATGATGCTGCATGTCCTAACTAAATCATATCCAAATCAAATCTATGACAGCGTCAACCAGAAGTTCTAAAATCTGATCGAGGAGTTTGCTGAGGAGTTTATGAATGGTTGCTTTCTATTTGAATCTCAAATGTTTAACTACTTAGAAGGCAGCTCAACCTGTGACACTGGAGACAACAAGGCTCACATACAGTTTGACTAAGTATTAGAACTGTGTAAGATATTATTATTCATACCCATGCCAGATTTTGATCTAAGGTGAACTTTAATTTGGTTGGAAACGGCATAAACACGTGACATAAGGTGGTAAGACGTCATGTTAGAGATGATAATGATAAATATAAACTATTTCTATGTTTCTCATATGTGTAAAATTATTACCTTTTCTCAGTAATCAGTGGTAAAGTGTTTTTTTTTGCCACCAGAGCAATGAAACCGTTCTTTTAATTGCTAACAAGCTTTTTGCATTCTTCCATTGGGATTTTGGACCACTCCTCTTTTTTTCTTTTTTTTGAGGTTAGGTGTTCTTGGGGGTTTGAATGCTTCTCCCACATCCCTGCGTCCAAACAACTCCAGGAGTGTAGTCCTCCGTGGTTAGCGTCCGTGCAGACCGGCCTTGTGCTGCGTCTGCTGGTGTGAATGTCTGAAGATGTTGTCCCCAGAATTGCTCAGATTCATCAGGATGGTCTTAGTGTTGATCTTCGATTCTTCTGGGCCTCTCAGACTACCACTTCGGCCAGTGCAGGGGTCATTTTAAACTTCCTACCACGACCTTTAACAGTGTGTTCACAGTGTGCTACTCCTTGTACCTTGTACCTTTCGAATATTTTTTGCGCTGTGGCCACTGGCTCTTGAAATCACTTGAATGTGGCTTTAGAGCGTTTCCCAAAGTGAAACTCTGCCTCAGTGATAAATCCTAATAGGAAGTTTTTAGCCATGACTTGCAATTGACAACTGACTGAGTAGAGAACTACTGCATCAGCTATTCCAATTAGACTGGCATAGAAGTGTATGAATAATTTTGGACAAGACATTTTCCTTACAATGTATTAAAAACAAAGAAACTGAACAAATGTACTGATAGCATTTCCAACAATAATACTTGTTAATGTCATTTCCAGCCAGAAAAAAACCTATTGGTCAAATAAAAATTTACCACAAATCAACATTTTTCATGGGTATGAATAATTTGGGGTTTAACTGGATGTAACTGGCATTGAGCATGTTCTGATAAAGACAAACAACTGTGGACTCATTTCTTGCACACATCTCACTAAACTGAATATTACTGTCAAAAGTCAAATAGATAGAGAGTGCAGAGGAACAAGCCACGCCACAAACTACTAATCGCATCAGGATGATTCTGGCAACAGTGCTGAATCTGGAGTCTTCACATCTCAACACGAGGGAATATTAGTTCAATAAAGTGCAACTGGAGGTTTTGCAGCATGAATACTGAGTCAGCAATTCGAACTCAGAGGTCAGGACGGACTAAAATGTCAGAGAAAGGTCTGCAGCATAATCTTTTCCCATCCAGTATTGCCACATTAAATCTTAAATGTGTTTATATCCACAGAATAAATCACTGGTGTGATTCTCACATCCAGCATCTTGATGTTTTATTTAAAGGTGTGCATCTGCAAAAGGCTTCTCATGACTCCCTTGAAGTAATGTGTAATGAAATCATCAGTACTTGTGAGCTTGTTTGGATGTGTATTGTAGTACCTCAGCATGTTCCTGCTCTCTGTGTCAGTCTGAGCCTCGGGCAGCTCAATGTTTTCCTCTGTTATAGGCTCCATTGGTGGCTGGACTTCTTCCTGCGGAGACCTACACAAACACACACACACAAACACACGCACACTCAGTGATCTGTTTCCTATCCGTCTAGCTGTCCCTCTGTGTATCCATCGGAGGCTTACCATCTGCTGACAGGAGTAATCACATCGCTTGCAGATTTATCTTCTTTGGACACGTCCAGGATCACATCTAACACAGCTGTTTACACACAAGCACACAATGAATGAATGAGGTAAATAATCCGTTTATTGTGTTTTCAAAACATGGTCTGAAAACTAGCATGTGTCTGAGAAAGAAGGTGGACTTCTTACATGAGGCCTCCGCAGGTTGAAGCCCTGACTCACTGGATATCTGAGAGAGAGAGAGAGAGAGAGAGAGAGAGAGAAAGAGTTCCATGAAATAGAAAGGTTTGTAATCTAATTTGTCTCACCACTGAACTGAACACGCTCAGCTGGCAGGCTATGACTGCAGGCTAGCAGGCTAACGGATAACCCTTATTACTATAGCTGTGGTTTCACAAATACACTCTCAGGTTTTGCAACGGTATGAAAGTGTAATTTGTTAAGATGACTAATCAGTTATTTCTCCAACTACCACTGCTTTACATCAACCACACAGCTGGTTGAACTCTCCTCACCTCATTTCAAAATGTAGCTTCACACAAACTCACCTCCTTCATGCCTGAGTGCCTCCTCTTCCTCTCCATCCTCAGTATTTCTCTGTCCTGCTCTGACTCCCCTCTCGCCTCCTCTTCCTCTTCTTCTCTCCGTTTGCTCCCATGTCCAGGAAGGACAGTGAGGGAGGCCTGTTGTTTCCATAGCGACAGGAGGTCAGCATGGAGGAGGGCTGCAGAGGGGTCAAAAGGCAGAATAGTTGCCATGCTGAAAGGTTATTCGGTATTTTCCCCACCAGTGCTGAAGATTGAGAGATTGTAGTGAGCCATTGCTTTTCACAGGCTGCTATAAAGTGCTGTAGCCAATAATAATAAAAAGTTCCCGAGGCCCTACAAGGTTGCTGATTAAAAAACATGCACATAGTTTATGAGTTTTACTCTAGTGGCTCTAAAGACACAGACAGGTTGTGGGTTGAGTTTATGCAATCGCACTATGAGCCTTTTTATGCGTCACCTAAACTTTTTATGTGTGAAGCTCAGCAGGATTCATGTGACTTGCTTGACTGTGTAACTTTTATTCTTAAGGCATTGATTCATACAGTTCCTTAAAGAGAAGTTTGCACCACTTGTGCATCTAATAAAATATAAGTTGTCAGGAAATTATTCAGTGCAATCCTTTCTTTTACTTAATACTGCTATGACTCTTGTTCTGGGGTTTGCTTCTGTGTTCAGTGGTTTAGAAGGTCTCAGTTACAGTAACGTGATACTAAACACTGTTAGGCATTTATCTATTTTGTTGCTATATTTCTATAGATTTCTGTTCCTAATCTTCCCTTGTTTGCTATTCCATAACCCTCACTTCCTTCTAGAATTCAATCACTCAAGAAAAGAGCGAAATTAGAAATAATTGTTCAGTATATAGTTTTGGCATTTGAGCAGCTAGAGTTGAGGTGTTGCATTTGGTACTGACATCCACAGGGGGCGCTGAAGAGCTGAGCAGGAGTGTCATGCTTGGTCAGAGATGGCAGGTCCAGCAACACCATCGACTGAGAGACAGAACAAGATATTAGCTTGATGGCTCTAGCGTGGATGGTCCAAACAAAAACTTTTTGAGAGCAGAGAGAAAGAGAGAGAGGAGAGGTAAAAGCCAATGATGGCATCTCAGAGGAATTAAAAGAAGTAAAGAAGGAAGGGAGGAAAAAAGCAGCAAAGAAGGAAAGCAATAAAATCAATGAGCACTATACCAGAGGGTTTAGACAGAAGGAAGAGAACCGGAGAGCTGGAGTTTAATTAACTGGCACCCTGGTGTATAGACACTTTGATGGCAAGACTTTGATTACAGACCAGCAAAGACTGAAAATTCAATTGTTCAGTGAACCATTGATCCCTGTCAGCTGAAACAGTGTACATTCTTGTACATACGTATAACGAATACAGCTCTTGATATGCTCTGTGTGGCTGACAGAGAAGAAGCTGTTTAATGTGTTCTCCTGCAGTCATGTGGTGCAGATAAATCTTAAAGTCGTCCAAATCTTAATTAAACATCTGAAACATTTCATTACATTGAATTAATTCAGTGCATTCTGACGCTCAGACAAATCTTTAATTACAGTTGTTAAGTGACGTCTGATTATGTTTAACTACCAGGTCCAGTGTCTCAGCCAACGGGTTTCCAATCTGCTCCTTCATTGCTCTGTCAGATATCTGCACCTGAGGGTCTGCAAAAACCAGCTGACGCTTGCCTCGTCCACCTCGCCTCTTTAAAGGAGGAACAACCACCTGATGGCAGAGTGAGAAACATAGTTTTAATGTTTAGTACTGGATCTGTACAATGACATCACACTCCAGTTTAATGGGTTGACACACCCTCATGTGCTTTCCATTACTTGTTTCCGTAACAAAACAAGTTGCTCGTGTGTCACTTTGTTTGCAACTTAAAGCTGATGACAGCTGACTCACTGTGTCATCACAGTGTTTCCATGTCAGAACTTGGCAGCCTGTTGATTTAGATGCATAAATGGTGCACAAATACACAAAATGTAGATTTTGTGATTTGTATTTTCCATTTAGGCAATTAAATGGATAACCATTTTTAAATTCATAAACTAGTGTTAGAATGTCTCTGGTAATAGCAAAGTGTCTCTAAAGAGTGTATTTGTTGTGAATTACTTGCTTTGAGTTCAGCAGTTGGTGGCAATAAATACTTGCTCATGCAAACACACAGTACGTCTTTCACCGATTCACAAAACAAAATTGGCAACAGTCAGCATCACCCATCTCTCACCTCCTCACAGGGGCTTTCTGTCACTCTGTCTCCCGCTTTCAAAGATGTCCTGGAGGGTGGAGTCGGCATGGCAACATGCAGAGGGGTCATCTCCAGGGCAACAGCTGCCAACGGAACCTCCGCAGGTCGATCCAACTCCTCGTCCAGCAGCCACACAGTGTCCCGCTCTGTCCCCAACATCGACTCATTCAGCCTGGAAAAAAGTAACACACACACACACACACACACACACACACACACACACACACACACACACTGAAAGTGTGAAAGTGTGAAAGTACACACTAATCTAATATGTTCACATATTGTGACAAAAAATGTTGTTGCAATTATGAGATTATTATATTGACCCCACTGTGTAATCAGTCAGTTGTTTTTAGTTTTTCTTGATATTGTAGAAAGTGTCTTTTCTTCTGCCCGTGTTTGTTTTTCAGCAGACTGCTACAGACAAAGCTAATGCTGACACATACAAAATTCAAATGGTAATACCACCATGAAATTAGCAGTGCCCTGTTGGTGCTTTCATGGCTGTACATTGACTCACCGGTCAACAGAGGACATGGCTCCCTCAAGTTCTCTGGTCCTCCTCTCTGGTCTCCTCCCCTCCACTTCTGTTTAACACATACAGTGTGTGTATATAACACAGAGAAACATATCAAAACCCAGAGATACAAATGAACAGGCACACATGTGAGCACATTTTCCCCAAAATGATCTAATCTATGAAAGCTCATTAATGAAGCATATGATTTAAATTATTCATTATTCCTTGATGAAGCTTTTTAACAAATCCCCTTTCTGTTCTCTTACTGATGTTTTAATGGAGGAAATTGAGAGTGAAAACAAACTCCACCAATTTAAACTCAAGCTACTGTCATGTTGTCCTTCCTTGTCTTTGCTAAGAACAGTAGGCAGCTGGGTATTATTTCTTAATCTTTGTTAAAGCAACACCGACTATCTCATTCTGCCTCTCCATTCTTCCCTGAAATGAAACAGCTTCCAGAAAATAAACTTTTCTCTCTGGTAACGAAAGAGCTCACACAGGCCGAATTGCTTTTTTTTTTTTTCAATTATAGTAGTGGCACATAGAGTTTGACCTGGCTGACTGGTGCAGACACATTACAAGACAGGAGCATGGTGTGGAACCGTTGAGCTAGACACTTTACACTACTAAAAAGTACTGCAAACCTACAGTATAACATCAGCCTAAACAACAAAATCATGAAATTATACTATATTTGCAATGATCTATGTTTATGACAGAAATACACACCATTACGGAACTGGTCTGGCTGTTCCATCAACAAGTCAATCTCTCTGTCTGTGGCTTCAGGAAGGTCGTCTCCCTCAAAATACTGATACAGACAAAAGGGGGACAATCAGAGGAAGAAGGGGGAAGAATAACGCAAGCAAAAACACCGAACTAAAATACAACAACTAAACAGAATATAAATACCAGCAGACTTTTGCCTGCAACGCAAAAATAGACCCATGGAGCAGACAAGTGGGGGCAGAGGACAACAGAGATGTTAGCTCTGTGAGCAAACTGTTAGTGCACACTGATGTAATTAAGTCAGATCTTATCAAGCCAAAATGGACTTCATCAGCTGATGATGCTTCAGGAGGAGCATTAGCAGTACCTAAGTGACACAATGAGGAGGCTAATAGTGCGTGAAAGGACTGCTCAACTCGACTTACTGCAGTGAATCACAGCTGCTCCTATGACTACAAGAATATAACTCTGCCTTCTTTAAAACACTGTGGGTAATGAGAGGGGAATTCAGGGCAGTCTGTTATCCATCATGCATTTTATGTATAGAATCCCTGGGACCACTAACTCCACTGCATTATAATTTCATAGAGGAAAATCCTATAAATATGGGGTTTTATTTAAACTGGGTTAAGACAGATCCTCACACAAAACTCACATAAAAGAAAGCTTCACATCTTTGTCACAAACAGAGAACAGGCGTTAATGCTAATGTCTCATCTCTCATAGTATAAATCAGAGGGTGATAGGAAAGCAAGCATCGAACATGCGACAAAGATGTAACATAGAGATGTTGTAGGCACACAGTCTACAATGATTCATCAGGACACCTGCAGTGTTTCAAAATGATGACTGGAGTTGTTCTTATCCCTGGACTCTGGCAGAGAGTTTACCTCAGCAGTGGGGATAACAAACTGCTCCTTCTCCGTCATAGTGATGGCAGCTGGAGATGACCTGAAACCTGGTTTAGCACAGCAGGAGGATTTAGGAGCCGAGTATGTATGAAGCGTAAGAAGAGAGAAGCTGAGATTCCCCTGTTTGTGGCAAATGAATGATGGTTCTGATGCCTTTTTCAATCCACTTTGGGCAGACAATATGAGATTAATTCAATGATGCTAGTCAAAGTTTAATTCAAATTTTCCCTAAAAGTAAAGCAATAGAAACCTGCCGACATTAACCTTTTGGCACAGTGGGGTTTAAGCCGATTAAAAGACCCATTTTAAAAACCTCTAAACATTACCTTGACAAGACACAAATCCTAAAGATGAAAATAAAGAAAGATCTATATTCTTGTTTGAAGTAGGTACGTTTATTTACCGTGCATAATTAAAGTTATACTTCTCATTTAGAGGTATACTGAAAAGTCTTTTTCGAATAGTGTAGTTATAAACACTGTCACACCCTAAGCTGTGTCTGATTTCTGATGAGATCTCTTTTAAAGTCCACAAAGGTGCAGGCTAGTTGGCTGAGCCTGCACATCATCCCCAACTGAGACAGTAGGATTTGCTGTAGCGGTTTGGAGACAAATGAGCAGTGGGCGATGGATTTTGAGACCATTAATGTAAAAAATAACCATGTCCTTCAAAGTTTCTTCAATAATTAGCTTTGGTCTCGAATTGGTCATCCTTGAAATGGGACACAGCCACGGTGGTTCAAATGCCAAAATATTAGTCTCACCTTCTTTGTCAAGTGTGGTGTGGGGACTGGGCACCAGGGAGTGCTGTGAACCCACCTCTTCAATCACAAACTGTGTCTAGAAATAAACATTTCAAACATTATGTAACACACAGCACACAGAAACACATTTATGTTCACCTTTAGGATGATTCCAGAGTGTGAATGAACAGTAGCTGACAAAAAACTGCTTCTTCAAGGCTAAAATGTGACTAACCATGGGGCTAGTGTTGTTTATTTCATCTTCTTTTTACTTCTGCTGTCTACCAATAAGGTTAACTTTGGGTTCACATGGACGTCTGTGGTGAACTACATGAGTAACAATGGATGAGATGAGTGTTGTGTAATATGGCCTGCCTGATACCGGATGTACTGATATTGAAATTCAAATTTGAATCTGAACACACAGCAGGTTCTAATTTATATCGCAGTGTAGGGAGCCTTTAAATTCCATGATAATACCCAATGAAATATGTGGTATCACTGCTCCCATGCTGGGTTGTCTATTCAAGAGTAAAGCCACAGACTGTTTTTCCACCGGGACAGATTACAAGAAGGACAAAGTTCAGCTATGTCTGCCTGATTTATGTCAGTGAGAGTGAATAAGAGTTATCTCGTGTGATTTATTGTATCTGTGAATACCAAAAGGTTGTATGGAGGGATATAGGACGTAGGACTAGGATATAGGACTATGGAAGAATGGGAGTGATCTCTTTGCATAGCACCATAAAACAATAATACAAAGAAGTGGTAGATTAATAATTTATGGTGCTTGTGTTGAGAAACATGGGATGTGGGGAAAAAAGGCAAGGTTGTGACTTTATAGCTTTGCTATGCTTTACCTTGCCTTTGGAAAGGTGTGGCTGGACTGTGGTTAGAAACAGTCACTTGTTGGAGCTGAGCATTTGAGCTAAATGTAGTCAGATTAACCTACTTATTATTATTAACATCAGAAGTTTAACAGTGTTGTATGAAACTAGTCTTACATAAGGCGTCTTGTCTCATAAATTAACTGTTCATTAGTAAAGGGAATATTTATTTAGAATTTGCAGATTGTGTGAGACATTCTCGGGTATAGATGTGCTGTATCTTAGGTACAAGTTATACATCTTATATACCTAAATCTACTGAACACTGATCGGCCACAAAAAATAAAATCACATATAGATGAAGTGCATACAATTTATCATCTTGTGAAAATGCAATGTTCTGCTGTGAAACTTTTGAACCTTGTATTCATGTGGATGTTACTTTGACATGTACCACTCATCTAAACATTGCTGCAGGCCAAGCAGAAGAGCAACAGCACTAACTGATGGCAGGGGCCTCCCCGAGCAGGACAATGCGGCCCTCCAAGCTACAAAAGTGCTCAGGAGGGGCTCAGGGAACACGACAAAGAGCCCAAGGTGTTGACGCAGCCTCCAAACTCCCCAGATCTCAATCTGATCAGTTATCCAGGGGATGCACCTGAACAAGCCCAATCCACAGAGGCCTCTCCACGCAACCCACAGAACCCAAAGGATTCACTACTGATGTTTGGTGCCACTACAGGACAACCCCAGATATTCTGTGCTCATGTTCTGATGGTTTAGAGGTGTTATAGCAACATGAGTTGGACCTACACAATATTAGGCAGTTGTTTTAATGTAGTAATTATGACTTGGTGTAAATACAACTATTATTGTAACAGTTGTGGCTACGAGTTCTTGACAGATGTTGTTTCCCATATTATTCCTGCCTGCCTATGTTTACAGAGTGGATATCTGACCTAAAGAACGTATTACTTGCAGATAGTGAATGTGTATTTGTGAACTACAACCACAGACATTGGATTATATACCCTGTTTAGATTGCCTGACATTTTTTTTAGATATATATACATATGCAGTGTTTGGCTCTACTGGTGCACACATCACAAATGTACCTGGTGTATTTTATAGGGGCTGGGGAGTTGGTACGATTCCATGAGACCGAAGAAGGGATCCTGAGCTCCCTCAGCTTCTTCCATCCTGTACAGGCTGTCTGGAATATCCAAACCAATCCTACCAGAGAAAAAGAGTGTGACACACAAATGGTATTCAACATATTAAAGCACCTCATACATTTTAAGTGTTGCACTGGCTCCTGTATTACTATGCATACTTTAACTGGCACTGGTGGTGTTATGGATTTATAAAATAATGAAATATCACGGGGATAAAATTAACATAGAGCATATTTAGACTGCAGAATGTGGGGAGACATATTGCATCTGCAGACAGGAGAGCTCGTACATTACCGCTGTTCCACAGCGTGGCTTATTAAACATTTACGCAGCTGTTCACATGAAAGTAGCTCAATTTGTCCTTCGCTCAGTCGGTAAAACTCTACCTTCTCCTTTTCACAGTCCTTATTCCCCCAAACAATCTCCCTCATAAATATTCCACCAGAAGCCTTTGAGCTCAGACTTCACCAGACACGTACAACATCCTCAATTCTGCTTAAAATTTTAGATGCCCCAGGATACAAAACTTTCTTCGTCTGTGCATCATCAGCCTGTGTGTGTGTGTGTGTGTGTGTGTGCAGACCTGTCAGATTCAGCCATGTCAATATGTATGCATCTCTTAGAGCGCAGCAGACGGTCAATGGTTTGCTGAACCTCCTCTGGAAAATACAAAGGGGATTAAAAGTTTTCATACAGATCTCTCAGAAATGCTGTTTTTTTCCTGCAGGAACAGAAGCAGAGATGTCACATGTAAGTCAAGGTTGACAAATGTAATGGGTGGGATCATTACCATCCTTCTTGAGACATAAGTAGAAGGCAAGGAAGCAAAATGATGCATCCTCACAGTTAAATAGTCCTAACATCTAGAATCTCCTTTGCATTGTCTTTAAAGTTGCTTGTGCATTAGTGCTGGGCCTCTTGAAATCTACTCTCCAGTCTGAACAAAGACTTTTGTTCACACAGTAGGACATTTAAATATAATTTTAAAATATCATTTGAAACTGAGAGAACAAACTCCCCTATGCCACTCTTATGAAATACTGTATGAACATCTTACCCACACACACTTGTAAGTAACAGCCTTGGGAGGTTCTGTTCTGTTCTAGTGATGGATGAAATTAAATGCCATTACTGAATCCTAAAGAAGCTGTAGACAATAGAATGGCTGCTTTCTTGGCTTCTCCTACTGCTGATCATCCTGCATTGTGTTTCACCGTTTTCATCAACCATGACAACAGCATGATTGCAAATCTATCAGATGCAATATCAGTGTCACGGTGTAATTTAAGACTGGATGAATAGAGACTGCTGAGCTGTGTTTGATGATATGGCTTTCATTAGCTCCACATTGGCCTCTAAATCACACTTACCAGTGTGAGCAGGGAAACATGCATTATACAGAGAGTCTTGATAGCACTGTTTTGGTTTTTACAGCAAAACAGCCTTACTGGGATTGAGAGAACTGACAGAGACAATTTGTCTGCAATGTTTTGCATAAGGGAAACAAACAACATTTCCCCTTTTACCTGAGGTAACCTTAAAACTATAAATAAAGAAGTTGGTTTGCCTTGGTTTCAATTCCGTGTTTCTTGTTCAGCTGAGAATCATTCTGCACACTGACTGTATTTTCTGTTAATCCTATGTAAGTAAGCTGCCGTAAAATTACTCCCAATTGTTTTAATCCAACTTACTTTTCTCCCTGGTTTCTGGTAAATGCTATTAAATTAGACTACTGCCACAGTCACTCAGTCTATAGTAAATGAGTTTTATGTTGAATAATGAAGCAAAATCTCCATTTTCAAGTCTTTTCCCCTCATTTAATCCCTCTTTATTCTCTCTCTTCTAATGTGGAGTTAAAGTTATTGCGTACAGGAGGCGTGCCTGATCAGAATTTTGAGATTCTGGTCTTTTTCCTCTTTCTTGATCCTTTTTTCTCACCAAGCAGGAAGCCACACTGCCGGTGATAGACAACAACCACTCCATACTGCAGCTGGGACGACAGGTAGAGACTGAACCTCGGCTTGGGCAGGTTGGGTTGCGGTGGAGGAACCTGTGCAGTCACATAGTCCACAATGTCCATGCTGCAAACAATTAACAACATGAGTTAGACAAATGTACACTATAATTTATCTTAAACAAGTCATGCTGGAGCCCTAAAAATAATGTACAACAAACAGGATATAATACAATACTGGGGTTTTTCCTGCATGGAGGAATTTTTGACACCAAGTAAAGAGACTTGATCCAGTGCCAAAGGAAAATCCTCAGCTGTAAAATGGAAAGAATTATTTTATTAGTTTTCAGTTTGGTTAAATGAGACTTTATCTGCTTAAACATAGAAATAAGAGAAAAATGCATAGATTTCTGCCAAATAAGGTAACATAGACCTGCCTTTACTATATGTGGACTAATCAAGCTTACTGCAGTTCATAACCACCTTCCAATGAGCCATCCTGATCCAGGGATATTCCTGAATTGGACTATTTTAGGTAGTCATGCAAAGAGAGATATTTCTCTCTTCAGCTTGAAAGATTGTTTATGTAGAAATATTTTTACACCAACTATAAACTGACACAGATGATTTGAAAGCAAACTGCTGAAAAATTGCATTCCAGCACACAGAGAGGATTTTAATTTTTGTAATGTAATATAAGTTTAGGAAGTGACATATAGGTAGACTTTTAAGAAAAACTAAAATTAAAATATACAAAATACAAGTTAAAAACATCTTGATATGGTCTACCTTTAATCAAATGTATCTGTCTGCTAGCAATGAAATGGGACCGATAAGGTAATAACACAATAGACAGTCCTACCAGGTTCGCTTGATATTGACTTTGAGAAGCTCTCTGCGAGTCACCCTGATTCCTCTAGTAGCTGCTAACCTGAAAAACAAAAACATGTTTATAAATATTTCTTGCTTCTTGCTGCAACTATGATTAGCAGCTAAGTTAACGCTCTCATTTGCTAGCTTTGTAGCGACATGCTAGCAAGTTTTTAAACTTACCAAATTGTGGAAAAACATCCAGAATGGCGCTGGAGGACATTCGGATAGTAAAACATTTTGTTTTACCTTTGTAGATCTACCAGCTACTTAAAGTAAAAAGTTAAAGTTTAAGAATTTGACTGAGGGATAAAATTAAAAGCTAAGTTAGTTACTAAAGTTCACTACGGTTTTCCCGCGTCAAGTCACGGCGGACCAATCAGGATGCGAGATTCACATTGAAAGTAAACACTCGTGATGCATTCAAGTGCTACAGAAAAAATAGGGATACTGACCGTTTAGGCGCGTTTGTGTACTTTTGGAGTTTTGATAGATGCACTTGTGAGTAATAACAACCACACTACAGCGTTGATCTTGATTATTTTATCAAACAGTAAGATTGTGACTGTGGAAACCTAAAATTACCACAAATACAGGGATAGAAGTACTGAAGAACTCTATAGTGAATTGTAATTTACTTATAAAGTACCCAAGTACTGTTTAAGTAATTAAAATGTACTTGCATAGTTCTATTTCATGCTATTTTGTAATTTCACCCCACTATTTTTGCTATAAGAATACCACTTTATTCTTTGCTGCATGTAACAGCCATAGCTGTGAGTTAGAGATCACCAGTCTATGGTTACACACAAAGAGACTGTACGAGACATGTAAATTATATAATCTCTAAAAATCATTTATATAGTACATTTGTGTAATTCATATATATATAGGTATAGCATAATAAAGTATTTATTAGTAACTTGAATGTTATAGTTGATTAGTAACTTGAATGTTACAGTTATCAGTAACTTGAATGCTACAGTTGATCAGTAACCTGAATGTCACATTTTTATCAGTAACTTGAATGTTACAATTGATCAGTAACTTTGACGTCACAGTTTGACTAATTTCAGTGTAGCAGTTTATTGGTAGCTTGGATGTTGCAATTTTGTAGTTACTTCAGTGTTTCGGTTTTGACAGCAACTTGAATGTTACAGTTGATCAGTAACTTGAATGTTACAGTTGATCAATAACTTGAATGTCACATTTGATCAGTAAGTTGAATGTTACAGTTGATCAGTAACTTGAATGTTACAGTTGATCAGTAACTTGAATGTCACAATTGATCAGTAACTTAAATTTTACAGTTGATAAGTAACTTGAATGTTACAGTTGATCAGTAACTTGAATGTCACATATTATCAGTAACTTAAATGTTACAGTTGATCAGTAACTTGAATGTTACAGTTTATTAGTAACCTGAATGTCACAGTTTTACAGTAACTTGAATGTTACAGTTGATCAGTAACTTGAATGTTACAGTTGATCAGTAACTTGAATGTTACAATTTATGAGTAACTTCAGTGTTACAGTTAATCGGTAACTTGAATGTTACAATTGATCAGTAACTTAAATGTTACAGTTGATCAGTAACTTCAATGTTACAGTTAATCAGTAACTTGAATGTCACATTTTATCAGTAACTTGAATGTTACAGTTGATCAGTAACTTAAATGTTACAATTTATGAGTAACTTCAGTGTTACAGTTAATCGGTAACCTGAATGTTACAGTTTCTATTTTTACTGTTCCTGAGCGCAGGGTGTGACGTCACGCTCCTTCTGGGTAGTGCTGAATGATTCGCCCCGCCCCCTGAGCGCGCGGAGGCAGGCGGTAACGTGAACGTCGGGTGGAGGAGTCTGATTGAAACCGCCGAGAGGAGAAACTACAGCAGGAGGAAACACAAGCTCTACTCGCACAATTTCTCACAGAGCATTCCCTTTAAAATGGCGTACCACAGTCCGTACAGAGCTCCCCCGCATATCAACGCTCCTCCAGACCAGGGCTTCCTGTGGAATATCTTCCAGAGGTGAGTGGCGAAAGGCGGCTTGTTGTGTCAGTCCGCTCCGCAGTGGAAACTGCTGTCGAGTGTAGCTCGGAGAGGAAGAGAGTGGGGCTGGGTGGTGCTGAGACTAAATATTTCATTGACAGCTCGTTTTGTCTCTTTACTCTCGCGTCCTTCTAACTATTTTTGGTTTCCGAACAGCGCCCGGCAGTAAAATTAGTGATTTGCCAGTGCTAAGGTTCCCTCTCAGTTGAGGAAATGTTACTTCACAGTGTAGCCTGCTGCTGTTACATGTCACTCAGCTGTTACAGTGCGTTACACCGCTGCAGCTACACTGTCACATGGCGGTGGGATTGACGGTAAATTGTGTCCAAATGAAATCACAGCCTCGGTGTTGTCTTCCTGATCATTGACACTTTAAAACCTGTGTCCAAGGACCTCCAGGAGTCCTTGAAGGCTTTCCCCCTGGAGCAAAGAAACACAATACACGTCAAACTTTCATTTTCAATATGACTCACATCCCTAATGAATGAGTTCTTACAGCACCACTTGTGTCTCTCGATCACATCTGCACCAAGTCAGAAAAATCTTCCAATATGAGATTACTTGACAATTGTAGTTCTATATGATGCAGGGGATCAATCTATGGGAGGCTGGTGTGAATACATTTAAAAGCTAATGTCTACGTATAATGTATATTTCTTTCCCTCATTGTAATATTGCAGTATCTGTGGCAGCTTAGATAGTCATCAATTTCCCCATGGTCTGAGTCAAAAGTGTGTCAGCATCAAAGAAGGTCATAGTAGTATTCAGAGAGGGAAATGTTGATATGCTTTGGCCCCTGGTAATAGCTAAAGAGTTATGTAATACTGCAGAGGATTTTTTTTTCTCACTACATTGAGATGCTGCAAGCATTGCAAGGCTTGAAACACCCTTAACGAATTATTTATGTATGGTGCAAAACCTCTGGGAGATCAGGTCGGATGTGCACGCTTTATCTTCTGCCATCTCTCTCTCTCATTCACACGATCCTGCTGTTTCACTCGCAGTCACGCAAACGGCACTCCTCATGACTATCATGACTGTATACCCATACGGAGTCAGCATCGGTTTATGTCAAGCATTATGACTGTCGTGAGCACACAGAGTCAGCCCTCGTATGAGCATTGTGTCGCCTCATCTGCTGCCTCTTGGTGAATGTCTGGCAGAGTGGTGCTGGAATTCCCTAGGTCATGTGATCAGAGTCAATAGAGCGGGAGGCCTCTCAATCTCTAGGCCACGCACGCACATACACACACCTAGCAATTCATGACTCACTACTGCTTTTAAAAATCCATTCATGCACTGTGGCTCACTTTATTATCCTGTGTGATCAGGATTCTGACCTGATTGGATGCATCGTGACAAGAGAAGGAAACACGTCATTCAATCTCAAGGTGTTTTCCACATGGTAAAGGAGAAGATAGGCTGTGTTGTGCGCTAGTGGAACTCCAGAATGATTCCATGACTTGACACTGGATGACTCATGAAGAATTCTTTCCATTTTGCCTGCTGTCTTATGGATGACGTTGGCATGACAAAAATGTTTGCACCCAGCCCTTCAAGAATCAAGAACAACAATGTTCTTTTGAATAGATCAACAATGCAGATTGGTTTCTATGGAAGAACAACAACCACATGTTCACAAGTCTGTGACTCCTGAATGCTGACAAATTTTAGTGTTGTTAGAATCATATTAGAGTGTGTAAGATTCCCCTTTAGTAACTGATTGGGAGAGAGATTTTACTGGCAATTCTTTTAAGACCAATTGAGAATAGATGTAAAGGTCTCAGAATGTCTGCAAGCAGGCGCAATGATTCATTCCACACCCTGAGCCTTTGATTAAAAAATGTAAAAATAGAAAAAGTAGCAAGGAAAAGTGGTTTTGTGAATGCAGCGGTTATTTGGAACTTTTCCTTTTTTCCACCATGGGAGCCACAGTGACATCGCCTTACATTTGGACCACTTATGTGGAAAGTAGGGTGGGCGTTGTTCCGCAAGCCATATTCCAACCTGACTACTTAATAGGAAAGAGTGAAACATGGGAAAATGTGAGCAGAATAACTGACTCAGTCGTGGTGTTTTATGTCATCCTGTTCTGTTTTTAAGTTCTGTATTTGACGGTGTGAAGATGGAAACACCAGATGGTTAACTGTCAGTTCTGCAGGCAAGAGAGAGTTTTAATGATGCTTTCACTTCTTTCTCACTGTCGAGGTAACTTTTACCTGAGGCGTTACTAAGGTGAAGACAGGAGGAGGGAGGAGAGGGGCGGGCTGTACACACACACACTTCTTTGAGTTAATCTATCAGTGTTTAGTGAAGGTTGGGTACCCCCACCGCCTGCCCCAACCCAACCACTCCTCACCTTCACTGGGACAAAGCTGGCTTTTATGGAGACGCGCTGGGAGCTGTTTTTCCTCCACCAAGGAAACCACGTAGGTCTCCGTGTTTGTTTTTCTTTAGTTAAGTGGGGGAAGGTAAAGCAGGCGAGCACACACAGACATATAGCTGATCGCCGTAAAGAAAGCCGCGATGGCTGCAAACATGGAGATATGACCACGCAGTAATGCATCACAGCTGGGAGCAGAAGCCCAGCCCACAGAGTCAGCACTGGGCTGGACCTGTGGGGGGGTTCCCCGTCTCCTCTCCTCCCTCTTCTGCTCTGCTGGTATTCTCAGTGTTTATTGAGCGAACTCTGCGTCAACAGGTTGGGTCAGGCAGGTTGCTAAGGAACAACTGAGTCACTGGATGTTTGACTAAGCTACATTTCAAAACCCGTTATTTGTGTCACAGTCCGGCCTGTTAAAGTTTTCGTGTCTCTGCATCCCAGAGAAAAACTTATGGCTGAGTGAAGCTTCAGTAAATGTTAATCTTAGTAGTTACAAGTCTTTCTTTCCCTTCTGCGGTTTGATATCTACCAGCAAGCCAGCACATCTTTCAAATAGCTGTGCACTTTCGTCCAGTTCCTCTTCCCTTACAGAGATTTAAAAATTAACTATTCACTTAAAGATGAGGCGCCCACAAGGCCTGTTTAGGGCTGAAACAGTTGAATAGCTGATTGCTTCTAGTGATTTATTATTTATGTCAAAGATTCTCTGGTTCTGGCCTCACCATTGTAAAAAAAGATATTGGTGTTGTTTCTGTTTTATTGCGACCTTGAACTGTGACAACTCTCAAAAGTTTTTTGCCGTTTATGACATTTTACAGTGTATCATATTTATTTTAATGAAAATAATCCAAAAATTGTGAATGTTTTATTGATTACATACTTGTTTTATTCTTCATTTATCCTGGATAACGCCAGAAAATAATGGAAAATCACATTTCTCAAGGTCCAGATTGCCATGTGAGAAGGTTATACCTGAGAATGTTGTATATTTTTTGCTTGAACAAAGATCTGATTTGTTACAAATTAGCTTTCTGTCACTTAATTAATTGGCTAATTGTGTCAACCTGGGTCTCAAGCAAAGAGACGGTCCAGTATATTTTGTCATCATGCATAACTGTAGTGATTTACATCTTTTTTTGACAGTTTGAAAGCTATTTTAAAACATTTTTTGGAGAATTTTGTCTTTGAAATCTAATTAAATCAAACTGGCTACATTATTCTCATATAGTATTATCAAAAAGCAGCCAGAAGTTGGTCAAAGTAATGCCGTGGGTTCATAATATTCCCTCTTATCTGAAGAATTGGGCTCTTTTGGTTTTTGTGTCACTTATCACTTGGAAAATCTGTCTGAGATTCTTGCAAGCTGACACTGTGCTGGTACGACTAAGAGCTGTTTGTACCGTCGGTAACATTCAGTTTCACTTCGCAGTCTCAGGAGCACACACACACACACACAGTCACACACACTCGGAGCTTGTGTGGCTGCTCTCTCAGAGCTACAAGCTGTCTGGTGTGCCCCGGTCATACAACTCCATTCATTCCCTGTGGAGTGTTGAAATACTAACACACGCTCAGGGGGATAAAGTTTCAGTTGGCGAGTGCTGATGTCCGCCGCTATTGTGTGCTGGAGTGTCTGTGGGTGTGAAGTGGTTAAAGCAGGCGGTATCTAATCTGTGTTTTTGTCCCCAGGGTCGACAAGGACCGGAGTGGAGTGATATCAGACTCAGAGCTTCAGCAGGCCTTATCAAATGGTATGTATCAGTGTTTCTCTCAGCCACTCCCATTTTTGTTACTTTCTCCTTCTTTTCCTCTGTCTGATCATTTATGCTCTGTTCCCTTCCCTTCTCCCCTCCGTCAGTCTCCATCATCTCCTTTCCTGTCCACATTTCTCAAATTTTTCTTTTTTGATCCTTCCGTCTCCCTCCCATCTCCTTTTTCACACATCACTGGTCTCTGCCGCTCTTTGATTTAAGCAACTGCCGAGTCTAAGCAGAAAATGGATCGGGGTTTTATTTTTATCCCTGGTTGACAGGTGAAATGAATAAAAGTGAATGCAGGTTTTATTTTTGTCCCAGGACAACAGAAAAGCAGGTGAAAAGTTTATCAGTGTAGCTTCAAAGAACCTACTTCGATATACCTCAGTGTCTCTGCGATGACAGCCCACTCACTGCAGGACTGGTTAGTGGTTGAAATAGTGGGTGTTGTGTGGCACAGTTTCTGGAGGATCCAGACACAATGTGAAGTCAGAGGCTTGCACATGTCATTGCAGGGTGTCTGAGGCTGTAGTAAGAACCACAGTCTGCATTTTGAAAAACTTGAATGGTTACTTTTTTATTGTTTTAGTGTTGTCTGTGACAAAAATACAACCACAAAAATGAAAAGAATTGCTTACAGAATGTTGTGTTTGAGTTAACATAAGCTCCAAACATTATGTCTGCCTAACTAGCTTACTGCCTAATATAGTAATCCAGTGTTACCTTCAAGGCCCAGGCATTTCACACTACATTACTTTGTGGGGATTACTCGTTATCTTGACTAAAAATCCCTGTTCTCAACTAACTTATCAAAAGTGTGGAAGCTGGTCCTGGATGCTCCTATGGCTGAATGTGAATCTAGGGGATTGTTCTTCTTTTTCTTTTTCAAGATTCAGATAAATGGAATTATACAACATAAAACTGTATAATTAAATTACACATGTAGTCCCTGCTACTTGCAAATTTATATCAAGACTCTATAATCAAGTTATAAAAATAGAACAGCTTTCTTGGTGAAGGGTGGAGGATGAGTTCAGTAATCTCACAGCCTGAGGAAAGAAACTACTTCGAAGCGTGGCGATGCAGCAGCAGATACTTCCGTGAAGCTTCCCAGACAGCAGCAGGGTGACACGCTGTGGCCGGGGTGGGTTTTGTTGGCTCTGTGCACATGTGTTGTCTCACTGCCATCACTGATGTTCAGTAGATGGCTCAGGTGCTCTTTAATCTTCCCATCCTTGGACCGTGCACATCTCAGTTTGTGATCTTTCCCATTAGGATGCTCTCTGTTGCTCCTCTGTAAAAGTTATTAAGAAGTTGGCACGGCAGCTTGTCAGGTTTCCGTCACCGCTTCTCTTGTGGCATTGATGGTGAAACATAGCGTTGAAAATGGGACCAACAAAGCATAAATCAGTCTTTTTTAAATCCGTCTAATGTTTTCTAAATGGCTCAACAGGCTTATAGAACACTGACATATGAGTCTGATCTTAATTTTTCACACTTTTAATACTCGGATTAACTAGTGCTGCACTTTCATGACTTCTGTGTGGCTCATCTGTGGGTGACGGTGATGACATTTGGCTAGGAGCACACAGGATTAGCCCCTAGTTTTCCAGCACAGTATCATGTATATGGCCATCAGGTGCGTATTTATTTAAACTCTTTAACACGTTCTTAGTGAGCAGTCAATTAAAAACATTTAATCCAAGCAGTAAGCTGTTTGTAATGCAGAATGATGGTTAATCTGATTGAAGACGGAGAAGAAATATCTCCAAAATCGGCGTTAAAAGGACTCGGGGATAAAACATGAGGATTACAGCTGCTTGTGATGGAAGTGCAGTCACTCTTGATCATGTGTAGCTCAGGAGGAGGAGGAGGAGGATTCAAACAGGATTAAGGGTTCATTTCCCGCTGGGCCCCCTAAACAAAAAAAAAAAAAAGAAGTATACTTGTGATTCTGCCAGGCAGTTTGGAGAGCAGTGTTGAATAAATGATACAGGTCCTCTTCTCTGCTCAAATCCTGGCAAGTTGTACACTTGCTTTGACTGAGAAGAGCTGCCACAGCAGGGGCAGGCTGATAAAATATCTGTTTCCATACCACACACACCACACTGCGCCAGCATTGCTGCTTGACCTTGCTTGCAGTGAGGCAGCAGCGTTGAAATGCGGTGCTGATTAATGAGACGTATATTTCGGAATGCCGTTTGCTCAGAAACTGTAGCACAGGTGGGTGTTTGTCTTCTCATTAAAACATAATGTGTGCCCCATCAAGTTTTTGCCTGAATTGCACCAGCAGCTTTTCAAAGACTTTTGAACAGATTACACTCCCCAGAAACCCTTTTTTTCTGGGCACTTCAAAGGAGAAAAAAAAGAAGTGTCGAAGCCAGCAGCAGCAGTGAAAGAAGCTGTTATCAGGCTGCGCAGTGGCTCTGGCTCAGCATACTGATTAGTGTGCGAGTGTGTTTGAGCACGCATGCATGGACACATGTATTTATGAGGAGTATGTGTGTGTTGTGCATTGCATCAGATTTTTTTGGGGGGGCCAAGAGCTAGTGAGAAGCGTTTCTTCTTTTTAGACTTGGCTTGCATGTGTGTGTTCTTGCAGTGTCGTGTACATGTGCACCGTGCTGTGTGTGCGTGTAGCGAGCGGCAGGTTTCCCGGTCCAGTCTCCGCCAGTTCATTAGGCTCATTGTGATATGAAACAGAGCCAGTGGAGCTGAACACACACTGCACTGCATCCTGTCCTGCAGTTTGCCTGCCAAAGCCACCAACCCCGTCACTGTTGGACTGTCTGTCGTGACTCTGCTGACCCTGCAAGTGCTGCTTTTTATCTACATCAGCTTCGACCAAGCTTTATCTGCCATGTCAGTGCTGTCCGTCTTAATCTTTTACTATATCACCTACCTATTCTTTACTCTTCTTCTTTTCACCCTTCCTGTCTCAGAAGTGCAGAGAGTGTCGGGGCTCTAGAGGTTCAGGAGGGGGTTGTTGGGGCTTTGCTGTTGCTGTTTACTCTTCCATCCTCTGCTGTTTCTGCACCACATACTCTCTCTTCTTCTTGTCTCCCCTTTCAGTCCTCTGCCTGCCTGTCTTTATGCGCATCTGAAATCAGCCAGCCTTCACTTCCATGTTTCTAACAAGTCCTTTAAAGTCACGTTCAGTTTTAGATCTTTTTTCTCTGAGTAAAACAACACTACAGGATATTCTTTCTACCCCAGATTCTCATTTTTCCATGTGCTTTGATGCTCACTTTGGCAATGATGTTGCTTGCTCTGCTGTTACAAACCACATTATAAGCATGGCGGATAATTTACAAAAAGGTTCTGAAGCACACTACTTTACTCCCAGCCTTTTATTGTGCAAACAGACTAACGTTTCAACACCACGGTGTCTTCATTAGAGTCAGTGTGATCAAACACATGAGGCAAACAGATACACTCAAACTAAACCAGGTGTACAGCTCTGATTGGATAACTAGTTGAACAGGATGTCAAATCTATTGGATGATAAATCCAAAGGTTTGCGTTGCAACAGTCGGTGTCCAAGTGCCACACCTCCAACACCATGCCAACAGCACAGGCAGCTGGGCATGTCTGAAAGTTGCAGAGATAGAAATACAGAAAGCATCAGATGAAAGCTCTGTCAAAGGTGATAAAAAAGAGAACACGACAAATTAAGCAATCAAGAGGGTCAAATCAGAAACAAAACATACCTCTCTAAAAATTAGCAGGATAAAGATACAAAAGTACAGGTGTAAGTATATGTAAAATCTGACAGCTAAGAGGAAACATAAAGAATCCAGTTCTAGCAGATCTGACAGATAATTTATGATACAAATGACAAATATCTGACTCAGTGCATGAAAGACTGTTGAAATGATTGTATGATCTTTAAAGACAGACATATTTTGTTCCTCTCCTCTCCTCTCCTCTCCTCTCCTCTCCTCTCCTCTCCTCTCCTCTCCTCTCCTCTCCTCTCCTCTCCTCTCCTCTCCTCTCCTCTCCTCTCCTATTTCATCTCCCTACTTTCCTCAGGAGGATATGGCACCGGCTCAGTGCCTGCTGTGTCCTCTGCCTGTTTGTCCTTTCTTACTTTAACTTGCTGTCTTTGTCTCTCACCCATGCTCCACACCTAGTCCCACTTTTCTCTCTTCCCTCTCTCTCTTTCTCTCCATTTTTCCTCCCTCCTCTCCTCCTCCCTCTCCCAGTCCTGGGTGTGACAGTGTATCATCCCTGATGAGACTGTGATTGGCTCGGTGCCGCTGAGGTGCATGTCAGTGCTGTGTGTATGCCTACGCCATTTGCTATAAATATGGATTTTTTTGGCCTTCCTTCGCTCAGCAGTGAGCAGATATCATACCAACTTGCCATCATGCTCCCCCACTCTCCTGCACATACTGATTTATGCTCCTCTTTAGTTATTTATTGAAATGTGTAGAAGACGCAGTAATATAGTAAAATTGCTGACATGAAAAGATGACTGAATGGCAGAGCTTGAGGAGCTCATTCAGCAACCCTTACCTTCTATGCTTGCAGCGTTCTGTTGAACTCTGTTACCCAGAAGTTGAGTTAGATGGACACTTATTTTTGGATGCCAGTGTTAAGCTTTTCAGTACCTTTTCAGCTGTTGATCATCAGTCGTGGTCAGTCATTTCTGACTGGCTCCTGCACTGATTGTGTTAGACATAGTCATTCTTAGCTAACGGTCTGAGGCACCAGAGCTGTTTTGCCTGCATTCCTTGAGCTCCCTATTGTGAGTAATGCAAATCACGACTATTGACTGGCGTAAACCACAAAAAAAAAACCAGAGCTGAGTGATTCGTCGTCTTATGACTACCCCTGTTGTTGTGTGTGCCATGAGCAGTGATTTGACTGAATTCTGCTGTTATTAAACTCTGCACATGCAACATAATTGCAAGAATAATCCCAATGATGGTCACATTTTTTGAAATAATTGAGTAGTTTTTGGATATACTATAGATGAAACTGATGCTTTCATTTGAAATATTTCCTCTCAAGGTCAGATTTTTACCTCAGACAGGATGTAGTCCATGTGTGTTTTGGGGTTCAAGCTTGTGTAACTGCTTTGTGAGGTGTATAGCTGAGCATTTAACATGCGTTTGGAAAAGCTCATGTTCATGTGTGCTCACTTGTGTCAAGTTTGTACGTACAAGCATCTCACTGAACTCTATCACGGCGGTTATTTGCATCTGTGTACACTGCGGTCACTGCACTCTGTTTTTCCACCAGCCTGCCTCTCTCCTCACCTCCTATATTCCCTCCCTCCCCTCCTCCTCCCCCTCACTTCCCTCCACCTCACCATGAGCAGTTGGGTTCACCGGTGAGAGAGCCCAGTGTACAGACTGGACAGAGGGTTTATTGTGCCAGTTTGCCGTCAGACGCACAAACGGACGCAAACAAACATCTCAGCCATACTGGCCGCCTCACACTGGGCAGCCGCAGTCTGTCTGGCACACACACTGGTGACCTCACAGCTAGCTACTGGTGTGAAATGTGTCTGAGTCGAAGAATTCAAGCGGCCGGAAAGGTCATAGCTTGTTCTTTGCTCAGCCGTTGGTCGTTTATCTGAAGGCCTCATGCTGGAGCAACACTTGCGCAGATGCTACAAAAGAATATTTGCTGTCTCTGTGAGAAAATAATCACGCAGTTACGCTGACCGGGTTCTACAAATTGGCCTCGCATCAGTTCGCTTCTGATACTTTATGTTTGTTGCTTTAGATCAGCACTCCAACAGATGGACTAGGAATATAGATTCTGGCCCAAACCCCAGCTCCAGAAAGAGCCTGAGGCCGGGTCCCAGAACAGCTCTACCCACAGTCCCAGACAGCTTCACCCATCAATAAAACAAACCGAGGAAGAGGGAGGAAATGACTAGTGTCTTCTGGAGCACATACAGTATTTATCATCCCAAAATTTTCAAGTTATAAAGTCCCAGTTTTGTTTTAGCCTCTTTATTATTTATCTGGTCACTTTTAATGGACTTTCAAAAGTAAAATTAAGGTGGAAATATATCAGCAAGGAAACTGAATTCCTGTTTGGCTTGAAGCCTTCTTATTTAAACGAGGTGCTTTTATCTAAGCTCTTACTGCCAACCTGCTTACTGCTGGCATAGCTAAACTGTGGAAATCAAAAACAAGCAGCAGCATGAAAAAAAAAAAGAAAGCTCCACAACGTCGGCAAGATGTTAAAATCCTGCAGATGCTGTTTTAGGATTTGCGGATAGAGTTGCAGGGAAGAATCTTAGGTCAGCAAAAGTATTCTGGAGAGTTCAAGTTACTGCAGCATAACCTAAACTGTAAACGTTTTGTTCACCTCATCTCCTCATGCCTCTTCTCTTTTGCTGGTTATCTCTCTTTTTGTCTTGCGTTTTATGTTTCTCTTTCATGTGCTCAATTGTCTCCTCTCTTCTCCTGCATCCTCCCACACTCACTCCTCTTTATTCCTGGTTCTGAAGTGTCGACCTGCTAGTAATAAAGTGCAGTGGTGAGTCAGCAAGGATTTAGATGCCCTGATAAATCTCAGTGTCTTGAGAGTTGAGACTGTGAAGCAGGCTATAAAGTATAAACACCCATATAAACTAAAGGCCCATCAGTCTTTTTTCTGACCATATAAATGGCAGGTGTATTCACATATAATTGAAATTTGTCCTCCAGATGAAAAACAACTCTGCGTGTTTGGACAAAGTGGCAATAAAATGCCGCAAAAGTCACCTGAAGTGCCTTTTTAAAAAACTTTGATCTATTTTTCCCCATTATGATGCGATATGATGCCTCGGTCAGGGAATGTTATCATCCAGTACAGCAGAAGCAAACGACAGGAAATGACTATAGATGAAAGATATATCATACAGGATATCCCTAATTTTGCCAGTCTTGCATTGGCTTGATGCTGTTGTGTAATTTAAGGTCCTCAGATGAGATTTTATTTTCTGTCATTAGCGTTAACCAAAAAACCAAAGATCATCACCAAGGTTTTTTTTCTCCTCTGATCACAGTTTAATAGGTTCTTACCTTAGGATAGGCCTTCGTCACAGCAGTCACTTTGGTTTGTTGTAGTGGGAGAAGTACAGGTGGAATTAATAGCATTAATAATGGTTCTGTTCTATTCGTGTGTCCCAGTAAAGCACGACGGTGAGCCAGCGTGTACCATAGATCCTCCTCACGGCCGACAGTTTGACATGTCATTACAGGACAAGCGCCGTGGATTAGTAATGATAATGATGTAAGCAATGACACTAATGACTGCTGCATTCTATTTTGGTGTTGAGTTTCAGGGCCTGCCAGCTCTTGACATTGCTTACTTGGACAATTAAATGCAGCAGAACCATCAGTAATGTTATCAGTACACCTGAGCTTTTCCTGGCAAGTCAACATCTGCTGTGAAAAAGTGTGTGTCCAGAATCGCTCCCCCCGTTCACCCATCCACTGCTCCCTATGTGATACACTTGGGATTTTACTGATGATCATCATTTTTCATCATCACAGACGGGTGCAGAGCTTCACAGTGGTAATTTCCTCTGCTGTAGAGCATTTCGTAGTGGGCTCTTTTGCAGAAAGTAATGTACATGCAGTGGACACTCTTGTTCCGCAGAGGAATATTTTAGGACACTACACAACAATCTGAGGACTGAAATAAAATGGCAGACAGTAATTATTGTCGAGTCTAGCAACTATGTGCTTTTCCTACTATGATGTGTCAGAAAATGTGAGAAAGACCTTTTCAAAATGTTTATCTAAGCAAGAAAAACAAACTGACATTGTAAAAAAGGAGGGAACATAAACTGGGCCACATATAATATTAATATTATTATACCTTATCTTAAAATTAAGATTAACCCTGCCATCATTTAACTGGTATGTGGTGATACAGTAGTGGTCCCAAAGAACAGAATAAACACAATAAAAAATAATAATCTTGAGAAACTGTAATAATCAGGTCACAGTGATGAGAAAAATGTTCGGTTTTTTGGTGATGGTGTCAAAATTATGCTGGGATCTCCAGATATTTCTTCCAAAGCAAACAGGGATATAACCCTTTATAGCTTTCGTACTTTGCCAATTGTGTGTACTGTTCTAAAAATGTGCTTTTTAAAGCCTGCATTCCGTCACAGTTGTGGTATTTCATCACAGTGCCCTTTGTTTCTCTAACAGCTAAATAGAGGAAGTTATTGTAGTGGCTATTGGTATGTTTTTAACCGATGTTTCTCTGTTTCACAGGCACATGGACTCCCTTTAACCCAGTGACAGTCCGCTCCATCATATGTAAGTAACTGCTGACTGTGACGTACCCAGCCTTCACACAGATGCCCTTTGTACTCGGCACTTCTTAAGTTGTTTATTTGCTTCCTCGCCATGGCAACCAGATTAATTCATTAAGGTTTGAGCAATCTGAGGGCACAGGCAAACAAACCTTTGCTTTAGGAACTGCTGCTCTAGTGAAAACCTGCGGCCATCAATAAAACGAGGAAGAGCGAGCATCTGCAAGGAAATGGGAAAGCGGGTCCCAAAGGGCAGCTGCCAGTTGCCTCAGACTACAGATATTGATCTGTTTATACTTTTAAGACAGTTGTAATATGCAGCTGAGGACAAAAACTTTAAAGTCTTCAATGTACTTGAGGAGAAGTTGGCAGCTTTTAAACAGATCTGCTGTAGGTCAGAATATACTCTGGCACACACATATAGTAAACTATACTTTGAATATTTGAATATATTTCCCTTCTAGATTTGAATAAATGTGGCCACATATCAAAACCCCTTTAAGTGGAAAAACAAGTTTATAATTTTGATAAGCCTATCGATGTTAAGCAGGTAGGTAGGTATGTTTGCTATGGGACATGCTGAGGAGTCAACAGAACAAGTACAGGCATAGTTAATGATGTTCAATGAGTTCAGGTCCGCATGTGAGTCTGCAAGCACAATAGCAAGGCCTTGAGAGAGATAAACTTAAAGATAAGTTTTTTACCTTGTTAGCATGTCTGTTAACATATTGGCACACATGTCATGGGTAAAATATGAAGCCAGCACCATGGAGAGTATTTCCACTTTGAAATTGCGATGTACTAAAAACCCACATTATGTAAATAACCTAAAACTTGTCAGGATATGCTTGCATGGTTAAGCTTTCCATATCATTATTGTTCTTCAGAGTTAAATTCTAGCTCAAACGTGCGGCTATATTACTGAAATATCACAATTTGCCATTATATAGTGGAGTGTAAAATTAAGGTGTTTGAGCAGAGTCAAAGGTGAGCTGGTGTGGTTGAGCTGCAGCGAGTTGGGAGAGGTGGGTGGAGGGAGGCAGGGATTTCATAGGTCTGTGCATTCTAGAGTGTGTGGAGTTACATCCACACCATTTTAAGGTAGAAAGGGATTATTTTCATGGGAAACCTTTTAATTATTTAACTTTCATACGTCGAAATCAATCAAAAATCGAAAAATCAACGACCAAAGTGGAACTGTAACTTCCTGTCATGCTGCAGCTTTAGCTTCCACTTTAAATAGAAATGTCAAAAATATCTTTCCCCAAGTCTCATATGTACTTTGTTTTCCATTTGTTGTGTGACTTCCAGAGTAAATCCCTAAAATTCTTTCGCCTCCTCTTCCTCCTGCACTATGTGCACTAAGTCCATTGTTTAATAGTCCCACAGCAAGAAGCATATCCTGTGATAACACTCCCTTTGTTGGGAGGTAATTGGATTGAGCCGCATGGGGGTGAGGAGAGGAGTATTTGTAGGGGGGATCAAGCTGTTTTCTTTCTCTGTTATAATGCAGTCTTATGAGGCAGGAGTTAGTCAAGTGTGAGTCTCTCGGACCCGCTCTGTTAACTCTGCTGTTCTCCCACAGTCCCATAAAACTAAATGTGGTACCAAACGGGCTCTCATGTCAGTGAATTTGCCCCAGCAGTTTGTCCAATGTTTCCAGAGATGTGTGCATATATGCTGTATGTGAGTGAATAATGTTCCTTACAATGTACCTTACCCTCGACCCTCTTCTTCAGCCATGTTCGACAGGGAAAACAAAGGCGGCGTGAACTTCAACGAGTTTGCCGGTGTGTGGAAATACATCACAGACTGGCAGAACATCTTCAGGACCTACGACAGGGACAACTCCGGCTTCATCGATAAGAACGAGCTGAAACAGGCGCTGACAGGATTCGGTGAGCAGCAAAGTATGCTCGTATATTTAAATTTAACGGCAGTGGTGGAGGGCTCCCCGGCTATCTCGCGGCTTTCTGTGGGTCAGAAGGTCAGGTTTTTGTCTTTTCAGTAGCTCTGTGTGTGTGTACCAATAGAGCAGCATGCCAGAAAATGCTTTTTAATTTCATCCCTATTTTTTACTTGCCACTCATGTAGTAAATGCCTTTGACGCTGACATTCATTCAGCTGCGCTTTTATGCTTGACATGTATCTCCATCTTATATTTGCAATGCAGTGCAAATTACAGTGGGTCAAAATCCAGTGATTTTACAAATAAATGTCTCAGCAAATAGCTTAACAGTTTCTCAGGAGCTCACAGTAAAGCCCCTCTCAGACATGCAATCCTTTCCATTAATCTGATAGCAACTAAACATGGCTTCATGTCTGAATGAATGAGCACCCTGCTAACATAAATAGTGATGGAAATCTCACAATGTTGAACCTAGTAGTGAACACAAGAGACACAGTTTGTGCCAAAATCACAAAACACACTTCTCACGCGCTGTGCTCTACAATTTCACGCCTATTGGGCTACAAACTGAAAAATCCATAACAGCAAAATCTCACTGCAACAAAAACAGAATATTGATACTCACCATAAATGAATATCATCCGTTTTCTCACAAGACATTAACAGGAGCTGAGGTGTAGTGTGTTGCTTCCAGCTGTTTGTAGGGATTTGTCCTCTGAGTTAACTAAATACCTGCAGCATCAGAATCAGGACAGCAGCAGGATCCATATGAGCATCTCCGAAACAGGAGAACTGCACATGTGGAACAACAGCAGCAGCAACTTCTTACTACACTTTTAACTATAAATTATCCCTGACATGGAGACAGGGTCAGTCAGGCTCTTACAGCAACTCACACTGTAGTTTCCTCACATCCGACAGGTCAAAGACACAGTTTATAAGCCGCAGTTAAATTATTTGTTTACATAGCAGTTGTCCTGATATTGAGTCCTGAGTTTCGTCACAGTGTTGGGGATATTTTCATTTTGCAGTTGATAAAGTTGTAATTAGATTATCATCACACATAGAGATAATTTTTAGTAATTAGGGTAGCATAAATCCACTATAAGCAGTTATTTATTTGAACAGTTTGATAAGCTTGCTAGTAGTTTAGATTTAGTCTTTTGTTTAATAGTGCATTATTATGTATTATACATCACTTGATGTACTGTAAAATCTCATGTGAATGACATCTCATGCATGTACTATAGCTCTCTTTATCACTGTGGTGGGTATGTCTGAATGAAGCAGTGAGACAAATTATTGAGAAAGTGTCTCAAGTGACAAAATGCAGTCACTTTAACAGAATAAAGAAGCAGCACGTATCTTACGTCTGTGAAGGGCTTAGTTGTTCATTTTGGTTAGAACATACACAAATTGACGGTTAAATCACTGTAAATGTTTGAGATAACAATCCGAAGACTCCAGCAGCCACATGATAACTTTAATTGATTACTGGTAGACCAGAGCTCTGGATTTGCCCTCCATAGATTACAGTGGCTGTAAATAAAAAGGTTTAGGTTGGTGAATGAACATCTCCCTGGCTACTACATTAGTGGCAAGTAAAAAAAGAAAACAGTGTTTCTCAAATAAAGAATAAAAATCTAAAAATCTCAGTGTTTGACTTTGCATGTCTTCTGTATTTCTTTGTGGTTCTGCATTGAGTCTGGGTGTGTTCTAAAACTGTATCAGCAGTACCACTGAAGACTATTTATATTCATAAATGCCAGAAGACCCATATTCATTGTGCTGTTTTCAAGAGCGCTGGTACTGCTGATGATCAGTTGAAGTGGGGTAATGTGTCCATTAAACAGATGTACAGTATTAATCTGATGGTGGCAGTCCTAAGAAAGCCTTTAATCAGACCGCATCATAACACGTCTCAGCTACTGCAACAACTTGTTCGTCTGCCTCAGCCAGTCAGTAGTCGTCCAGCGCCAAGCCGTCTACAGCTCTGCCACAGTCGATTTAATAATGTTATGGTTCATTTAAAAGTCTTTACCTGTCCAGGTCCCTTATGTACTTAAGAGTTTTTACATCCCTCCTCGCCTCAGGATGTTTTGAGGTCCGGGCTGAAAGCCAGAGGTGATCATCCAGGTAGATTCCTCTGGTGTGTTCAGTAGGTGTTCACAGCGAAGACTTTAGATCTTTACATTTAAAAAACAGACTTTAATGGGTGAACGTTTGGGATGCCTTTAAAATATGGACTACATTGCTGATGTTGTATTTGTTGTTGTGTGTAGGGTATCGTCTATCAGACCAGTTCTACGGCACTCTGATAGATAAGTTTGACCGCCAGAGGAAGGGACAGGTGGCCTTTGATGACTTCATCCAGTGCTGTATTGTACTACAGGTAACACGGTCATTCTGAATTCTAACAAGCTGTGTATACTGTAATATAATTAATCACTTTCTTCCCAGCTGTATGCACATGCAAGCATATAGGATGTCCTTGAGTTTAGCACTTGCATCATAAGAAGGCTACTCTTGTATTCATAAGATTCAAAGAGGAGTTTTAATTATGCATCTTTAAGAACACATTAGTCTTCCCTTTTTAGATGAATGTCTAACGAGAGTTCCACTTCAGCCAGTTCGTTCCTACTCAGTGATTTCATACATTTATAGAGGAGGCAGCTGAATGTAAATGAAGCCTGAAGAAGTTTAGGATAATAATATACCTGGAGCTTCAGCTTTTTTGGCACTTTTTTCAGAGCTAGATTTGAATTAATGACCTCATGTTGATTAATCTGCATCTGTAGAAGTGTAGAGTACAACAATTTAACAATGACACTTCAAGCAGTTATGCTAGTCAATGATTAAGTGTTCAGTTTGTTCACGTGGAACAGTTTAGAGTATGATTTTTTTGCTATTGTTGTGCTTTAATTCACTACTTTCTGTCCTTTCCGCAGAGGTTGACTGACGTTTTCAGGCGGTACGATACAGACCAGGATGGCTGGATCCAGGTTTCATATGAACAATATCTTTCCATGGTCTTCAATATAGTATAACACACACGGATCACCACAGAAGAGCACAACTGGACACAACTGTGCCAAAGCAACCGGCACCTCCCGGATGTCTGCCATGGTGGACACTACAAGATTTTTTTAAAACCTAATCGTTTAGCCCTAGTTGGGCTGTTTCACATAAATTTGTAAAATTAACACCAGAAACCTTTAAGGAACCTTAAGTTATTTTGAGGTTGTAAGATCACCCAGATGATAGTATTTATCTGGAAGTATAACTTGAATGCTTGAAAAAAAAATCTTGTAGTGTTTTGTTTGTTGACCAATCTGAACAATGTCTGTGTTGGGGACTCTGGGTTGGGGATTATCATGGACACATCTGTCTTTCTGTCCGTCAATCTGTCTGTTCATGTCGACAACATTTTTAATGTCTTAACTTTAATTGATACGATTAAAAAAAAGAAGATCTCTGTTGAGAGTGAAGTGATGCATTGTAAATATGATTTGCATGCTTTTCAGGGAAATTTAGCCCCACGTTCAAGCATGCTTTCCCTTTCTCTTGACTTTTCCTCAGCCCTATTTTGCTCAAAGCCATGTTTACAAAAACTGTGAAAGCAGGCGATGCTCTGCTTTGGGATTCACTGACATGCCAGCTTACATGCCATATTTGTACAAACTTATTTTTAACGGCAAATCTTCAAATGTTAGGACATATAATTTTTTGTTAGAGGGTAAGCATAATGCCTTTAGTATGGCTTATTTTTTGTGCATGATGCCTTAAAATGTGTAAAACAAAATAACACACAAGAGAAATCTTTTATTAAAAAAATATTACATCTGATGTGGGGTTCGCTGTCTTTATTCACAGGACAGCGATGCATTTGCTTGCATTGCAGGGGAAAGCTGTGGCTTCAAGAAGGCTCAATTTCGCCCTCTGCTGTGTGTTTGCAGTTTTTACCACTGCAATGCACCAAGAGTGTCCAGAACCTTTGCGTTTGTTTCCGTTTCTGTCGGGGAGATTAAAAGTGTTGCACCTTGATAGCAAAGTTCACCTGAAGTGAGTCAGCTTGTTTCGACTACAAACCCAGAGTCATTTATTTGGCTTCGACACCTTTTTGAGTATATTTTTTTTTATAAAACAACAAAAAAACAACTATTTGTCGATTATTTTCTAAACTTCGAGTTTGTAGTTTCTTCCCGAGAGAGTTTGCGATGGCGCTGAAACATTTTCAGAAGTTGACACCAGTTTTAGCGGCTCACTATCAAAGTACAGCCTTTAGACAGTCGGGAAAGACGACTCTGTTGGCAGTAAAGTCCTACAGCGTTGCAAATGGAGGTAAGACACGGGAACAGGTATGAGTGGAAACATGCAGGAACTTAGTAATGACGGTAGCAGTGGCGGCTGGTGCAGTTTTCTCCAGGGGGCGCTGTAACTCCAAAACAGACATATACAGGGTTTCTGCAGGTTTGAACAAATTTAAGACTTTTCAAAGACCTTTTAACGACCACTTTGAATTAAATTTAAGATCTACACGAAGTCAGAAAAGGTAAGGAAAATTGCAGTCACAGAGTTGCTTTCAAAGTAACCACATTTATTTCAACAGAATAACCCATAAACCAACCTCAACCTCCTCGTTGTGCTTACGGATCCCTATCCTGTAGCCTTCACCAAGCTGACATGAAATGTTTGTTCTTCCTAACATGGCTAGTCGCAGTGCATTTTCCATGTGAATCTTAGTTTGCTCATGTTTCTTTGCCTGCTCTGAAACGTGCTTTAAATCAGTCGTATCTGTCTTGAGCCAAGCCTTGTAGCTAAACTAGGTCCTGAAGTGTGTTGTCCCCCCTGTCTTTGGACTGCTGATTATGATGTTTGGCTCATCAGGTCTGAGCTCTTTCACCTGTAGCTTCTCCTGATCTGTTCTCCTCTCCAAAGGTTTTGATTTAAGTGACTTTACTGGAATTATTTAATTTCTCTTTCTCCATTTTGCGTCTCTGTATATCGTCTTCAACTTCCGCGGCTTGACCTGTCAATCAGCCGCACTTTATGACAGACGGCTGTGACGTCGCCGTCAGCCCCTCCCATGGCGGGACGGTGGTGGTATGTAAATAATAAAGCTACATTCTACTGGGCGCAGGGAAGGTGCGCCCCAACATGACCTTATCTCTTGTACTGAAGAGGAGTTACTGTACATGTACAACTTTTAACGAGAGTCTATTTAAAAAAAGAAATTATTTATTTTTTGAAAAAAGTACAAAAGTAAACAAATATGGGAACTTTAATTTAAGAAACATTACACTAGTATGAAGGATTGCCGAGGAAACATCAACTTAATATTAGTGCAGATCATCTCAAAATATAACACATGCATTAGGTGCTTCAGTATAATAAATTCAGAGAGATTGAAGCAGATTTAAGGTAAACAAATCATTAAAAGAATACAATTAAAGAACACAGTAAAATAACAAGACAATAATCATTGATATCACAGAGGGGAATTCATATCAATTTCAGCTATCCAGTTCGTTGAGAAAAAAAATGAAAATATATAATTTCTGTGCTTTTGTACCTTTTAGAAGGTTTAAAGACTTCATGTACATTTTAAATTTGTTCAGGAAGACAATAAATTTGGGAGATGATTTCAGTATTCTGTTCTTGTGGATAAATAATTTTGCGAGACATATAATTACAATACAACAGAGTTCATCGTTTCTGTTTTGCAAGATCATACCAAAAGTTATATCATCTCTAAAGACAGAAGCTGGAAAGAATGAGATTTTTGTTTGATCCATTTGTGAATATTAAACCAGAATGTTTATATTATACCACATGTGGAAAATATATGGTCTGTAGTTTCAATGTCCTTTTCACAAAATGTGCATATATTGTCATTGATATTAAAACGTAGTCTAAGTAGTTCTTTGGATGGATAAATGTTGTTCATAATTTTGAAATGTGTTTGTTTCATTTGGGGGGTATAGGAAATGTTAGGTACATTGTTCTTAGCTTATCAAATTTGTGTAGAATGTCATTTTTGTTTTGTCTGCCGGGGAATAAAATTTCAGTACGACAGTTTCTTATAAAGTTGTTGTTACATGTTTTTTCCAAGAGTGAAATCCCCTGCATTGACAGTGGGACCAGTTGTGGTGTATTAACGAGAGTCTATGGGCAAAGAGTTTAGCGCCCCAGGGCGGAAACACGTCACCAATCGGCCAACACAGATAAACGAAAAACTTTACATCCTCATTACCTATATAATATTTATTTTTCTCATCTTAAAATAGATATACATTTATTTCGAAATGTTTGAATTTTATTATTATTTAATTTTTAGTAGTTTTTAAAATATCTTATTTAAGCTAATGTGGTGAGTGGTGGGGCGGCACCGTAGCGCCCTCTATTGGCCAGCTGCCTCTGCTGACTGTAGGAGTCGGCAGAGGCAGCCATGAAGACACAGACTGTATTTCATATATACATTATTATTTAAGAGTCTGTGATACAGACACACCTGCTAATTCAGGGCTGCAGAACTCTCAAAAAAGGTAATAAACATTCACACAATTGTACAGTTAAACCTAATTTGTGAGGTAATGTTTTAAGGCCTTTACATCTTGAACAAGTTAGTTTTCACTAATAATGTGATAGATTTTTGTCACAGTAGATATTTTGGCTTGTTACAGTAGGAAAAGCACAAGTTTGCACTGTCGGGACTTAATGGCACACATACTGAAATTACTTTCATCTGCAGTGTCAAAATGTTCGCTGTGAGACACGTTGAGGGGCAACACAGCAAGTCCAGGCATAATTAATGACATTAAAGTGGTCGGTTCCATGGGTTACCCTGCTTACACAATACCAAGGGTTTTAAAGTGGTAAACTTAAAGACCATCTCTATGAAAATCAAGTTTTTTTACCTTGTTAATATAACATGTCCATATGTTGTTGTTTTTTATATCCTCAAAGATACACTGTGAATGAAATAAACCCTTTCAGTTTTGAAACTGCAGGGTAACGATGACAGCTTCAAAAACAAGATTTCAAGTGCAACAAATCCAGGGAGCCATTCCTGGCACCTAGCAGGAAAACACTTTTTTGTATCATTACATTGATCAGAGTCAGTAGTTGAGCTGGTGTGCTGTAGCTCCAGTGAGTTGGAAGAGGTGTGTGGAGAGAGTCGCTTCATAGATCTGCATATCCTAGTAGAAGCAACAGTGTAGGGTTATATGTAAACCATTTCAGGGCTGGAATGGATCATTTTAATGGCAAACACTTATAAGTAAATACTTTTAAGACATAGAAATGAGTTTTTAGGGGTTCTGTCATTGGCCAGTGAAGCACTTTAAATGGTATGATGACAAAGTTTTCCTACGATGATAAACTGTTAAACTGTTCTTCACACTATTTTTTCTTAACGAGGACTGCTCCTGTTGTTTTTCATGTTATGCTTTGTCAATTAGTTTTGCTCAAATAAATGTCAGAAAATTGTAATGAATTCCATTCCCAATTTATCAGATCCTAAAGTCACATAAAAATCTGAAAATGTTCAGCCACTCTGCTTGGTAAATGATAATGATTTTAATAGTTTTCTCAGTTTAAAATGTTCCTTTGCTGTTATTGTACATGCAGCAAATAAACCCACACTGTAGGCAGTTATTCTACTGAAATGTGGTCCTAAGTTTAATCTGCTGAGTCTTTCCCAGAGTTAAAGCTTCAGCCCTGCAGTGTAACTGAAATAAAATGGAACACAACCCTCCAGAGAGGTAGTTAAAACGTGGTTCCACTCCCTTGGAACTGTACTAGCGCTGTGTAATTATTTGTTTGAGATGTAGCAGAGTAGAAAGTGTGGCGTGTGACAAATTGCTTTTTTTTCCTCATCTTGCTATACCTCCCTTCACTGGGTTTTGTTCTGCAGTCCATCCTCCTTAGAACAGCCTACGTGAATGAGGTTAATGTATCCAGTAGCTTTGTTTTCTTGGCTCTGGGATGCAGTTGCCTCTGGGTGTGGTTGACAGCTGGATTCCCTGGGATGAACCTAAACACTGTCAGGTCAACTGCCTGCTGCAACCTCAAGCCACAATCACTGGCATACAGACGCACACACTCATAAACATACACTGAGGCAGAGCGAGAGCCAAGGTCCTCACCTCAGCCCAGACGATCTCTTTCATTGTCTCATTCTTGGTCTTACTTTTATCAAGTCTGTCCACAGAGAACAATTTAAGCTCCATCTCCATTCTTCCTGCTGTGAGGTTTAAGCTTAGTGTCTCAGGGTCAGTCTCTTTCTAAGTGTTGTGGTCCATATTGGTTTCCATCTGTGCATCTTCTTCATTCTCTGTCATTAGCTGCAGGTCAGACTGTGGTCACAGAGCGAAGGGGATCTGTGGTTACTGTGGCGATAAACCGACCTGAGATGCGTAATGCGGTGAACCAGGAGACGGCCTGGCGTCTGCTGGAAGAGCTGCAGGCCTTTGACAGTGACCCAGACTTGAACGTGGCTGTGCTGCATGGGAAAGGTAAGAGAACTGTGAGGTATACAATAGACGGATGAAAATTAGCTTTACGCTGTTGTTCAGGGAAACTCCCACAGATTCAGTCAATTTACCATGTTAATTTTGAGGAGATCAGCATCATTTTGTTTCCTTAATTTTTTCAGCTTTACAGCAGGTCATTGAAGTCTTTGGAAGTCTGTGCAATTTCGAGAGCGTTACATCTTAAAGCAAATAGTTTTAAAAATTATTTTTCTTTCTTGTTGAGAGGAGGAGGGGATTGACACCAGAGTTATGTCTCTTTAATAAATATGAAGTGACAGTCAGCAGCCTGCTGGCAAACCTGCCTCAAACTAAAGGTAGCAAAATCCTCTAATTAAGACGTCGTATGTCGCTTCGTAACGTGTACAAAAAGTGCAGTTTAACAAGGTTTTATGTCCCTGACTAGTTTTGTTGTAGTGCAAAGATTTATTTTTACTGTACACTGATGATATATGATATGCTTTAGTGCTACACACCCATAACTGCCTTTGTAGCAACTCACAATCCCATATTACACTTATTTCAAATATTACACAAGCAGTGGTACAAAGTGATGATAAAACTGTAAAGGAATTGCATAACAAATTCAGCCTCAGCATTGTTTGGAAATAATACAAAAAACCCAACAAGAATCTACATGTTCAGTTCAGCGTTTTTCCCTCGAGTCCACGGACGTTACCAATTCTGGAAAAAATATGGCTTGACATACTATAGATATAATAGTACTTACATTTTCAATTTTGTTTTTATACTTGTCTACTGTCTACTCTGTGTAAACACGGCCTGCAGTTCAGCCCAGTTCAGCTGAAATGTCCAGCTGAGTCACGAATACTTTTATTTATAAAGGCGTATAGAATAAAGTGATTTTGATTAAATGTCACAATTTAAACTTGGACTTAGTCAGGTTTAATGATGGGATGGCACATCATACATGAATACTTACAGAACCATCAGCATGGTTTAAAACAGTGATTCTTTCGGTTTTCATAGTTTCTGGCTCTGATTAATGGTGGTATTTTGGCAATTTCTTTCCTTTTCGGCTTGTTTTGGGGTTCAGAGGGTCAATCAGGGAGTTCTGGGTGAAGTCTTGATAACTTAGAGAAGAGAGGGTTAATAAATTAGGGCATACACATGTCTTAGCCCTTTAATATTAACCCTTTTGTGCAGAAAATGTTTAAACCTGACAGGGCAAACACTTTGGATCATAACAGTTCTCTTAAATAGTTATAGAAAGTCATGGGGTGTTTACTGAAATTTAATTACTTGTTTTATTCAAACTTCTTTTCATCTTTCCTCTGCCCTTCATCTTTTTCTTACTTCCACCAGTCGCACTCAGCCCTCCTTCCCTCAGTCGTCGTCTTCATGTATTTTTTCCACCTTCTGCTCCTTGGAGAGCTTAGATCTCGTCGAAATGCTGAGGTGACCAGACAAGAGCACTCGCAGTCAAAACACACACACCTGTGAGGTGGCCTGCACTGTGTCAGCTACCCAAGCCCAGAGCCATGCCAGAACTCCTAAAGCTTCTAAAAATAATCATCGCACACAGTGAATGAACTCTTTCCCTCAGTGGAAATAATGTCTTCAGCCTGGATCAACCTGTCTGCTGTATAAAGTTCACTGTGGCCTCAAAGTATATACTTTGGTGCTTTAGAGGTTGGAGTCTCTCCAGATGATGGCTGCCGATGCCTCTAGTCTCAGCTGTGAACTGAAAACAGTGTGTTAGAGAGTAATTAGCTTGCGTTAAATGGGTTAGCAATTAGCAGCACAGTAGGTAGTTCCAGCGAAAGTGTCTCCTCTAAGATTCCCAAAATGTCTGTAATGCGATTTTAATCGTTCCACCCCACATTCCTGTCAGCGGGTCGTCTTGTATTGCTGCTCAAGTATAACAAGATGACTGACCTTCAGCGGTGATTAGCAGAGTGTCTGCATTGTGAAATGACAAGCTGGGAGGTTCTAGTTTGGATGTAGTGTTTCTGCAAACATAAGGAATCCATTTTGTCCGAATTAGCACAGACACAATCACTCTCCCAGCTCTCATTTTTCAGTGTCGGAGTGTTTTTTTTTTAACGTATGAAATTAAGAATAATTGCTTTCAGCAGGTTTTGAATATGCTGGGACATATTTGGAGCGTTTGGGATTCAGATTTCTTCGAGTGTTTGTGGTCAAGTATAGATGTTAATGCAGCTGTGTCACTGGAGGCACCACATTTAGCTGAACAGAGATGGAGACACTTTGAAAGCCTTGAAAGCCTTGATAGTCTCATAAAACACAAGAGAGAAAAGTTCTAGTTTCTCACAAAGTGTTGGATGAGGTTGAGGTTAGGTCTGTGTGCTGACTGGTCGGTTTCCTCCACACCGAACTGGAAAAACCACCTCTTTATGAACCAGACTGCGCATGAGGCATAGGCCCTTTACGCAGCAGATGCTTTGACTGGTCATAGAAGGTAAAGCACAGGTGTTCCCAAGAACATTAAAGGGATCGTTCAGTGTCTTTGAAGTGGGGTTGTATGAGGTACCTATACACAGTCAGTATATAACCTGCTGTAGGTCACAGCCTCCAGTTTGAAGAAGCTGAAAAGGAGGACAGGAGTTCCTGTCTAGATTTAGATTTTATTAGCAGAGCCTTTTTTTAGGCGGCTAAAATACATTTTACATTTTGTTTCTGACCTCATCCACAGCAGTACGTCACTTAGCTTCTGTACAGGTCCTGCTGTGTGCTTCCCCAAACTAGGGATAATGATCTACTGTAGTCAATGTACGGACTATGGATAAATACGTCATATAACTCCACCTCAAAGGAACCAGAGCATTACTTTAACAATAAATCTACCCTTTTCCTGCTGTGACATGTCAGAGTTTTTTAAATGTCAGTGAAAAAAGTCTGTTGTCACATCAAAGCAGGTACAGTTGTTCCCCAAACACAGACTTGAACAATGGTTCCCATCATTTTTTAACTTGTAATCCCTTAAAGTAAAGGAATTTGTGACTCTTGGTATGTTTTTTTTTTACCAGATGAACCAAAGAGTGTTTTTCTTCTGTTTTGTAAGAAAAGTTTTAAAGAAAATTTAAATATCAAAAATTTAGAAAAATTACTTCAACCCCTTGAATGCAACCATGACTGTCCACATATTTATGAGTCCATTATGTACTTTACACAGAAATACTCCTTATGAAAACAGTTTTAAGTGTTTTGAATGGGAAAAATGTGTTATTTTTATAACTTCTCTTCAGTCACCCACTCGTTTCTCTTACTCATGGCAGCTAATCTGACTGCATCACTTTTATTTCCTGTAACCCCTGATAAGAGTTTAGTCTAAGTCTCAGAGCTCACATTTTAAGTAAATTGAAGATCTCTGTTGGCCCTTCAATGCAATAACAAACCTCCTTAAAGAGACGACACAATGGTGTGCGTTTCTTCCGTGAAGCTCCAGAGCTTCTGCTCATTTCCTCTACAAGGACAAAGGGATTTGAGGCGCTCCGTCACAATGCTGCTCCCATAAACAGCATGACACACTGTTTTTCTGTAATTGCTTTGCACTGACCCACGGCTGTAATCAAAGCTCCCAGCTGATGGGTGTTGCTGGCACATGTGTTCATTACAATCGTTTTCATTACTGTGACATTACAGAGAGAGGAGGATTTTATGAGTCCCTGCCTGAGCCTGTGACATAGTGTTTGTAGGCCTCTTGGGTAATGTTGTAATTACCACATGAATCCAACGGAAGGGGTTGTGGTTGCAATATGTTACTCTTCCATTAATGAGAATGTAGTGTTCTGTGCATTTTGTGTGTGTGTGAGCACATACATGATCTGTGCCTATGCATTGGATTCGGCTTCTTTAGGGAAGAGAAGCACTTGTGTGCCAGCCAGCCCAAAGCAAGCTGCTATCCAAATTGCAGCCCTCAGACTCCAGCTCAACTTGTTGTTTTTTTCATCCTCATCATTTTCCCTTCCTCTCCGACTTTCCAGCTGCCATACTTTGTAATTTTGTGGTCTCTTCCAGGAGGGTATTTCTGCGCTGGTTATGATCTGAAAGAGCTGGCCAATCACACAGACGTCTCCAAATTGGAGCAACATGCCACTAAGGGTCCCGGTCCATTGGTGAGCAGAGTCTGGGGTCTGTGTGTGTGTGTGTGTGTGTGTGTGTGTGTGCACTTATGAGGGTTTTTATCTATATTTCCTTATAATGTTCAGGAGGGCTAAAGGTTTCCATAAAATATAAAACCAGAAGATGTGGTCAGCAGTGATTATGTTTATTTTAAGAGGTTTGGGAGGACAGGTAGTGGTGAAGATTTTGTTTCAGGGAACCATGTTGAATCAGGGAAATGCCTCAATAAGTAGAGATGTGTTGTTGTGCACGAGCATAATGTCCTCGGTTCTGGTACGCTCTTAATGACTTGACAAAGGGTAAGCAACCTAGCACAAATGATGTGCTGTAGGCTATAAAAACTTCAGCCTCCATAAAATCTGGTTGGATTGCATGTTAAGTCTTTGGGATTGAGTGGACCTCCTGTGCAGAAAATTATAGCATTGTATCTCCTACAGAATACACAGTGCCTCATTTGTTCAGCTGCAGCCAGAACGAGGATCATTTGTTCCCCTTTTGTTTGACAGTTTGAGAAATGAATTAGGAAATGAAATCTGGAACGTTTTTAGTAGATAAACCACGGCAATCAAAGCAAACAGGCAAAAAAGCATGAAAGGGATAGTGAAAACATCCACATAAATATACACAGCGGCGGTATACACACTTAGTTTTGAGAATGTTTTCTTCTACAAGAGGCAGTGTTGCTGCCTTGTTTACAGTGCACGTCCCTTTCATGTCGGTTGTAGTCATTTAGCTCTGTGTGTACATGCGCATGTATGTTTGGATTTACGGATCCAGTTGTTTCCTCCAGGGTCCAACCCGTTTGCAGCTGTCGAAGCCGCTGATAGCAGCAGTGAGTGGTTTTGCTGTGGCTGGAGGGCTGGAGCTGGCTGCCCTGGCAGATCTGAGAGTGGTGGAGGAGAGCGCCATCATGGGAGTGTTCTGCCGCAGGTTTGGTACGTCTGACACCTCATGACACTGGGATGTTTATTACTAATATATCCACCATTGTACCATGCAATACTAATAGTGGTGGATGGTCGGGACTACTATCTTGCTTATAAAAATGCTGCCATTACCCATTCTCCAAGAAGTCTTAAACTTTTATTTAAACAAGGATGTTTTCACAGTATTGGTAGCCTTGTTAATATACAGTGGGCAAGCACTAGTCTTTTTGCACAATTTCCACCCTGCTGGCCCACTGATGGACACACAAACCTGCCTCAGTGACAGACTCTTCTACTTTTCCAGTGCTTTTAGAACTGTGTCCATTTCAGCAAATGTTTCTCCTTAAAGTTTTCTTATGTCATTGCTGATCAGTGATAGAATCTAACGAAATACATCTAGTCAAGTACTATGCTTCAGTGCAATTTTGAAGTACTTGTATTTTACTTAAATATTTCCATTTTATGCTACTTCATACTCTGTTAGATGATATAACAAGCTTTTGAGAAACAACACATGGTTTAAGATTAAACTAGTGGTGTCAGGCTTCTTACAAAGAGCAGTGTGTAGTCAGGCTCACACTTCAGATGTGTCTGACTTGTTAACATCTCCACCATCAGTGATTATTCTCTTGAAGCTTCCCACATGCATGGAAGCCCTAAACAGCCATGGTCCAGCTTAATTTTTTCCATGAAATTATCTAATGGTTCCTCAGATTTATCTTCTGTCCCTGTATATAAAACTGTTTTTGAAGTACTTTAAACTGACTCCACCTGCAGCTGCTACAGCAGTAACATGGTGCTGACACACTGATGCTTCACTACTAATAATCTAATGATACCATATCTAACAGTGTAACAGTCAGAGGGACCAAATAAGATTTTTCATGAAGGACTTTTACTTGTAACACAACATTTTTACCTTTCTGTAGTCGTATTTTTACTTCAGTAGAAGATCTGAATACTGCAATCAGTCAGTCGACCTTCATTTGTACAGCACTTCTCATTTTTCATACGAATGGAATGTAACAGAAACAACAGAAACAAATAAAACTCCCACACTTGCTACCTCCAAATCCCCCCACTGACGAATGAATGAAGTACTCAGTAAAAACAGGCACTGAGGAACAGAGGAAGCCCTTTTATAAATACATACAAGGTGAAATACTTCTTCCACCAGTGCTGATAGTAGTGATTCAAAGATAACTGCTACATTTCCACACTTTGAGGGCTACTTTAATGTACTTGTAGTCTTTTACAAGTCACTAGTAGTAGTAGTAGCAGTCGTAGCAGTAATGCTATCTCTTGTACTTACTCAGCTCCCACAACTATGTGAAACCCTTCCCTCTACTTAGTAGCAGTAGGAAGGCATACTTTTCCTTCTTTCATCCTGCTACTATACATATTACTAATCCATCCCTGTCAGTGGTAATAGGTAGAGCCTGACGCCTCATTTTTTTGGCCAGCCATCTCTCTCCCCTCTTATTTTCAGTTTGCTCAGCTAATTATATCTGCCCATGAAGGTATCCTTGTGTTTTTCTTTGCATCCAAGCATACATCATCATCTGTCTCCTAATGCCAGGAAGCCGACACTGGTTTCTATTTTTTAACTTTGTTGCTCTGTCCTCTGTTATCACCCCAGCCTCCTCTTGTTTGTGCGCGAGGATGGAGTCATAGTGCGATAACGCCAGTGACCATGACCTTTTGGCGTCACGGCCAGAGTCTGCTGGGCAGTCTTGATAAGTACAAGAGGAAGCGACCAACTGCCAGGTTTCCACTGCAGGGCCAAACAGGGCTTACTTATTATTTATGTCACACAATTTCCTCATAAACAACATTTTCCTTTCTCGGCGTCTTGCAGCTTGCCGGCATGGTTTGGCTGCTGACTCAGCTATACTTTGAAAAGATCAAGCAGCACTTTGGATCTTCTGCTGTAAACACTTTCAGCTAATCCTGATCCCAGAAAGTCACGGACGGCTTCACTATGTAAAAGTGGCTCGTGTTGGACCGTTACTGCACCCCTCATATAGCTGTCACTCCTCTAACCATGCTTCTGGAGGGCTTACATACAACCATAGTGTTTATAAATACAGCTGTTGTACTATAATTTACTGGCAGTACTAGATTTAGAGTGTAAACATGCATGGCTTATCATCTCAGGCCTGCAATTTAACAGGGGAGCATCCTGGCAGTGCCCCTTGTGTTTCTGTCTGACAGACGATGCCTCCTCACAGAAAGGACATACACCACGCTGTCTGTCATGTTACTGATCAGCTTAAGAGCTATTTTACTGTTATTATTGTAGATGCCATTACAATTTGAAGGAATCCACTTTAAAATTATTTATATGATAATAAAAAATAACAATTCACAATACTTAAAAAACATCTGTCTCTAATTCTAATTGTCAGTGGAGAATTCTTTTTCAAAACTACAATGAAGAATGTTTCATCTTATACAGACCAAAATATGTTTTAACACCAAGTACCAAAATTACTTTAAAGTGGCATCAAATGTCTCTTCACATTTTAAATCGTGTTTACTTCATTATGGCTTTTGTGTCTGTTGTCGATGCCCAGCTCTGTTTTTTTACCAGTTTCGAATGCAGAGATCTGCTTGTCGTTATTTTTTGTAATTGGAGTCTCTATAGAAGAATGTATAAAGATTACTCTGAATCTCCCTTTCAGATGTTCACTTGTTTCTGTTAATCTGACAGTATCTGAACCTGACATCGTGTCTGAAGGAGCACTCACGTCGTTTTTCCGTTGACGTCGTGACGTCAGCCTGGACCTCATATAATTTCTATCTTTCACTTTTAACATGGCACAAGTCCAAATAAGGACACACAAGCAACATGCTTTGAATTGGATGAAATGATTTGGAGAAAACATTTCAGCACCTGCACTGAAAACATCAGAGATCCAAATCCACAGTTTGCAAAGCCACACCTTTCTCATTTACTTGGCTTGATATTTTTTACATCTTTTGCAAACTAAAATATCCGTAAAGATGAAGCTTTACTGCAATGAACAGGGAAACTAATGGTCTTTCCTCTGAATTTATTAAACAACTGATAAATTGTCCCTGACATGGAGGCATAATCAGTCAGGATCTAATGGCAAGTCACACTGTGTACTTTTCCTCACTTCAGGCAGATAAATTGTCACACAGAGAGTCACAGTTTATCAGCTGCAGTTGAATCATTGGATACATAGCAGCCGTGCTCAGGTCCTGATCTCCATCACAGCTGTCGGAATATTTTTCGATTGTCATAACTCATGGACAGAATTGTCTGTGCTTAGGAAATTCAAAATGAACAAGGCTATTAGTTATTTGGTCAATTTTAATAAGCTGGTATCAGTTTGGATCCAGTCTTTTGTTGATCAGTGCGTTATTATATATCATGCATCGGGTGATGTACTGCCCAGTCTTGCAGGTATGATTAATATAGTGTGCTTACTGTGGGTCTCTTACTGTGACCTATGTCTTCTAATAGATTAATTTTGAAGTTATGAAGAGTTAGAATCATGCTCAAGTTTCAGCTACATCTTGGTCATTTGCTACAAGCATAAAGAGAGGCATGAAACTCTTAGTTTTAGGACTGAGATGCAAATTTGGGGTAAGCAGGAGAAGTGACATAATGCCAGGCTTATCATTTTTTACAGTGGATTACCAACGCATGTCTGGACACAGACTGACAAACATCCTCAGACAAATTCAGAAATCCCAGTCTTCACTGTGCATGAAGAATGTAACTAATCTGACGGCTGCACTCAGACCTCTTCCGTCAGCTCAAAACTATGTTTGGGAGGCAGAAATGAGCATTACTGCGGTTTTGACACATTAAGTCGCACATTTCCTCTTTGTAATTAATTCTCAGGCTCTTGATTGCTTCACATCTTCAAGGCTTGTTTGTCAACACATTGGGGTTGTTTCCTCCAGCTTAGCTGTAACCGCTGTGGTTTTTCATTCAGATGTGCACTCAGTAGGGCGATTATTACTTTAACCGTGGGCTCGTATACCCATTTTTTGCATAGTTCTACGCTGCACAACCAGCATCTTCACGTTTTTAAGCCTGTAGTTGGTGTAGTTTAAGTTGTATGTGAGGGAACTTTAGCAAGGTTTAATGAGGCTGCTTTTAGTGGATTATTTAAAAAATGTGGCTATAGAGTGTAAGACGATCCAGCAAATGCATTTAAATTGATTTAATTTGACCAACATTAAACAATCGAAACGTCCCTTGCCTTTTCCATCAAAACTGCTGCTGTTCTGTGGGACACACAGTTTATTTAAAGATCCCAGTGTTTCTTAGTGATTATTTCCTTTTAATGGTTGAATTCTGTAACCGTTTTTGGGTCGGGCACAGATGGCAGCAGCCGGAGGGAATCCCTGGTGGCTTTGGAGTTGAAAAACCCTCAGAGGCTCGCTGCGCTGCTCTGATGTGGGCCAATGGCTACCACAGGGATCTGACAGTTTTCTGGCATGTGATTGGCTGCCGAAACCTGTGGCTTCCTGTCTGGGGCCCCTCTGCCCCGCCAAGGAGGAAATGAGAAGGAGGAGATGGTTGCGTCACAGGAATCTGGTATTAGTGTCTACTGCTCTTTGGATTTTTAGAGACCTGAATGAAAAACCACGGTGCTTACCTAATCCTCCCGATGTTATTTTGGTACCTTAAACCAGAGGAACATAACGAAGCAAAAAAGGAACTGGCATAAGAAAAGGAAACTTCAATAAAATACTTTAGGAATACTTCATTCAAGGAGTTTTCTTTCTATAGAGAAGCTAAATCAGGCAAGCATAGAGGCTATTCTGGATTGCTCAAGGCTACACTTCAGATTTTACTGTTCTGAAATTACAACCACTAAGTTAAACCCCTCCAACACACAGTTCAGTCGACAGGCAACATCACGGAATGTCAGTTTCTCCTCCGTTTCCCTTCTTCCTAATTTGAAGTCCCGTCTCTGTACCTGGATGACGAGGATAGATGAGTAAAAAAGAAGAAGCCAAATGTTGAATTTAAGTCAAACCGCAGTCCAAAAACTGACATGAAATCAGCCAACTCAAACACCTGCTTAGTGAGTTTGAACCTGAGGGACACAATCCAATGATTACATCATCGAACTTCAAAAGTGGCCCTCTCTTTGAAACTGCAGGTTTTCCTTCCATGAAAAATGAATGGACGGTGCAGTTGGGCCGCTGAGATGGAAAACAATCAACATCACAAGTAGATAAATTGATATGGGCAGAATTTCGGTGCAATTACAGATAGCTTTAAATTAGTCCGAAGGCAAATTGTGGCTCTTGTTTTTACCAAAAATAGAATCATTTGAGACCTTGGTGCACATTTCTGTCCTCGGGATCTTATCATGTCAAACTTTCATGTGATTTCTGAACTTTTTATGAGCTGTTGGTTCTCCTCTGCAATTTTCATGGTTCAAGGTCCTATTTGCTGCCTTGGTGGTCTTATATAATATAGAGGTCTGCGAACTTAAGAATAAGGAGGCCTGGCATTAAATGAGTAGGCTAAAGACATGAAATCAAGTTAACTGCGTGTCTCTGACCCAGCCTAAGTGAACTGTTCTCCTCGATTCCCAGCGAGTATTTCAATGCGAGCTTCCGATTGAAGGTCTGCTCTTTTCCCTCTGTCCATTTAGTCTGGAGTTATCCGGAAATCGTTAATCCACATCAAACTTAATCGCATTATCCTCATGGGAGGCCATTGTGGTGGGTTTTGCTTTGATGTGGTAACGATGCCAGCAGCACCAGGAGCAAACCAGATACTCAAGTGTGTCATGTTTCACACTTTCCTGGGGTTATTGGTGGCTGTAGACTGGTGGTTGTCTCATCTCCTCACATGGGACGTGATGCCAGAATCATGAGAGTTGTGTAGAGTATGTACAGATAAGTGTAGTTAAATTGCATTTATAGACCAACCCTATCGGCAGCAACATCAAAACCACTGATAGATGATGGATATAACATTAGTCATTAAGTTACAATGCAAAGTGTGAATTGTTATGTTCCTTGATTAGACAACATTAAAGCCTCTAAAGCAAACAAGTGTGCGTTGTAGTTAACCTTAACTAATCTAAAAGCACCTCCATCATTTTTAGATATTCTGAAACTTCACAAATAATATCAGTGAAGATCTTTGTGGCGTTTCTTGAAATGTTTGTATCTTATTAAAATTGTCCCTGATAATCTAATAACCCCAAAGTACCTAAGAAACCACAGTTCCTCTATAAAAAAGATTGGGATGACTAATAGGATTCAGGAAGACCTGTATTACAGGCTAACACATATCAAAGTTTGTAGTAAGCAGATAAAAGACAAGGCTTCTCCTCCACATCAGTCCGGTCAGATAAGCAGTGATGGCCCCGTGATGCAGGAAGTGAACCACCTTCATATCTGGTTATTTAACAATAGGCTTTGCTGACTCATGTTGATCCCTGTAATAACATGCCTCAGTCTTGACAATAGACTTATCTACTTTGAGCAAGAAGAAAGAGGACTTCTTTTTTAAATGTTCGGCTCATTATTGTGGATCAAAGATGACAAATCCACATTTTTGTTTTGTAGTCGCCGACTGATTATCTTGTATCAGGATCACTGCCAAATATTTCCCTCTCAAAAAAGGAGGATCTCCACCTCAGCCAGACTCTTTGAAACCAAACATACTTTTGAGTTAAAGCTACTTCAAGGAAGTGTTCCCCAACCTCTCAGCTTCCATTCATGTGGGACAAAGCACAGGTCTGTCAAACAGGACGCATCAGAGACGAGGCTATCAGAGAAGGAGAGGAGGGTGAGGGGTGGAGGTGCTGGAGACGGGAGCTATGGATAAGGAGGGAGATCTTTCCGGTTGCTGATAGCAGTGGTGCCAACAGCAGCACTAAAGACAGACAGACTGGAGGTCAACCTGTCTCTTTATCTCTTCTCTGAGTCAGGCTCTGTCTTCTCCTGCCTCATTCAAGCTCCTTGTGATACATGTTACTTTCTGTGTCATCCTCTTTCGGTCTTTTCCTCTGAATTAGTTTTTAGGAGATTAGCAAGAAAAATCAAAGACATGAGAGGGACTTGAAGTGTATGAAAAGGTAGCAAGCAAGAAGGGAGGACTAAACAGCCAAGAGTTGAAGCAAAATGGTTGAACTGATGACTCAAAGTGATTTACAGTTTAAATATGTCAGTGTAACAGTTAAACGATTAGAACAGATACCTAAAAGGTCGACAGATGGTTGAAATAGCTCAAAATACTGGATAAACATTTGAAGTTAGAGGAAGGTTTGAGTGTATCCGTGAGCTTGCAGCAGAGACATGCTTGTATATAAATGTCCTTGTGCATGTACTGTAAGTGTGCATACATGCAGTGCAAAACAAAGCTCCACAGAGCAAAACCCTCTCAGTTGTTATCTTAGTCAATACTGAAAAGACCTTGAATCAGACACACGTGCCTACACACCTGTGCTGCAAGGATCTGAGCTATTTTTATATTTGAGTTGCCTCGAAAAGGATTTCAGATGTCACTTATGCTGCATTTCGTCAACTCGGGCTATTCAGCTGTACAGTCTGTAATTTACATTTCAGTAGAATACACTCCTGTAATGAGGGATGACTGAAAAATTGAGTGAAATCTAGTATTTGCAGACAGTGTAGAAACCCCCTCCCTCCCACCCCTAATCATAGTCTTCTGTCTGTCAGAGCGCCATATGTGCTGACTGTCTGAACCTGGACCAGGCCCCTGGATTGGCCGCACATGTATTAACACTGGTATTCCATGTATTCCAGTTTAATTTATTTGAACGACACGGAGAAAGAGAGTGGCTTGCAGAGTATGAATAGAATTACATTATTTCCATGACTCCCCACAGAATGAGAGAGGAAGAGAAAAAAAAATCTGAAAGCTAGCACGATGATTTGGGGTTATGAAAACATGTTCGACACATGTGCTCTCAATAAGGGGCGGTCAAATAGAATCAGTGACTTGGAGGAATTAGGGAGTTGGGATTGTGGTGTGGAACTTGGGAGAACTGAATGGTAGAAAGTATGCCAGTTGCAGCTGCTGCTCTTTAGAAATTAGGATGGATGCCAGAAGCTTACTGTACCTTGCAGTGTACTCTGTCTCTCCCTCTCCCTCACTCCTCTCCCTCTTTCTCTCTGGTGGACACGGTAATAATGCAAATGTGTCCAGTGAGACTGAGAGTAAGGAAGAGTTTGGGTTTTCACGTACTGATGTAAAGAAAGCAGAGCTACAGTTGAGGAGTAAAATTGTTTCAAAACTTTGTTCCCCTGACAGATGTAACCTACATTATTGCCAGTAGTATATTATGTGTCTCTAAGTGTTTCTTCAGCTGTTTTCACACAGCTTGAGTGACCTGAACACATTACACTGGCACAGTGGCCTACATTTCCTTTCACCTTGCACAGTTAAATAACCTGTATTTTTCTCTACAGGTGGTTTTAGACGACCCCCACCCATATATTCTGGATACATTTTCACAGGAACAGGAATTTCCAAATGTGGTAGAGCAATTGTGCACCAGAGACATGTAGATATTCTCAATGACCCTGTAGTACAGACTGTTTGATTTAACTAAAAACCTGTTTTAAAAAACTTTGATTTCTGATTTATTGCTTAGACATTGCTTGTGTGGTCGGATCTCCATTTCAAAACTCAAGGAAATTCCATGTATAGCGATATAAAACACCCAAAAAGGAGTAAATGCTCACATTTACAATGTCACACCAGAGAATGTTTCATTTTTATACTAATGAAAGACTGAAAATGAAGAATCCTTCAAAACTGTTGATTAACTTTCTGCTGATGGTCAAAAGGAATAACACGTCCGTTGACTAATCATTTCAGGCTCAGTGTTAAAGGGCTTTTACATGAGGTGTTCAGGTGGATGTCACATGGGATACTTCAGATGCACTTCAGTACACCTGTGAATTCCTTTGTTGCACAGTTGGAAAAGAAATATATTTAATACTTAAGATCTGATCTTTCTCTAGGAGTTCCCCTGATTGACGGAGGCACAGTGCGACTCCCGCGTCTCATTGGCCTGTCGAGAGCCCTCGACCTGATTCTGACTGGGCGACCAATTGGAGCACAGGAAGCTCTCGCCTTTGGACTGGCCAATAGGGTTGTTCCTGATGGCCAAGGTATCTAAGTTAGTTTGTGTGTCTCTCAGTGTTGTGCTGAGGGTTAGTGTTGGGTACAGAGACTGCATATAAAGTTGATGTAGCCTCCAGGTCTAAATAGTGACACTAACAAGGAAGTAACTTCAACCTAAATTCTTTCTAACAGCCAGCAGAGGGCAACTATTCTGGTTGCAAAAAGAATACAGATTACATAGAAGTCTATAAGAAAATTACCCGGCTTCTCACTTGATTTATGACCTCAGTAAACCTTTTCCAAATGCTATTTTGGTTTCAATTACTACTTTCAAGACTTTCTGAAGACAGCATGAAGTTCATTTTGTAAATTATGGTGAGGAAAACTGACAACTGAGCAGGGTGCCTTTTACAGCAAGGATGCAATGTGATGGACCAGTTACTTCCGTATCGCCATGTGTAGTTTCCTCGAGTTCTCCCCCCTCACTCGTTACATCCTGTTTCAAAAGAGCAAGATGGTGATGGGCAAATGCAAACTCAAGGCTTCACAATGGTAGTCCACAAACCAATGGGGTCACGTCACGTCCACCTGTTCTTTTCTGTCCATGGATGAGCTGAAGTAGTACAACTGAAGTAGTTCCCTACCTCTAAGTCCCAAATGGTATAAAGTGCCCAATATTTCCTGATATGAAACAAGTGACATTTCAAGTAGGGACGCAAAATGTTATGCCGTCATCATTGGTATCAGCTGATAAAGCCTGTAAAATGAATTGTCAGCATTAGCCTAAAAATGAACATTGACTGGCAGATTAGGTTCAGTTAAAGGTTTACGGTTTTATTGGAAGATGTTACATAAAAATAAAGTGGCAAGTTTACATCGCAAGTTCTTTTCTAATTTTAGCCTGTGAATTGATTGTATTTCATGTCTGCATTGTGTTTGTTTGTGTCTACCAGTGGCTCTCACGATATGGAAGGAGAATAATTTCTGCAGGAGAGGCCTGCTGTTCACTGCAAATAGATTGAAACAGATGTGCATATATTAGCATCATCAGTCAGCCAAAATAAGTTGGAACATGCCAGCATATCAGACATGAGCAAAAACCCAAAACTGTGCATCCCAAGTTTCAAGCTTCAAATCAATGTAGGCAAATTTCTTTGTTGAAAACTGATATAATGAGCACTTAATACTACAACAGATTTAATTTAAGTTTGACTTAAAAGGGGCTAGAATACCTTTGTATTGGCCAAACTAATGTATTTTAAAATATATTGCCCTGGTGCCATTCAGAAACGCACTGCATGGTGCTGCCACATGTATTGGAAAATTTTAGCCCAACTCATTTTTTTTTTTTTAAATATCAGTTTCATTGGAAGATTATATTGTCATCACTCTTAAAGAAACTGGCAGTGCAGCTAAAACTTTTTTGCTCCCAACAATAAGCCAACAAGTGGGAGGTGGAAAAAAAAAATCCAGGAAACATGATCATGATCCAGAATACAGAACTAGCCAGGTGATGTGGTTTTTACAGCATGTAGAACAAATTGTTTCTCTCTGTGAAGATCAACCATGTAGACACTGAACTGAATGTGGTGGTCTGGGGCCCTTTCTCATTCAGGAAACACAGTTTTTAAAAAAAAACTCTCTTGCAAGAAAGATCAGAGAGAATCGTATATAATCTAAATTTGTTCCAGTGAATCTGTTTTCTTTATTTGGCTGCAAGACCACATTGAAGCAGTAACTCAGCATTAGCACTGCCCGCTTATTCCCATTTAAGTAGCAGTGTGAGGATTAAGCTATGCACACATCTCAATGTGGCATTTCCTGTGTTATATTAATGCATAAACTCTCCCGTATCCCAAAATCCCCAAAAAAGCCTCTCCATGTGCTCTTCACAGCTCGATCTCTGACTCACTCTCCTCCCTCCTTAGACGTTAGAAGAAGATTAGCTTAATTCTTTTAGGAAGCCCTTTTTCCCACAGTCAGTCCTCGGCCTAATTGTCTCTCTGAAGCATGATCACTTAGCGCAAGTTTATCATCAGAGGGAAGCAGCTCATATACACACAAAGAGGGCATCAAAGTGTGCCAACATGAGGTGCAGTTTTTTCCATAGGACTGATCTGGATGTGGTCCAGGGCTTTTATGTGGGTGAGGAGGCAGTGCGGTGTAAAACTCACAGAGACCCAGCAGCAGCATGAAAGGACTGAGGATTTTCTAATAATAGAAAAGGAAAATTGAAATACACTTGGGATATTTTCTGTTCTTAATGGCCACATTTGCTAGCCTATGCACACTGTACATTGCTATGTGATTGTCACTGTGTTTACTGACTTCATGTTGCAACCACAGCTCTGCAGGCAGCTCTGGAGTTAGCAGAGCAGATCAGCTCCTTCCCTCAGCAGTGTCTGCGTGCCGACCGCTCCTCAGCCATATACAGCTGCTACGACGCTCCATCTTTCACACAGGTACACTTGTTGTAGGAATTTTACCCTGTCATACCTTAACTATGGTTCCAACATGCCAGATCCATAGGAAGCATTTCTTCTGGGATTTTTCAGCAGTGGTATTGTTTTGTGTGCATTCATCAGCATGTATTTCCACACATCTGTGTATAAATAGCTGGAAATTACCTTAGAAGTGTTATAGATCTGGTTATTCACGATCTCTCTGTTGTTTGTTAAACTATCCAGGAACTTTTGACATTTTAATGGCTCTGGAGGACCAGATATCTGTAGTAATAAATGTCTAAATATAAATATAGAATCTGAAAGTATTTAACAAAGTATACACATAAAACCACTATGAACAGTTTATAACCACCACACTATCCCACCACTTGCTCCACTGACCTCAGGCCTTCAATGGTCATAATTATCCTTTGTGTTTTTTCAACAAGCCAGTCTTTCAGACTAATCTGAAAATTCAGGTATAATTTGATTAACAGCAACAACAGGAAAAAGCTCCACCAAGTTTGTTCCTTTTGTTGGCACCCAATGTGAGCAGTACATTAATAAAGTCATATTGAATTGTTTGTAGGTATTTGTGCTGGCACAGTTTTTTAAGAAATGAAACATTACAGTTTGACATTAGACCTCAGATAAATTAGCAACCAGATGATTCCAAAGTGGTAAATCATTTGTTTGCACATTGTTTTTCACATTTACACAAGCCAAACATCCTTCCTTTATTATTGCTGAAGTTATGAACATCACACATAGTATAAACAAACTGTGCTAACTTCAGACATGAAGAAGCACAGATTGGTTTGTTTTTCTTGCACAAGTGTGGACAAACAAAAGGAATGAGACCGTTTGGGTGTCAGTGGGGTGCTGGGATTATTGGTTTATGAAGTTTTTATATCTCAAAAATGGTTCAAGCATAAATTTTGATTTTGTGTGCACAAGCAAATGGAAATAGCTTTATTCATATCTTGACCACCTGGAGTATGAAGCTCACAGAGGCACAACGCTTACACAAGGTTCGGTAGTGTTCCCACAGAGATCTGTTTTTTGATACACAGTCCCGACCTGAGTAGTTAATGTGAAATGTGCAGGTATTATGGCAGTGTAGGAAATTAGCCATGCAGTAGTGTTAATGTCTACGTGGGTTAACCGGTAATGACTTATCATGGCATGACATTTGGAAATGTTCATTATATTTAAGTTAGTTCATAATAGCTAAATATTAATTAACTGTGTGAAAATGTGTGAATCGCTGTAATCACATACATAGATTGAAAAATTAAAGCATAAGTCAGTTCCCACACTGATGTGCTCAGATAATTCTTCAGTCCTAACAGTGTTTTTGGTGACTTAATGTCATTGAAGCTTATTTTGCATGTAATCATGTATCATTTGTCATTTATGGTATATTGTTCCATACTGTAGTGACAACCCAAACTGTGTTTTTTCAAAGTTGGTAGAACTTCTTGCACCTTGGAAAGTCTTAGGAAGGTTTGTCAGAAATAAAATAAAAAAGTTTTTGGTTCTTTTAGTTTTTCAAAGTTAGGGTTAACCAGGCCTCTGAGCTCTTTAAGTGTTCACTGGTTTTGTGTCTTTCATTCTGTCCAGGCCATGCAGTATGAGATGGACAACGCAGTTCATGTCATCTCAGCAGAATCAGTCCCTGGGGCAAAAAAATTCTCTACTGGAATAGGAAGAGGAGGAAAATTCTTCTAGGATTTACCTTGCTGATGCCTTATGAACCATGATTTGAGGTGATCTAACACATCCTGCGTGTATGAATGTGCATTTAAAAATCAGTTCTGTTGTGATTTGTACTTTTCAGCAAAAAGTACTGTTGGTGAAATAGCATCTAAAACACCAGAAAAATAAGACACAGTGGTTTAGGTGAGTCCAAGTCATTTTAAATCCACAGTGTGCAAACAAAACTGGGTGTAGCCCAAGATCATTAAGCCAAGCAGTCATTGTTTCCAACTGAATGTCAACCCAATGTTCTGATTTTTCTGTGAGTTGAAAACAGCGTTGTGCAGTAGCATCCCGAACACCTCTCAAGTGACAAGTGCAGCAGAGATGTCAGTGTCGTGTAAAATATAACTAAGGTATAACTAAGGATCAGTACATAATGCTGTATCCATACACAGACATACATGTGAAGTTGACAGAAGCACTTCTATATGATCATGACATCCTTAGTGCAGTCTGCAACAACCAGCTGGCAGCTTGTTAATTACTAACTACTGGTTAGCTACACGGTTTCACTGTTTGTATGTAATTGATAACTGCAAACTTAAAAATAAAGTCGCATCTGATGGCATAAAATACTTTTCCCATATTATTGTAGCTTAGATTGCTACATTTCTCTGGAGTAAGCCTCAGTTTGGTGAAAAATCATTTAAGGTACTTAAAGTTTTGTTCACACTAGTGACATAGCTACAGAATGGCCAAACGTGGTCAACTACATCATTGCCAAGTCACCACTGAAGCGTTGCTCAGGCTCTCGTTGACATTGTTAAAGTTGTGCTTAAGCAAAGGTTAAATATTACTTGGAACTGACTAATGGCAAGAATATGTTTTTTTTCTCTGTTTTTCAGAACAGCTCAGGAGATTGTGGCTAGAAAGAAAGGAAGTGGAAATGGTAAAACAAAGACATTAGATGAGTTGTCACACTATTGGAGCACTGAAAAAAAGTCATGGCCGGCTCAACTCTGATTATTAGCATGTCAGCTTGTAGCTTCAGATCGCCAGCTTTCAGTGAAATTGCCTTGCAGCCAGTTGCTTTTGAACCTGTCGTACTTACTTGATTAGCTCAGTACGCTTTCCAAGTTGCTTGCCCAACACTGATTAAAAACATCATAAGTTATCATAAATGTTGTAGGAAAGAATGAGTCTAGCACAATCATTTTTGATGCATTTGTCAAAGCGAATACTAGTCAGGAGACTCACAGAGATATCTTTTTCTGCTGGGCAATGCAGAGCTACATTAGGCGATGATTGCAGCAGTTTGTCGTTGTTTCTTTGGCTTAGAGTGGAAAACGCTCAAAAACTGGGATATGATCTGCTTGCACACATGTGCATGCATGACTTAGTAACCATAGCAATATAATTACTGCAGAAAGTTCAGCTCCTCTTGTCAGATCTGAGCCAGGTGGAAGCATTCCTCTTCCTTTGGAGCGTACTTCCCTTTAATTTTGCTTGTTGGAGAGATGTGTGTGTGTGTGTGTGTGTGTGTAATGTTGAGCAAAAATGGTACTTGATTCTATATGTGTGTGCAGGTTTGTATGAACTCTGCTGTGACCTTTAACTGTTCTTGAATAAAAATGTCTCACAGGAAGAACTAAAACCAGGAATTACAGTGGTGTGTGAGTGTGTGTGTGTGTGTGTGAGTGTGTGTTTGAGTAAAATAGATAGAGACAGACAAAGACCTCATTAGGTCTAGGAGGTGTCCTGTCTAGACAGTGTGATGACAGGACACAGAACTTCTGTTTAATGTTTCCTCCTCCCTCTGCTTCCAATTCACCCAGCATACACACACATCACCTGCTCTGCCGCGGGGGTAATGCGCACACACACACACATATTTGCACATTTGATCAATGTCAAGTAAATTCAGCAGTATTTAAGTGCTTTTTTAAATCATTGTCAGTCTGTGCAGTTTGTTTATCACTGTGATTCTGTGACAGCGCCAGAGAGCACCGAGAAAGCTGTGAATCGCTTCTCGCGAGCTGGTTAGTGTTTGTTTAATGTGACACATGCCTGAGATTAATGGCCCATGAAGTGTTTAAAACATGGATTCCGTGCTGTTTGTTACCATGAGCTGACTCATACGAGGCGGTAAAAATGACCCATTTCCTTCCATGGTTTTATCCAGAAAGCAACAATTTCCCCGTTTCTAAGTTTGGTCCTCGAGCCAAAGAAGCATCTCGAAAAATCTCCCCATTCATAAAATCATTTCCAGGAAGGAATCTTTTTTTTTTGCTCATCTTAACCGCTGAATGTTATAAATCTAGAATAAGCAGCCATTCTTAAAAAATGGAAACTTTGTTCCAACAAAAGCTGAGAACGCTGATAAATTACATCCAGTAGAGTCTTCGGCCGAGGTTCTGTTATTTCAGAGTCGGCTCACTCAGTCATGTCTTCAATCACACGTTTAGACACACACAGAAATTTATCTCAAAAAGGTTTCAAGCTTTTTCACACTGTACTGACACGACTCCTACTTACAGAAAGAAAAACCTTTTAAAATCTAAAAATCTCTGCTATGATATGACCCACAAAATTTTTGCATTCAATAAAACTGGACATAAGTTTTAGCAAAGAGGCAATGACATGCAAAAACACCAGCCCTGCCCTAATTTGACAGCTCATTTAAGCTGTATCAGGATGATATGAGTGCTGTCGTATTTAGTCTGGAAGCTACCCAGCAGTAGATGTTAGTGTGTGTGGGGGTGTGTGGTGGTGGTATGTGCAGCTTTGATGCTGGTTCTCACTCTTCACATGCAGATAAGATAGGCTCTGGCAGCAGCAGTAGCAGAGACGCAGAGAGATATGGACACCTTCGGGCCTTATCATCCGAACCATCGCGGTCTGTGGGGACCATGAAGACATAACACAGGTTAGGGTGAGAGGAGTGATGGGAGGAAACGACAGGAAATAGAGACGTTAAAGAATTCTGCTCACACAGAGGCTTAGCTGTGCTCTGCAAGACCACATATCATACTTTAAAATCTTCCCAAACCTGTAGTCTAGCAGTGAAGTACTGCATGTACCGTCCAGACTATAAGTACTTTGACAGTTGCATGTTTTCATTCCTAATTCTGTGCTTCGGCATTTTCAATTTAGAATACAACAATGAGTATTACATTAAAGTGCTCAGTCTCAACTTGAGTAGGTTTAAACTGTAATGGTCAAAAGCAATTGGACTTTTAGCTGAAGGGCTCAAGTAGCTAAGAGGTGGCCATCCGAGTAAAGAAAAAAAAGTCATGTGGACTGGCGGAACGAAAGTCAACCGCTGTCAGAATCAGATTTAATTTTACTGCCAAGTATGTTTTTGCATGCGAGGAATTTGACTTGGTGCATAACAGTAAACACTGACATGTAGAATTTTTTTTTTTAAAGAAGAATAAAAGGGTTTAACCAATTCAATGTCAGCACATTCTTCAAGCTCCTATTGGTGCCAAACCCAGGAAAAAAAAAAAACTTCTCAGGGAAAAATGAATGTTTTATGGTTGGTGGAATATCAGAACAGAAAACAAACATTTCCTAACCGAATGTGCACCATCATATAACTGATTTGGATTATTCTATCAAAGTAGGTTTGTACCATTGAAGACCAGATGTACATATCAATGAGCCTGCAACTTGTAATGACAATAGCTACATTGTGGCACTTCAAACATCGCTCCACAGATTGGCGCGGAGAAAACGGCACAAAAATGGACCCGACCCCACCTTCTTTAAGAGTTTTAACTCAAAAAGTAATGTTACCTTTGACCCCAGATTTTACACGTTTTACTTGGTAACATACATAGGCACAAAAAATCTGATGAATATAAGACAGTCAGGCATGAACTTTTAAAAAAAACTTAGTGAATTAAGGTGGAATCACTCAAGCGTTACAAGTCAAGTCAATTGCATTTGCAGCAAATCCAAGTAATTATAAAAGTCATAGTAATATTTCCAGTGTGCAGGGATGTGCAATTTAGTCACCTGAGAATGTGCAGGGCTACTTAGTAAGCGATGTAAACAACTTGATGTGCAAAAGGATAAAATATACTGAAATGATGGAAAGAGTTCATGACCCAAAGCACCACCTCATTAGTCAAACATGCTTCTGCCTCTGTTAGGTCTTAAACCTGTGTGGCTGGAAATACAATTGGCAATTATTGATGATTTCACTGCTGACAAAAAGCAGCAGGATGAATGAACAGGAACACCGGAGAATTCTTAGTGCTCAGATTTATGCATCCGCACTTGAAGTGGATTGCATTCAGCTGGATCCCAAACAAGCAGCCAAAGAGCTTTTCAGGTAGAAGATTTGCACCACTTCGACTAGTCTCCTGAATCCGACTGAGCTGGATTCCACTTCCTGAGAACCAAACTAAAGAGAGAGAGAGACCCCACAAGAAGCAAGAGTTGAAGATGGCTGCTGTGAGTGCCTGGCAGCCAGAATTATATAAAGTATCTGCTGATGTCTGAGCATTAAAGACTTCAGGCTGTGATTGGCTGCATTTTTTCCACCTCCAAACATTTAATTCATCCTTTTGCTTTAACCACTAAACTTTGAAAGCTCATCTCCCTCATATTTGTGTCTACATTCAGACTAAAGCTGAGACTTGGCACTTAAACGACCTCGCCACTGTTTTATGTCAAACTGAATGTGCAAAGTACAGATCCAGAAGCACCAAAAGAAACGCGCAACTGTCCAAACACTTATGCTCTCTATTTTCCTAGCGCTCGTCTCAGACAAAACAGCCATTGCGCAATTTGTCTGCAGGAAGATGAAGCCCCATCATGCAGCCAGTTTCAGCTTCCCACCCTCTGCGCCTCTTTTAAGTGCGCATACTTGCTGTTTCCCACTCCATCGTCAGGGGTCGTGCCTCAACTGGACATCCACTCGGCTGTGAGGGAGCGGACATGCATCTTACTTCTGGATGCGTAAATATGTGATCCATGCTTGATCACCGCTGATTGGACATTTTCACGTCAGCACCGACTTTTAGAGGACATTAAAAAGACATGAAACACTAGTTTTAGGGTCTAAGTTGCGGCTGGTCTGCGTGTTTACAGACCTGATCCAACATTACTCTTTACAATATGAAGAAGTGGATGAATTTTGCGCACAGAAACTGTAAACGAATCCAGGCACATTAGGTGTAACACAAACGCAGAGAAAGACTTAACTGGATGAGTTTATTAGAACAGACAGGCAGTTATTCCGCAGCGAACAAAATATGGAAATATGATGTTAGACTTGTCCTTGTAGCCTAAAGAGCTCCACCTCTGGCTAAGTGCGCACGGAGTGGGCGGTTTCTGAACGCACACACACACACTCACAGACGTCCACGCGCACGCACGCATATTATGGACTGCAACCTGCTGATTCCTGTTAGACTCTCACACACAGCCTGGAGGAGCAGGGGACCGTCACTGAGAGCAGCTGAAGGACGCCCTTTGTCAGTGCGCAGCTCTGGACAGTCACATATCTTGGAGAGAAAATACATCCCCTGAAGTGGAAATGGCTTCTGTCAGAGGAGTTGTCGTTGCTTTCCTGGTGGATGTGGCATCAAACGGTGTCTTTTGACCGACTTACCGGAGCGCTCAGAATAAAGTTTCACATGCTGCGCTTTATCCTGAAGCAGCAAAGCGCGCCACGGGAATCAGAAATGAAAGCAGGACCGACACTATTATGCGCATTTTGCTTTAGGGAGTATTTCAAATGGCTTGATACACGACTCTTTTTTTGCTTTTGATCCGTGGTTCAGCAGATAACAGCGCGCTCGGACGGACTCTGGTTACCATTACGCGCGTTTCGCATTCGGGATACAGGCGACTGAAGCTCCAAGCCAGGCACACTTGGGACTCCGGAGAGCACAGCGGGGCAACAACATGACCGGCTGCTGGCTTGCCTTGGTCGGATTGTGGTGGAGCGCTTATTACTGCACGTTGACGGTCGCGGGGAGTAACTATTCACTGGATGGAAACAACGAGGTGCACCCGGGGTTCATCCACCGGCGGCTGCGGACGCACGAGAAGAGGGAGATGCAGAAGGAGATCCTGTCCATCCTGGGGCTGCCGCACAGACCCAGACCGCATTTGTCACACGGAAAGTACAACTCCGCTCCACTTTTCATGCTGGACTTATACAACACGATATCTAGCGAGGAGAAGAGCCAAGTGGAAGGGATGCTGGACCGATACCAGTCCATGCGGACGACCCAGAGCCCTCCTCTGGCAACGTATCAAGAAACTGCCTTCCTAAATGATGCAGATATGGTGATGAGCTTCGTTAATTTAGGTGAGTCGCTTGAAAATATCTCATTTTGATGTTCCTTTTTGTGCGTAATTGTGACTTTTGTGAGGTGGTTGTTAGTGGAGTGGGAGAAAATGAATTAGAAAATTGCAGCTTCTGAGTCTGGGTTAAGCTGAACAGGTGGATGAGGTCTTAAATATCAAAATAACACGAATTTAAAGACATATTATTTCTATTTAATCATTCCTCTAATCAAAATAACCACCCCTGTTTTCACATTGGACCTGTACACCTGTAGCTGCCCCGCTGTCGTCGCTCAACGCAGGTCACTATACGCAGATCGGACGCACCATTACGCACATTACGGATCATGAACTATCCCATTGTGTGAACCACATTCGGGCCAAATAAATCACTCATCTCCTATGTGGTTCGAAAAGCTGATGAGGTTGGTATTGTTTCGCGGTAATTTATTGTTACACGTCCTCTCTCCGGGTCCATTCGCCCTCCTCGGCTCATTTATAGGACCGAAATTCTGCGGTCAGTCCTGCTGTGCAATCTGCTTCGTGATTTATGCCTTTTTGCGGGGAACATAAACCCAGTATCCTCAGCAAACCATCAACCACCACCGCTGGTATTTGTATATAAAGGGGCTATTCCTGCCGTTGACCTCCAGTGCAGCGAGTTGCGGTTTCTGTGCGTAAATTGCGTCGCATTGTTTGTGTTCCCCAAGCAGATTTGCCTCTAATTAGCTCCAGTGATGATAAAGAGGGACACTTTAATCATAACGAGTTTGGAACATAAAAGCTCAAAGCCCTTCCTTCCATTAGCAGCTCCAGTGTTTACTGGGAGACTCTAAACAGAGCGCCTAAAGATAAACAGAGGCGCTGCCAGAGTCAGACGCTGGTGGATAAGAAGGTTTAAATCCAGATTGATTGTCAGTCCTCTTGGAACTAAGGCTATTGTCATATTCTGACCATGAGAGCAGTGGGAATGTGTCACTGCTGAAGAATGCAGCCTCATGTTGTTTTTTTTTTCTTCTGACTTCTCCTGAAACAAGAGGTCCTTTAAATATTTGTAGCCCTCACCTTTATAAACCATTTAACAGTCACTCAATACCACAAATGAAGAGGAGAATTAGGCTGGAGCGGCTGAGTTTGGAAATGCTTCTCTCCTTATTGGTCCTCTGAGTATTGGTGTTGCAACATGTAGTGATGAAAACCAGATATTCAGACAGAAGGAGGCTGTCGTTTGGGTCTCAAATATCGAAGCCCCTCTGTTGGCTTCTGTGGGGGAGTGTGATGGTGGCGGCGTGGTGTTTGTGTGTCTGTGGTTTTGGTGTTCCTTTGCTGTGTAAGTTGGGGTTTGTACTCCTGTGTTGTTGCACATCTGGCTCTCCACTTTGATTAATCACGTCCTGTGCATCTTTTGACGATTCCCTCAGATTTCTGCGGTGACCAGGGGATTAGGTTGCCATCTCCTCCAGCCGTACACAGAGTCCTAACCGCCCTGGAGGAGGGACGGCTTCCTCCCCGAATGTGATTGTAATTAATGTTGGACAGGCCAAGGCTTTCCATCTGCTTTGCAAATAAGGCCTTGCACGACTACCGTGTGTCATCGCCATCCGATTAGTTTTTAATGTGTCTTTTTGCTCGATTGGAGCGATTTGTGTGGAGCCACTTACTGAGCTATAGGAGGAAGAGGCCTGAAACACTTCTGGGTGGTCCCCCTTGTTTCAAAAGTAGCCCCAAAAATCTGGATATCATGTGTGGCCTGAGTGAAACTACAAATTAGAATCAAGATAAATGAAAGGAAGAAAGAGGAAGAAGCCAAACAATCTGTCTGAAACGATTTGAACAATATGGAGCTTCATCAGCGGACACAGGTTCGACTGAGCTCCTCATTTTACAAGACACTGAAACAGGATGATCTGTCAAATCAAAGCAGAGAAAACGACAGTGGCTCTGTTTACACTGAAGACCTGATTTAAAACTGGACTCACCTGTTTACTTTAGTAAATCCTCCCTACGTGGAGATTTACGCGTGTCAGACTTCAAACTGACCCATGGCAAAAGAAACAATGACTGTGATTTAAACTCGGGTTTGAACTGATGTCTTTCACAGCCAGCTGTGGCAGTAGCACAGATAGACAGCTCATTTTCTGCGGGTTTTCTCTCGGGAAAGCAATAGATTTAAGAGCCCCTGCGTTACATCCAGTCTCAAATGCGCTCTCTGCAAACCATATGCCTCTTCATCCCCCCTTTGAATGATTCATGAAGACTTCTCGTTCAGTCATCCGTTCTCGTTTGCTTTCATCACTTGTTCAGAGTGACCCATTGAACAAAAACGAAAAGAAAAAAAAAAACACCTAGAAAAAACATCAGCGGAGCAAGTTGTGGAAAACTTTAAATTGCGGGAGCAGAAGCACATTTTCCACCTCCTTTTTCATCTTCATTCCTAGAATAGCACGTTCATCACTGTTTGCCTTGCGGACGTCCTGCTTTCCACTGAGGTCTGGTGAAGTGACACTGTGTGCTGTGTGACTCATGCTGTGTGACTCCGTGCAGCTCCGAACATGTCCTAATGCACAGCAGGGTCCTCAGGTAATGGCACTGGTCACTGTTAACTAAGGGTTAGGGCTTGTTCACACTTGTTTAATGCAGATTTTAACAGAACTTCGTGTTGGAAATCGGGCGATTCTTCAGTTTTACTTACAAGAGGAAACTATAAAAATCTTACGATAATCTTGCCATAAAAATATACTTTTAAAAAATAGATCATACAGGAAATCTTGCAACCTTGAAGTCCCTCTTTCATGTACTGATGCATCTTTTCCATATTCATATTTGACGAGAACACTGGTTTAGACATGTTCAGTGGAAAAAGGATGACCTAGCCTTCTCATCTGCTCGTCTCTGGTAACAGACCTCCTATAAATCTCTCACAAGGTAATATATTGTGGAGTAAGTGACCGATATTAGTGAGGTAGAATCCCAGTGGAAAACAAATACAAGAAGTCAATGCTCACTCAATTAATGAGGGGTGACATATTGCTGTGCAAATATCCAAAGCCACAGTGAGGGCTATAATAGCAGGCAGGGGGAAACTTGCTATTCCTATCAGGTTTGGGTTTTGTGGTTCAGCTGTTACCTTGTGGTCATGGTGAGTCAAAGATGCACAGAAACGCTTTTGGTTTCATGGGTTGCAGAACAGGAACTCCAAATGTTGTTCCTGTGTCATCTGCATTTAACTCTGATGGAATTCGCTGCACCAGAGCTCTGCCGTGCCAGCCAGACAGACAGGTGTGGAGGCCTCGCTAAGCTTGGCTCGGATCTCGAGGGTAGCCAGAGCTCCTGTTGGTTGTTTGCTCTCCTATCCCTCTGTTTGTCTGCTGGGAGGTACGAGGGGAAAGATCCCATAATAATCCAGGAAAATCCATCCAGGGTCTTTGGGGCTGTTTTATTGCACATTCTCGTGCTGCTTGGATGGTCCCATCTGTAGAGTTAGGAAGGTGTGTCCTTGGTGTGTTCATGTGCTTTTATATCAGATTGTGGAAACAACATGGACGCTACAAAGATGATGTGCTGTATTTTGTTGCTCAGAGCATTTAAATAGCACATTGATGGCTGTTTGTTGATGTAGATCCTGCTCTACCTGACTTGTTATCAGGATTACTGCTTATAAATAACTTGTCTAACTATTCCAGTTCACTCTATTTGCTATGAGCGACTAAAATGAAATGTAGCAAGAAATTATTTGCAATATCTGTATTTGCGTCATTCATCAAAAGTTTCTTACCGTAAATCAAACATTTACCTTCAGCAAGTTGTGTACCGGCATTTTTACAGACTACCAAGTTGATGTGAGTTTTTCTGATTTTGGTAGTTCACATGATTTTTCCTCCTCAGGCACTGATGTCTTTAGAATTATTCTGACACCACACAAATTCACAATTACTTTTCCTGTAGTTTTAAAACCTTTTCACAGTCAAAGGTGAGATTTTTCCTGCCCTGTCTACCCAGTCGACCGACATTTACACTTGTTATCTCAACTGTCTCATCTCTGCAAAAATACAGATAAGTTTTATTTACATTTAGCCATAAATGTATATGAATGTACTTCTCCACTGGCCAGATCACAAATCTGATTTATGCACTAACACTTGGGAGCAGTAAAAGTTTTTTATGCGTCTTACTGAGATGGATGCATTCACTCGTTCTCACCATCTGGATAAAATGCATCTCAAACCACCTCCCAAAGTGGCTGGAAAATACCATTTTAATCTGTCTTGAATGTGTCTCAAATGCATTTACAGGTACCTATTCAGTCTCCCCGTGATGCAATAAATGGTAAGGAATGAATAGGATATTGGTTTTACTGGGTGAAATGCAAAACAGGGCCAAGATATAATCAAAGTGAACCAGTTCCAATGTGTTATACATACTGTTTAGAGACCGCACACTCAAAAGTGAAAGCCAGAGAGAGAAGAGATGTGATATAGTTTGAAAATAGTCATACAAAGTTCTTACATTTATGTCTGTTTAGGGATCACATAAATCTTTTATTTGTGACAGGGAGAACAGTGGCCAATTTCAAGGTTAATAAGTTGTCACCATCACAAGGGACAGATGCTTTTAGTGGCTACTTCTCAACGCAGACTGCTCACTGTTAGAGCAAAACTTGGAAAAAAGTTGACATTAAGTATGCATCCCGAAGAAACAGATGCATGTACACCTTGTATAACATCTGGCTGGAATGTGTCTCAGACCATCTCCCAAGGTGGTTTGAAAAAGTCAGACTCCATTCCATCTCCAGTGCCTCCTGGTTGCACTTAGACTTGGCCTTTTTCCAGTGTCTGGAAAGTGAAATTGCATGTCTTTTCCCTGTAGCTTAAATATTATTTTTTATTATTTCATGCTATTCTGCACTTGTCTGTCATCGCTGCTACCCTCATTTTGCCCTCACCCGCTCTCCCTTCCATCTCTGCACACCCCGTTGCATGGCTATAGCTGAGCTGTCACTAGCCCTCTTGCCTAAGTCAACAGCCAAGCTCTCTACCAACCTACCTCCCACACTTTAAAGGCAAACAAGCCAGAAAGCTTTAAGAAGTGGGTTTTTGGGGGAGATTAGCTGGGTCCAGACAGCCCTGGGCTTATTCAGAAATGAAGTGCCCTTATTAAATGGCTGTTTTCCTTGTCTTATGATGCCTGGCTGCATTTCTCAGTGCCTAAGCCCAGGTAAGCCACTTCCTTTGCAGCGAAACGTGTCCCAAAGCCCCAGCATGATCAAATAATTAGTTGGCTTCGATCAAAGAGTCAATTGTTTGAAGCAGAATGTAGCTTTGGAAAATTTTCTCTAAATCGTCTTGAAACACTTCCTGCAAAGCCTTAGAGAGCAGAACAGAGGACCACCCGTCACTTCACCTCAACTGTGGGAATACCGTAAACAGCATTAGCCAAAAGTTAAGCGAGGAATTCAAGAAATGCTACAGCAGAATAAAGGATCTTTCTGAGACATAAACTTGGCAGTTAAAACCTTCCTGCGATGGTGAGAAAAATTACATTAACAAACTACAGACCTCTGTGTTTGTTTTCATCTGTTTACAGTACCAGATCTTTTACTGCCGCTACAAATTCACTTGAACTTGCAGTGATGTTGAAGAATGGCCCAAGATATACAAATAATTGCGCTTATTGAGTTTCAGCGTTTTAAAGTGCTTCCTTTTTCTCATGTTTGGATTGTATTGGTTGTCAAGCTCACTGGCAAAACACACAGCCGCCTCAAGAAACAAACAGGGTTGATGGGGGAAACATCTCTGGGTAACCAGATTATGTCTTTTCCAGTCGGGCTTTATGTCTGTCACAGAAGATGAGGTGTTGCAGAACAACTCTGTTGTACATCTTTAAAGAATGTGTGTAGTTTTTGGTGCTCTGCTCTTGTGTATGAGTGTGTTTCTGGACTATATTGGGGTCAGTAAAAGTGTGTTCATAGATGGAGATGTGCACAGTTGGTCGACCTTAAGGTCAGCATGGAACCATTTATAAGAGAGCTTTCATTTACTCTTACAGTCATCTCTGTCACACACTCTGCTCTGACGCCCCACCATACACCCTCCTGCACCCCCTCGCCCACCCACCCTGATCATATCTCTCGCTCTCACGCCATAACTCTTCAACTTGACGAGATGGCAGCAGAGATTGGGGCTAAGTACAGAGATTACACGTCTTGCCATGTTTTTTTTTCTCTCTTTCTTGCCTGCCTTCCTCCTTCCATCTATTCTCATGTCTTCATTGGACATTCCAGTTCAGAGCGATAGCGTCGTGGGATGGAGGAGTGTGATGAGATAAGGAGTTGAAGTGCAGCGCACTCCCTGCTGGTAACGATCTATCGAACGGAGTCGATAACCCTGGCGGAACATCTGATTAGGGCTCGCTGCTCCCATTTATCACCTCTGGGTGCAGGCATGGAGGAATTTACTCTGTTTGCTCTGTCATGCCTTGAGGAGGATGAGGGCAAGCTTTAGCTGCTCCTAACACATCTGTTTTCTCTGCATCTGCGTTTGCACGTCACTTTTTCTCTGCTTCTCCATGTCTCATCTAATAATCATAAACTGTCATCATTTTGTAGCCTTGCATGTTTAGTGATTGTTGCAACCCCTTGTATCGGTGCATCTGAGTGTGTAGGTTTGTTTTTAAAATGTGGAGGAGCGAAGAAGACAGGGTGTGTGTGCATTTTTACTCCAGCAAAGCTCTCTCCTGCTAAAAGGGTTGTTAAACTGTCAGCCTTTGTCTTGTGTTTAAGTGTCTTTGAGGCGGCCACACAGAGGAGATCATTAACCAGGAATTAGTGTTTGTGCGTGCATAAGCCTGTGTTTGTATCTCTCCGCTTTGTGAAGAAGAGAGACAGAAACAGAGAGGCAAAGATGAGAAAATAATGTTCCTCTTTGTTTTGATTCGTGCATTCTCCCTGATTTCTGAGTTTTTGACTGCATATCAAACCAAAACCACAAAATGTGTTCTGCTGAAAGTTTAAAAAAAAATCACCTGCTGTCAGTGTTTGAGTTTAGGTGGATGTGATAAGACTTGGAGTGACTGTAAAAACAAACTACAGGATAATCTGGCTGTAACCTACTTGCCAGTAATCATCATCTTTATGAGTTACATATAGTGGGAGACAACAAATCTGTGCCATAAAAACAAATCTTCACGCCCTGGTGCTCTGGTTTAAGCAAGTTCAGGAAGCACTTTATTGTGCTGTAAAACTGTACTTAGACAAAAAGCATTTCAGCTGCAGTTTTCAGCAGATCAGATACATTCAAGCTACGAGGCCTGTCACAAGACTTTTTTTCTATCGATTACTACTTTATCAATTTGTGAATTCATCTTAATTGTTAATTTACCTCAAACTAAGTTGATCATTTCATTTCAGGGTACTTTATAGTTGAATTTTGAGCTTTATGATTATATTCTGCAGCTATAGGCCCAAAGGTTTTAAAAGTTCTCTCTACTGATGAAGAGGCAACACTAGTCATGGTTTTGTCTCTTCCGGTGCTGCATCTTCCAGAGTAGCACCTATGTCGTGTCATTGAAACTTTGCACAGTATATGAAACCACCTTTTTCTTTTGTGATGATTTGAAGTGCTCCCATACTTTCGAAACTTTGGGTCTTTGGAGACATTTACACCGAACTGAGTTGGACGCTGCTGCAGCTGTCATTATTTGACATAGTGATGCTAAGTGCACCCGACCAGCCAAAGCTGATGTCATGACGCAGCAGTTAGGCCATGACACTGAAGAAAAACATCAAAAAAACTTAAAAACTACATATCAATGTGTTTTCAGTATTGACGCCATCTTTTATGCAGACTAGTTGCGGCAGCCCTACATGCTGCACATTAAAAACAATCCAGAAGTGTATTTTACACTTCAAGTCTTGACTCTAGACTCTTATTTGTGTATCTACAGTCACTGTGTTTTGGACTCGGAGCTCTTGCGAAAACGCTGCTGACTTACCACTCAGTTCTGTGCCTGAACGCCTCTACAGATACACATGGAGAACTTGAGCGACTGATGCTGCTCTGCTAACATCCTGGGCCTTTTGTGGAGACACAGCATAATACGTTAAATCTGAACATTCACATTTCCTTTTCTGACCCCAAGTATTTGCCTATCATCCACACCCTTGACTACATACTGTCATTTTAGGAGTTTAGGAGGAACAATGGCGTGTGCCCTGCATAAAACATTAAGTTGTTTCTTAGTCAGGTACATTTTCCTTCTTCAAATGATTCTTTCACTGACATCGTTTGAATCTCCGTGGTGTCTCCGTGGTGATACATTTGGTGTTCCACAGCATACTACAGCACACAACTTTCTTGTAAACACTTGGCTGGTATGTCTTTGGAATTTCAGTGTTAAACAAGGTTGTGAACCTGTGAACTGCTGAACTCCACCTCACTGTGTCCTTGTGTGCCCAGTAAACTCCAATCATTATCATAATGACCCCGTCGTTTGCTCCGCCAGAGAGGCTCGTTCTGGTAATGGAGATGACCGCGGCCGACAGGAATGGCGTTAATGTCACGGTAAACACTCCTGCTATCACATTCTTCTGTGAAGCCACCGGGAAGCCTGCGGGGATTTATCTCCGATCAATGAAAAGGAAAAGGAAGAAAGAGAAAGGAGGGAAAGAAAAACGGCACATGCAGAGAATGCTAGAAGGGTGAGAAACTGTGGGACAGATGTAAAGTGATTTAAGGCCTGTGGTGACCTTGAGGGAGCAGGGGGAGGATGGTGTGTGTATGTGTGCCTGTTTTTTCTGGAGGCTGCATAAACACACTTGTGTGTACATACATGTCTTTGTTTTTAAATGCAGTTTGAAGTTATTTCATAGTCAGGACAAGTAGAAATATGGTGGAAACCCTTATAGCCATGTTAGTGGTTTGTCAGTCAATGTGTCCACCACTTTGGTACTCAACACTTACCGGATGGATTGCCATGAAATTAAATGAAGACATTATAGGTCCCCAGAGGATGAATCCTACTGACTTTGTGCTTTTTGGATGGCTGACTTTTCCTACAGCACCAGCAGGAGTTTCATGTTTCTTAGCTGCCATTGCCATATATTAGGTGTGTTCATTATGTCTAATGTCCTCCTGGATTCAACAGAAATTTAAATTTATACCAGGCTAAAAGTTAGAAAAATGAACAACACTGGAAACAACGGAGTTAAACTTTCCCTAAAAATATTATGTGCAGCTAAACATTCAAAACCATCGATCTGAATTGCTACTGAAAAGTGCATGCGACCACTGCACATTATGTTTCTAAAAAGCACTACAGTTTGAGTGTTTTCATGCCCGTTTATTCAACACAGCCTACATGCGACTTTATTTTTATTTTCTAAGTCAAAATCCCTCCAAGCTGTGCTGGTTTTTTAAGATGTCATATGTCCCAAGTTCCACTTGCTGGTTTGCAACATCTGGATGTTAGCATGAATTAAAAAAATAATAGTAATTTAACAACTAGCAACAGTGGCAACATTTAATGGTTAAGTTGACTAATGGTACACTTCCCAAGGGTATATTGCCATGAAATTTGGTAAAGACTTCAGGTTTCCTTTAGGATGCAGTTTATGAAATTTCATAATCACCTGACTTTTCATTATGTACTACAATCAGATCAAATTTAAATCTGTTTATTTCTTAGCTTTATTAGAAAAAACCTAAAAAACTAATCTAATTTCCATTTCCAGCTGTACATTTGTTTAGCGTTGACTCGTAAATGTTAGCACATCCATCCATCCATTATCTATACACCATCTAATCATTTGTAGGGGGACCATCCCAGCTGACGTATGGCAAAGGCAGGGTTAACTAGTCCATCACAGGACCACAATGTTAGCATATTCACATGCTAAACTAAAATGGGGAACATGGTCGACTTCATACCTTCCTAACAGCTTGTCAGCGGTGCCACTGGGAACATGTTAGTGTTCAGACATTAGTATTTGGCTCTCAGATGTTATCTTGTGTTGAACTGTAATTTACTTTTGTTGATGAATAGCCGACCCATAACTGATTTGTTTTTAATGATTTTCTCCATTTTCTAAAATGCTTTGGAAGAACTTCCCGAATGGTTTTGAACCTGTTGCATTGAGCTGGATGCTGGTGAGAAAACAAAAACAAGGCAGCAAATCTTACTGCACCTGTGCTGAAATATATCGTCGTTGGACATTTGTTGTTACAACTGAGAAAAATAGACTCCTTCAAAACACAATGGACAAGGAAATGTAAGGTAAATCAACAACAGCTATTTATTTAACAGTGGTAAGTGTGTTAGGGTGGAGTTTTCCTTCAAGGTTAGGGTCAAGGGTCAGGGAATGAATGTAGTCAATCACTCATGCCAGCAGTCACAGCACAAATACAGACATTTGTGAGTTTGCTTGTGTGTCTGCACTGATAATTGGAGTGTATTTGAATCTACTTGTTAGACAACCAGGAGCCCCACTTTATTGTACAAGAAGTCTCCATCACACAGTGGTGTCACAGAGAAAGCTGCACCCCTCGGCCCCTCGCATGTTCCCAGGCTGGCCGTCTCTCTAAAGAGGACGTGCCTGAAACAACAACTGTGGGTCCGCAGCAAGAAAAGGGCCCCATGTGAGCGCAAATGCTCCTGACCCTCCCGAGCAAGTAGCCTCCCTTTCTGCTGCGGTGCCGCTGACAAATTTACGAGCCCTAGGCTGACCCTCGGGCTGACTTTCCAAACATGATACTGACAGGAAAACAGTCGGAGACGGGAGGGATGGAGGGAGGCAGGGAGGAAGAGTGAGATGAGAGAAAGAGTACAAAGGAGGAGGAGAAGCAAGACATCTCTAGGCTGTGTTTTTAATAATAATGTGTACATCATTCTAAAATCTCATGTATGGCTTGTAACTTGAGGCGTCATCAGAAAGAGACAAATAAGTAAATACAAAGAGGAGAGAGCGTTAAGATATGATAAAACTGTAAAAACAGTCTGGCAAGAAAAAAATAAGCCGAAGAAAGATGGTTCTATTCATATCTCAGTGGGTACAACAGTATGTACAGATGTCAGAGGTTTGACGCCCAGTTGAGGCCACCGATAACAAAAATGTATCCACTCCCAGTGCCGTGAGGCAGTTGGGATTAAAGGATCTTATCACTAAGGATGTGCAGGGGAAACTCTGCCCAGTCCTTCCTCCTGTACGGACACTTTCCACACCTCCGAGCCTCCAGTCTCCTGGATACCTTATCTGACTGACTGCTGAAAGCAAAGTATGAATCCTTTTCCTAGAAGAAGTCCCCCATTTATTAATTTTTTGGACAGTATGGTCAGAATTACTCACTTGTGCTGCATATACTGATCAGCTGCTGTCTGAGCTCAGCTGGTTTTCTGTGCATGCTGACAAATCATCTAATGAAAAGAATAACACATTTTTTAATCCAGTTTATGAGAAGAATTAGTGCTCAGCCTTTTTCTTTTCCTTCTCTTTCCCTGTTATCTGCCATGTTACCTCCAACTAGAGAAGAACAGCTGATGGATAGCTGTAGTGGATGGACGGATAACTCTGGGTGAAAATCTGTATATGAACCTGCAGCTCAGCTCTGTCTCCTAAAAACTGTGTTCCTTTGCGACTCAACTGCATTCTTAATTACATTTTGAGGATAACGTGTTTTCTGTGTCACAAATATGTTCTAATCAACATATCTTTACAGCTGATTTTGCTGCTTTACCGTTGCTCCTTTTCAAGCCAACCAGTTATATATTTTATGGGTCTGGACTCGTCAGTAACTCAGGAAAATGGAGGAGAAGCTTCAGACGTGTTGTGAAGGGGTCATATTTTAACCTAAAGTATGACATTCTCCCAAATCTCACATCTAAAGTCTCACATGGGCCATGAAACCCAAGCCTCCTGGGTGAAAGCCCTGCTGTAGACTCTTGCCCAAGCATTTCCCACAACTCTGTAGTCTTACCTTTTGGGGGGGGGACATGAATGAAAATGCAGTTCAGTTGTATAGGATTGTAATTTCTGTGAGATGGGGTTGTTCAGGGAATTAAATAGTGTAATTGTTGTGTTTGTGTAACAGATTGAAGTTATATCACCCAGCATTCCTAGGATAAATGAATAGAACTATTGTGAGAGAGCTGGCTGCCATTCAGATTTTAAAGGATAATTCCTCTTTAAAACAAGGTTTGTCTTATTTTGTAGTTTGAAGTTGCGTGTATGAAAATTCTGCTGCCTTTTCAGATTAAAGGTAAAGTTAGTGACTCTAGTCAAACATAGTTTTCGTCAAATTGAGCAAATAACTCCTCAGTCTGGACATTATATAATAAACTGCAAAGTGTTTACTCAAGGGCTGCATGGTGGCGCGGTGGTGAGCAGCACTGCCTCACAGCAGATCGCCGGTTCGCGCCCCGATTAGGACGCCTGGGATCTTTCTGTATGGAGTTTGCATGTTCTCCCTGTGCATGCGTGGGTTTTCTCCAGGTACTCCAGCTTCCTCCCACAGTCCAGAAACATGCTGAGGTTAATTGATTATTCTAAATTGTCCGTAGGTGTGAATGAGAGTGTGCTTGTTTGTCTCTATATGTAGCCCTGTGATAGGCTGGCGACATGTCCAGGGTGTCCCCTGCCTTCGCCCTGAGTCAGCTGGGATAGACTCCAGCCCCCCCGCGACCCTACAGAGAATTAAGCGGTGTACAGATAATGGATGGATGTTTACTCAAAATGTATCAGACACTAATTATGTGTGAGATAACTCATAGATAATTGCAGTTTAAACTGGCAAACCTTCACTCATAACGCTCATTTAAAAATGATTATTTGTCAGCTGCACAGGATCATGAAAAGAACAAGTGTTTAATTTCTTTTAAAGTGTTTTAAACCCCATGACGTGCCGCATTTTTTATCTGGAGCTGTTAGTCTGCACATCTGCAGGCTGTTACAAAGTCCCACACTGAGACATTAAAAGCAAAACTGATCAGTAAATCATTTAGTCGGACAAATGTTTGCAGGATTCTTTTAACAGCCCTAAACACACACGAATATCGTCGGCTGTCTTACTTCGCAATAAGATTCTCTTCTGTGCTAATGTATCCCCCACCTTTCAGTACTTTGCACGACATAAAAGTTTGACCTTGAGCAGATCTCTTGTGTTAATAGCGGGAAAGTTTCCCCTTGAGATATTATATTTTTCATTCGATGCTTTAATGATTTGTTCAGGGCACAACAACAGCTTTGCTTGTATATTAGCGCTCTCATCATTCACTTTGGTTTGTTTTCCAAAATGTGCACACAAATGATTTTTCTTTAAAAAAAACATTTATCCCAGCAAAGAAGATGAAAACCTCTGAATAAGGTTTAATCTATAATTACGCGAACAAAGAAAAAAAAGCATAATCAAGTAGGTTTACACAGATTTCCCTGTAATGACTGTGGTTTTGGGTATTCCTGTAGCGTTTCCTTCTGCTCTTTGATCACTTTTTTAGAGCTGGTATTAGCGACAGAACCATTCATGACCATATTAACCTCATGTTTATAGCACTGCATTTATCTCATTGTGTTTTATGGAGCACTTCCCACTCGGTCTCCCCGTTCTGCTGAAATAACTCGTGCCATTCTGAAAAGCACTTCAGATGTGCATTTCTAGCTTTCAGTGAAAACTCAAACAACTTGCAGAAAGCCCACGTTTTCCACACTTTCGTTTCACCAATACTGCGCTGACATCGTGGACAGATGTATTATTAGAAACCTTGATTATTTTTCTCCTGATTTTCCTCAAGGCTCACCTGCTTTTTGAATATCCAGGTATCTAGTTACCGTCGCTGTTTTTGGAGCTGTGCCTGTGTGTAAAACAAGCAGTAGGTCTTACATGTAAGTCAGCCCAGGGGGGAGATTGTAGCCGGCCCAGACTGATTTATCAGTGGATCATATGCTCTGCCTCTAAGCCGCTGAAATGCGCTGTGGTCGCCGCGGACTTTCCAAAGGGAATCGAACTGAGGTTCCGCTGTCTTCATGACAGAGAGAGTGGAGGAGAAAGGAAGGCAGACGGAGAGGTGAGGATAGGGAGATATAATGGAAGAGGGGGAAGAAAAGATGTGTGCAGAGGGAGAGGAAGGTAGGTGTTCACGGAGAGAGAGGGGAAACGGTGAGCTTTCCCTCTACCTTGCGGCTGTGGAATGCACAGCCACCAATATTTTGACTTCACCTTTGGAAACAGCTGTGTTTCCCTTTTTCAAAGATATTTTTTCCTTATTTATCGGATCCCTCAGGAGAAATCCATCTCTCAGTCCTGACACTGGCTTCCTCCTCTAAATCTGGGACCAGACCGGCATAAGCCCGGCACACACACACACATATACATGCTCACACACATGCACACCTGCTGCCCAAAAGCGGACATTAACTACAGATCACTATAGCAGGCCTCTTTGCTGCCTCTCCTGCTGCACTTTCAAAGAGCCACAGACAAATAAAGGCACACACAGACAAGAAGGGATACAACTTACTCATCAAGGAACCTGAAAATAATGAATACACAGACTACACACAGTAGCACACCGAAGAAGACGACCAAATACACAGACGCAAGCCTGTGTGATCCGTCCTCAGATGGTTTCCCACAAACCGTGACAAGCCAGTAAAAGGGGATTCTCGATGACCATCATCCCCGTATTGACGTAACATAAATAAAATGAGGCCTGGTAAAAAAGTCAAACCCGCAGGAATATTTTGTTTTGGCCCAAAATGGGTCCATCAAAAACCGCGAGAGTGCGTCTCTGTTTACGGAATATTCACTTAGCGCTGAATGGTGGCCGATTCTCTAAAGCAGCTGAGGGAGCCATTTCTGAGAGGGCCTGTGGTCACGACCAAGAGGAAGGCAGTAAGTAGCCATCATCAGTCATATAAATCGCCGAGGAAATGGAGCCAAACATCAATGGATGGAGATTCACGCAGGAAGACGGAACGAGATCAGACGTTTCTCTTATTCATTTTTTTCCAAATGATCAGACTCCCCGTTTGCGAGGGTCACCGGATCCCCCAATAAATATAGACTTTAATGGTACCTTAGAAACTATTATGGGTCCACCTGTTGCCCTGCATTCTGGGATTTCATTTTGTGACCAAGCAACAGCCAAAAATATCTTTATTTTCAAAACTCGCTGATAGATTTGCAGCAGTCTTTTGTGTTCTCAGACAAACCCTCCTCTCCTGGCCACACGAATGTTTTCCCCTGTATCTTATGGCAACGAAAAGACAGCAAATCCTGACAATATGACCAACTCTAAACAGTGTCTCTTTCCTTGTGTAGTGCATTGCAAGATTAATCACTCTGGTTGGGGATTGTTGCTGTTAGTCACATACGTTAGACGGCAAAGTGTTTTGTGTCACCGGTTTTGTTTATGAGCACAGTGTTTGGTTGAGTTTATTTTCTTGTTCGTGTCGAAATGAGACGACCAGTGGTGTTTCTGCCAAATCGGCCCCCAAAGAGAACAAGATGTTAGAGAGCGAGCGAAATGGACTCATAAACCAAACCCCAGAAGAAATCTTGTGCTTCCAATCAAAGACAAGCAACGTGAGTCCATTCTTTCTTCAGATTTCCTAAATAAAGTACATCTACCAAGCTGTGACCAAGATGGAAGGACAGGATCCCTGTTTTTGCCTGTTGCAGATATGAAGTGGCTTTTTATTGAACTTGGATTTGTCCCATCTTTGTGTAGCTCTCCGTCCACCGCTGAGGATTCGAGAAGGCATCTGGCTCTTCCATCCACGGCACCCAGTCTTGAGTGAAGACCGCTGATCTGAGTTGAAGTGCAGTGTAGGCCACCATTAGTCTGACCAGAGGCTGTTGTGACAGCTGCTCTACTGTAGAATTACATTTTTATTAACATCCCATAAAGTGGGAGGGAAAAAAAATTGGCGTTGTTTATTTTCCAGCTCATTTCTGTCCTGATTTCATGGAATTTCCTTTAAATATGAAAAAGATGTTGCAGCGTCTTTTGTTGACAGCTCATTGGCTCGAATTGGTGTCCAATGAAACGAACACTTGTTTTTACAGGGACTTTAGGGGGAACTGGCCATTAATATCAATGAGTGTTTGTCTGTGGCCATTTAGACCTGTAAGCACTCAAACAGACACAAATGTTGCACAAAAACGATTGGTGTAAAGGTCAAATATGTGCACGAACTCACGGGGCTTCTTCCTTACAAACACACTTTGGTCTTGTTAAACCTGTGAGGTCCTTCGTCTCAACTTCAAACTTGGGTCTTATCAAGTTTGCAAAGCGCAATTTCAGCAAGCCGTTTTTCCAGTTTAAGGATTAGTATACAAAAACCCTGTAGGACTTGCAAATGTATCTGGGATTTGCCAAGCATTTTTTTGTGAAGCTTGATGCATCCGTGATCATCAGAAATAATGCTCGCAAAACTCGTTGTGAACCAGGAAAACCTTGAACCTGAACTCCGGTGCTGAACCTCACCTGATACTTACAAATCCAGTGCTGCTTTTAATCTTAAATATACAGTCTAATCACAAATAATATCCGAATAATAACTGAGCAAAGTAAGGTTAGAAAGGTTCCTGCAGAAATGTAACAGCTACTGACCTTAGACTTTCCACAGCCTTCAGTACGAATGTGTCAGATTCGGTGCTTTTTGCATTTGGAATTTGCAATGCAGCGTTCCTCAGAAATACAAGAGAGCATGCTGCATACAGAGCATCAGATAACTGGAGTATAAACTTATTTTATTTTGAAATAATTTGCATGTGGTACAGCCCTAATTCTCCTAAAAGTATAATACCTTTTGGTCCACCTTTTCATGCTTTGCTATGATTCAAACACCCAAATGCCTGAGACCAGTGTTACACTTGTAAATATCCACGTATGTGAGGTACGCTAGGATCCAAGTGATGTCAACTTTTACCATGTCCATGAGAGCAAAACCAGATGCATCTTCGAACATCTATGCTCGGCCCAAAATTTGCTTGGCGACAAGATCAGTCGTACGCATCCTTAGCACTGGTGTGCATGCACAAAATATGTAGCTGCTGACACGCTACACATGTATGCACCACGTCCTCAAAGCAGACTAGAAAGTAGTGGAATATAAAACAACTACGAGGCCGTGGTCTCTGCAGCTGTCTGCATCGGCGAGGGAGTATAATCGAGGTTTAGCCGTAACCCTATCAGGGCTTGGATTCTGTTGCACACACTTTTCCTGGGTTTGCTAATAGTGTTAGTACAGATGTGATAATAGATGGTGTTGTAATAATTCTATCTTGTGACAGATTTGCTTCACCAATTATGATCCACAGAATTGCAACAATGGAAGTAACAAGATGCTGATGTTAGTTACATCAGCATCTTGCCAAAGTGTACAGATGGCAATAGAGGTAAACGTCAAACCTATAAAAATGACAGCAGGCTTAACTACTTTATTACTCTATGCTACATTACACTAGACTACATTAAGCTGTAGGAACTATGTTTGTCACATTATGTTATGCTGCTTTACCTAACCTTATGGTCCATAACGTTACCCTAAATGGTGTCATCTCACCCACTCTTATGTTATTTTATGGTACTTGTCCTTATAGCATTACCTTGTGTGGGTACTTTATCTTACCTTATGAAACTGTAGATCACTGTTGTGAAAAAGGAGCCTAAAAAGAACAGAACACCACGAACATTCCCATGCCCTTGTGGTTTAAATGCCCCCTGCATCTGAGCTACTGGGTCCCTGTTTTAATCCTGAGTAATGGTGCTTGAAGAGATGGAATAAAATCTCCTATTGACACACAGGTATGACATATCCAGCTACCTGGAGGCCATCTGGAGGCTCAACAGAGAGCTGAGTCTGAGGCTGCTACCACTCAGCTGTCAGTACATTGATGGAAAATACTGATACTACACAGTCCGACAGCCATACCTCGGATATCTATCTGTTAGCAAAGCCCCAGCAGAGGAGCAATTACAGCAAATTATCCACCTACCCTCGAGGTTAGGCATACACACACACATACACAAAAACCCACACACATTGTGCGCCGGGCTGAAAATCTCAAAACGACAAAAGATAGATGTGTATCCAGACTTCATTTTATCATCCTGTATGGAATGCAGCGCAGCGGTGATAGAGCTCGGAGTAGTGGGAACCAAAATCAAATACTCAGCCTCTGTGGATACGTGTGTGTTTGTGTGTGTGTCCCGGGACGGTACGCCTGACATTATGTGTCATGGTTTTGGATGGGTCTTTAGAAAAACCCAAATGGTTTTTCAGGGATTATATGGAAGATGATGGCTGTAGAAAAATGTGATTATATGGTTCAAATGGGGCCTTTGTTCCTAGGGATGCCTGTCCAGTGAGGTCATTATGTACTGTAACCTGTGGGAGGTAATGGAAGAAGAGCAGCCTGGATATTCAGGCCATTGATGAATGTGTGTGTGAGTCTGTGTGTGTGTGCAGTCTGAATCGTTAGGCTCTCAGGAAGTGCTGTATTAGTTTGTGCTGTTTGCACTTTTTGTGGGCTGATTTAAGGCCGAACCATTTGGGGAAGATATTTAATTGTGATTTTTCTGACAGATGTTGCGCTTGGATTTACATTGTAATTGTTATAAAAGTAAAGTTTCAGTTTAGTATTTGCTGTGTAATACATCAAAGTGAGACTTTCACACAGGGAGGGCAGTATGAATTTGTAAAACCACTGACAGAAGAGTTTAAAATCTGCATTGGACACATTGCAAAACATGTATCCTAACCTGCATGAACATAATATTATTGTTAATGTTAGGGCTACGTTTGGATCTGCATCTGACTCCTGTGTTCCACTTATCAGATCTGAATTACAAAAGGTTTTGGGGTTGATATGTAAATGTCCAGTGAGATGAACACAGATAGTCATTCTGCTAAACTAAGAACACTAAGTACTACATCTGAAGTTGATTGTGACTCGAGACTTGAGGAGGGATTCATGTGCAGCCACTTTGATAGTCACAGTACAGTCAAACTGCCAGCATTTATACTCAGCTATGATTTGTGGGTGAGATATTTGCTGTGTGGCTACCAGCATCATGTTTTTACTTGGAGCCGATAACGAGATTGTGGTTAAATAGCCTTTTTCGCTTAAGAAGATTTCCAACTGAGTGAAATTACCCATAAGCCATGATAGCGATTGGTTGAATTCTTCCTTTTTTATCTCGTTCAGTGTAGGATACTCTGGTCTATCCTTTATGAAAGGAAAGGAGATAATGCTGTCCCAAAATTCCTTGCAGCAGCAACATTAGAAAGACATACGACTTAAAGTTTTGGCTATTCAAATGCATATTTTGTATGTGGAGAATAACAGTAATGAAACAGATAAAATGAGTAAAAAAAAAGGGTCAAGGTAGCTGAACTTATGTTAGACAGTGAAAAGATTGGAAGTCTGAGTCTCCTCATCAACAACTTGGTCACTTTGAGGATGTTTTTATATCAAGGAAATCATCCCAAATGGATATTTATGTATGGAGCCAATTTAAAAGTCTTGCACATCACTGCTTTTACTAGAAATATGACTTTGGCCCTCTGAGCACTACATACATCTCTTGGCTGTTCTCAGCTGTCAGTCAGGAACACATAACAGTAATCAGTAAACAGTAACGTGCTACAATCACTTTACTGATGTCTGCCGGACGCACAGGCTGGAGCTGTTGGCTGCTGCTCTCTGTTTGCTAATGGGGCTTGACAGTCTGCAAATGGGCTGGTCTGACTGCCTCATATCCTCGCTATGGACGGATGCTGCTGCCTGGCCCTCAATCCTCACACCACTGACCTCTGCGACAGTGTGTGTGTGTGTGGGTGGGAGTTTGAGTCTTTCATCCTCGTTTTCTCATGTATCCCATAAAGCGATTTTTACATTTTTATGTGTACTTGTGTATATATCAGTACCCATGTGCGTGTAATTACCTCGTTTGCATGTGTGCAAGCCTTTTTAGAGAATTGTCAAGGGGCGGGCGTGTGTTTGTGTGCCTCCATGCACTGGACATAAACTCCCGCTCTTGCCAGTGGCCCTTGGCTGGTCCTGCGGCGCTCAGTGTGTCGGCTTTGATGCAGGGTCAGGGGAGAAGATCAGAGCACAGGATGGGTCTCCAAAGACACGCACACATTCACATGCCCTTGCTCAAAGCCGCTGATCACTCCCAGCGGACCTCCAGCCCCTTCATCCGTACCTCAACCCCAGGAGCTGCTCTGCCAGCTGCCGCACTACAAAGAGGCAAAACACTCAGCAGAAGGCATAAGCAGCTCCCGGCGGCAGCCAAGCATAGTGGCGACACCTCGGGCCGCTCACAAAAACGAAAAGTGCAAAAGTCAACAGCTGCCTCGACTTTTTATCTCCCCACACCGCATCAACGCCAAAGGTTAAAGAGTTTGAGGCATAAAATCTGGTTTTAGCCTCTTAAGAAAGACTTGTGTTTACAGCATAAAGATTTCCACTTAATGAGATGTTTTCCTTTTAGATGAATTAGCGGTGATCGCCGAAGAGCTGTGATTGTACCAAGTGAAAAGTTTCCCCGAGAAAGTCGATCCAGCGGGCCAAACCTTTAATTAGACGGAGAAATTAACGATAAATAGAAGACATGGACATATCTGACCTATCCTCAGAAACCATCAAGACTGAGAGAAAAACCAGACAGATTATGGGCTGTAATTACATAAACACAGATGGATTCTTCTCATGCCTTGGACATTCAGAACATTTTTTATTGGTTTAGCCATCCGCAACGTCTTTAACAATGTTGACAGGTTCTTGGTGTGCAAATATTTAATTGAAGGGTGTTTGTGAAAGCGTCTGCTTTTTAAAATCCTCATTTGTTTCCCTCATTCTGCCGTCCTTTCAGTCACTGTGGTGATAGGAAATAATTTATTACAGATTTAATTAGAAAGCCAAGATTTTTATTGGAGTTTGGATCCAGTTTTGGCATGCTCTACGCTTAAAACCCCCATAAAGGTTAGTTATTGAGAAGATATTGGAATCTTGTTGTGCTGGAGAGGAACTCTCAGCTTACACTGGATTCTTGTTCTCATGTTAGTTCAGCAAGGTCAGTGGTTCCTGTCTTTAATAGGACTGCAATCATCCTATTTCTTCCATGAGACATTGAGAGGAAAAAAAATAAGCACTCCCTGCTAGGACTGCACATCAGAGCAGTATGATTTTTAAATCATACTTTAGCTCTATCATAAATCAAATGTCAGCATCTATTCTCTACTGCTGGGATGAAGAGGAAGAGGCAGATTAACCCTTGGTTGTGTTGTGGAATCGGCATTTTTTTCTTTTTAGAAATGAATTGATGTAAAAAAAATGACATTTCATGGCCCGCTATGACCAGCGGTTAAGGTGAGCTAACCCGGGAAATGAAGGAAAATTCAACAAACTATTAGTCTGTAAGACGTACTTGTGGCTGCAAGTCTGTCTGTTCAGCAAAAGTTACATAGCCTTGCTTTAAAACATCATATGGCTAAAGTGAGATGAATTGTACGAGTGTTTAACAAGTCTGCGACTATAGGAGGGTGAAGAAATCCTGTTTAAATTGGCAGTATGAACCAAATCCCTCTGTCTGTCATCAAACTGGTACTTAGTAAAATCTTGCTGACAGATCTAATAAAAGCTCCCTTAAGACTCTATTATCTGGGTCACAGGTGCTCTGTTCTCTGTAATCTATGCTGCAGCGCTGGATACGACAAGCAAGACATCCTTTAGCATTACAATGCATTCAGAAGAGAGTGTTTTTAATGGGAATCTACTTGTTAAATATTGTGGAAAACAGTCCTTATAACACTCCTTCACGTTGAGCCCTCAATAATAGTCGTCTTTACAATGGACACGTATTGTCTGCTGTCGTACTTACCTTTGAGAAAAGCTTCCATGATGCTCCCTTTAGTTAAAATTACCACCTGAGTGTTGATGAGGGGCGACAGAGTATTTTGGTGAGAGAAGGTGGTTGTCGGTTGTTTTGCTCTGTGGCTGAAGGACATGTGAGTGATTTGAAGCAGGCGGTCGGGACCGGCTGGGCGGCATTAGGACTGTGAGCTGAAGCGCTCACCACTGACCACAGACAAGTCTGCCGGTCAAACACCACAGGGCCTCTTCTGGACAGTCCTGCTTTCTCTGCTTAATGTTGACGAACACGGCTATTCTCCTCCTCCAAACTATTTTACTCCTCCACTTCAATTCCCACTTTTTTAATATTTTATTTCCACTTTCTTCCCGCCACTCTCTGTTCTATTCGCTTTCTGTCTCCAAATCATACCTACGAATGTGGTGACTGCATCCTCAAACTTTTATTGTTTATTAAAGAGCCCATATTATGCTTTTTGAGAGTCCTTTTTTCCTTTAGTGTGTTATATAGCTGCTTTTTGTGCATGTAGATCGTCATACTGAGCTGAATTATTCTCTCCTCCAGAAAACTCTGCTCCAGTGTGAACCAATTTAAAGCATGTAACCAAAAATAGCATTATAAACCTGGAAATGTGCATAATAAGGGCTCTTTAAACGACTCCACTGGCTGCTTTTTTATTTATTTATTTATTTGGTTATGCTCATCAGTCACTGTCAGATTCATTTTGGTCTCGTCTTCTGTCTGTCTGTCTGCTCATCCTGCCCTCCTCTCCGTCTGGACCGTCGTCTGGCTCAAAGTTTCACTCACTCGTCTTTCTTTCAGCACCTTTTCCCTTTTTCCTTCCTTTGCTTCTTAAAGGGACATGCAGCCTAGTTTATAAAAACCAACATGCCAGGATGAAGCTCCAGCTTGTGTGCAAGTAGGACCAGCCCTTCTTATGCCGGCTCGTAGAGGGCTGAGCTTTTTGTTTCCGGGTAATGCAGCTGCTCCATTGAAACTGATCTAAAGGCTGAGGTTATGAGTGAACAGAAGATGATGCAATCCTCAAGAGATCATCCTGTCATATAAGAAAATTATTTCTGATGCGACCATTTATGACCAAACAAGACTGAAAAGCTTTGTATCATTGTTTATTAGGAAGATGCAAATAATGAGCCATTGAGTAAAAGCTGTCAATAGGAAACACATGAATGCATGTGATAATAAAATGTACATAGGGTCAGAAAGTTTTCAGGCCATGTGTGTGTGTGTGTGTGTGTGTGTGTGTGTGTGTCTGTCTATGTGTGGGTTGCCGTACTACCTACAGCTGCAGGGACGGGACAGCAGAGCCAGATGTTGCGCAGGTGGAAACGAGAGAACAGCTCCCGTCAAAGCGTCCAAGTGAATCTGCGAATCGTCCATCTCACTCTCTTCCTGTCACTAACTGTCTCTGTCGCTCCTCCTCCTCATCGCATCCCAGGCTTTCTCGTTTCTCCTTTTCTCCCTCGGTTCTGTCCCTTTGGTCTCTCAATAATCCTTCTCTGTGACATCTGACTTTGTCTCTCTTCGTCTGGTCTGGCCATCTTGTCAGCTTGTCCCCCTGTCATCATCTTCTCGTGTTGTTTTAACTGATATTTTTTTTACTTGATTCCTTTTTTTGAGGTATGTCTGTTTCCATTCAGCACATTCGGTATTAATCACTAACGTTTATTCCCTGAAAAGACACTCCTTAATCCATCTGCCTCTCTTTTATTATCTGTTTTCCTTACAGTTTTTCTTTTTTTTGCTCTCTTTCTCCTTCTACCATCTCTCAAAACCTTAATTCCCGTATCTGTTCCTCCTTTATCACCATTGAGGTAGTCGTCATTTCTTCCCCTCTCCTTTCCTCTTTCTCTTTCCATCTCTTGTGTCTTTCTGTTTCTCGCAGCAGATTAAATCACCCACAACGTTTAGGTGAATCATCAGTGAAATTCCCCAGTACTGTCAGGTTTTCTGGTTAACCGCGGCTGCCTCTCAGCGTTCAAAGGAGTGAAAATGAAAGAGAAAACGGTTCCAGTGAACACCAGCTTAGTCATTTTATGTGACTTCGTGTACTTTCTCATGAACTCAGTGATGGGAATAAGGGAACAGCATGCGGCCATAAAATACACGCACAGATTAGTCTGCACACGTACGACATATTTACACTCTTATCCTGGAGGTTTCAGTGAGCGCCGTTTGCACCAAATCACTAATGTAATCACTGTTTTCCCATCTTTAGAATCACTTTCAATGAATTCCTCCCTGAATCATCCAGATCTAAATCCCTTTTCCCTTCTGTGTGTTCCTGTCTCAAAGCTCACGTCATGGTGGATTAGCACAGAGGTTACGCTCCCTGTATGCGTTGTGTGAAGACTACCCTTTGATTTTAGATGCAAAACCTCAGTGGATTTCAATCGAATTTCAAGCCGAGAAGGTGGAGAAGCAGCTGGAATGCTACTTAGCGGCTGACGCTGTGACTCCCAGGCTGCCTCACAGAGCTGCAGTGATAAAGCGCACCATAATGTGAGACGTGAGACCGCGGTCGTCTTCGTATTTCATGATTTTAATTGTTTGTCTTCATCTGGACGCTGCTGAAAACGACTCCCCCTCTCCGAGATCACCAGAATGATTGATCTGAACAGGCTGGTGAGTTGTGGAGTGAGCTCAGCAGCGCCTGGAGATTCTGATCGGATATGAGGAAAATAAATGTTGTAAGAAATGTGTCCTGCGAATTTCATTAAAACCTAATGAAATGGCTGCATGCGTTTTTCACCTCAGTGAAAACTGTTTTGTCCTTGACTGGAATCTTTTTCATTCCGCTGGCATGATCATAGTCAAATGTTGTAGCCGTTCTCAGGAAATTCAAAGTCAAAGAAGTTGCCAGTTGAATTCTTCTCTGTTAACACCTTTACTGCTTCACTGGAGAACCATGACAACACTAGATAACTCCCAGAGTGTGTTTGTGTGTGACTAGTTGCGTCCAAACCAAGTTTAAAAGTGTTTGCTAACAAGGCAGCAGCCTGGTAGGAAAACTATGAATGTTAGCCTGTTAGTTGTGATTCCCAATCAGAGATCTTGCCAGATTCTTAGAGCTGTTCACAGCAGAGTTAAACCCTGCTTTAAAAAAGCTACAAAGCACCCGTTATTGGCACTGTTACAACTGATTTTGCTCATTGAAAAAGAGGCATACACTTTATTTTGCCCAACATGTTACTATAAATATGTAACATAAAGACAAATTTCGGCTCGATTTGCCTTTTTCTGGTGTGTTTTCAAGGATAGTGAAGGGGAATCCATCGTGAAATAGTTCCGTCATAAGTGTCCCACTTACGTCATTCTGCCAACATGTTATAATTGCTATCAAACAGCAACTGTACACCCCAACAATAAAACCACAGACACAGTAGGTGAAATTAATAATACTGATGCTTTCATTAGAATATGATTTTCTGCTTGGAAACCTTGGATCCTAACATTCACATGGATGTTACTTTGACATGTACCACCCACTTAAACATTGTTTGAGAAGAAGCAAACCCCTTCGTTGCACTCCCTAAGGACAATGTGCCCTGCTTAAGAACAGCTCACTGAACACAGCAAAGAGCCCAAGACATTGTCCTGGCCACCAAACTTCCAAGATCCCTATCTGATCAAGCATCCTCCCTAACCCAGAGGACCCAACATCCTGGTTCCAGACACCACAGGACACCTGCAGAGGTCCCACATCGATGCCCCAACAGTTGAGAGCTATTTTGACAGTACACAATGTGAGGATGGTGGTTGTAACACCTGGGATGATTTGTATAGAAGCCGTGAGCGAACATCAGCATGCTAACGTACTCACAATGACAATTAACACAGAGTCCAATGGTACAAACAGAACAAAGGAAAATTTCACTTAATGATGATGGTGCCTCATGAAAAATTAAAGGATCACTATATTCATTACAGATCATCCTGGAAGGATCATGAACAACAGCAATAACAGTCAGTCCCCTCATAGTGGTTGGGACATATTTCTGTAAAACTTACATCATGATTCTTTACTTTCTGTACAGGTGTCTGATATTGTATTTTGTACATTTAACATATGTTGCAGCAAACGTAATAAATACCTGATACTTGTGAAACTCCTCCTGACCCTCTCACCAGCCTACACTTTATCAGAGTTTTCGAGCCAAAAGGCCCCTTGATTGCTAAATGGGGAATATCAGACTTCAAGCCCTTGGTGTAAGCCCAGAGGTGTTGGAACGAGTGTTGTAAAGTCATTTAGAGTACCATGACCTCTGTTTAAAACCTCCACTCGCAGACACACAAGCTTTGCTCATCTATCTAGCCTTCGACACAAGAGCACACCTGATATCGTTCACAGTTAGTACAGCATGTGTGTGTGTGTGGGCAGCTTGTGGAGTAAGATGATGAAATGGTCACTGTCACATCTGATAGAAGTCACAGTGACGCTGATGTGAATAACATCTCATTCTCTATAGGTGGTTTTCGTTTGCTGCAGTGGGAAGTGTTTGAAGTGCAGAGCTCAGACGTAAATCGGCTTCAATTGAATTTGGTGCTTCATTATCATAATTAGTTTTGACCAAGTCACAGCGACTTTCCTGCCTTTCCTCAGAAATGCAGTGAAGCCAGAATGACATGTCCTTCCCTACTCCATTTGTTCAAGCATTTATGTAAGCTGGAAATGTCTGGGGATGAGGGGAGCTTTGACCTTCCTGGGTGTGGGTACAAGGTGGGGCTGGCACTTCAGGGAGAAACTGATTGGTCCCAGTGTTCTCACATCAACACAATTTTCTCTTCTGCTATGACTCGGGGAACAAAATGTGTCATTGGTCCATTTTGGGCGGGTCCCCAAATCATAAAATTACCAGAAAGTTTTAACAACCCTGGCTCAGGTACAAAACTGAAATTTTCTTACCTAAGCTTTGGGCCATGAAAGTGTCCAACATGAATATTCAAACCTGTTAAAGTAATATATAGTCGAACCTCTGCCTTCATATTATCTAATCAGAAAGTATCTTCTGTTAGCAGTTTGAAAGAAAATGAAAGAAACAGACTGCGTGGAGAAGAACACTGTGCTTATGCACGTGTGAAAAAAATTATATTCTTGTATTTTTCCTCCAAATTTTCTTTGATTTACATGCTTATGTCTCAGTTTTAAAATAATATTTGACTATTATTGCTTCTACTAAGCAAGCTGGACTAACTAGCTCAGTGTGACCAGCTTAGATACATAGAAAATTACATTTTTAAACTTCAGATTTTGTGCAGCTTAATCAAATTCAGTATAACAAATCTTGTTCTCCAGCTTTGGAGTTGTTGGTAGGTATAATTTGGTAGCTTTAGACCAACAGTTTTCCATTGCTCCAGTCTGCTGGCTGTGCTTATGTAGTTATCATACAGATAGATTGGTAGATTTTTTTTTTATGTGACTCTCCCAGAGAAAGTGTACTTCCATAAAATGTAAAACTATGTAGCAGCTGTAGTCAAGGAATGAGTGCCCTTCCACGATGGTGTGGATTTATGTTTGGTCCCGCTGTAGGTGAAAAACGGAGGTGGTAGTGTACATCTAGCTCTGGTTCCTGGTCTGTCTGCACTTCCAGTCTGTGGTGGTGAAACTGCAGGATGAGGAAGAACCTCAGTGCACTGAGTGGAGAGAAGACGCTATTTAAATCTGCGAGGCCCTGGTGGAGTAAGAATAGTAAGAGTGTATTGATATGTGCTTTGGGTATTCAATGAAGTCAAGACAAATATGCAGTTGTTTTTTTTTGTTTGTTTATTTTTTAATCATTGTTAACATGCCCATATGGGTTTTTTATATGGGAAAAGACACATCATGATGAATCAATCCTTTCAGCTTGCAGGTTGGGGTCAAGTGGCAACTGCTGGGTTAGAAAAATGAAGGCAGCGCAGATTTACCAAAAATTAAAGTTCCTCAAATGGCCAAAACAAGTCAGTCCCCATAGACCCCCGTGTTAAAATGCCTAACTTAGCAGCAGAAATAAGCATATTTACAGCTTGGTCCAAAAGATGCTTTCAGTCTTTATAGCTAATTTCCCAGTTTGTGACAACTGTAAGAGGATGGATTTCATGTAATCCACCTGATTAAAAAGTATGAAGGCTTAAAATTATGCATAATAAAGGGTGTCGCTGCTTTGGGTGCCGTCACAGTCCAGTCCATACAGTCCATGGCCCAGAGGCAATTGCATCACCTTCATTCATGCTTCACCTCTTTACTCATTTTGGATTTTTGGAGTTAGGTGGAGTCAGGCACAGTCAAGATGGCAGCACACTGAGCTTCCAAGCCGCTCTTCAAAAAACCTGTAGATCTCATCATGGAGGTTCATCCGTCTTGGTGGGGATTTTCAATTCACTATTCTTCTTGGAATCAGTTTCTGAACATGTGTGGCTGAATTACTTCAGTATTACATTTTGCCATTTTGTAATGTAGAGTATAGTTATAGTGTTTAAGCAGAGTCATAGGTGAGCTGGTTTGCTCGAGCTGCAGTGAGAAGCAGAGAGGTGGTTGGAGAGATTCATAGATTCACGCATTCTAAAGGATACAGCAGTGTAGTGTTACATCCAAGTCATTTTAAGGCAAGGAAGCTTATTTTTTGAAAAAAAAGACGAGGTTTCAGGGGTCAATCAATGACCAGAGAGTGACTTTACTCTAGTTTTTGAGACTTTTGCAGAATAAAACACACATTTGAGGCCTAACATTTCCTGTTAATGTCAGCGTGGGTATTTCCGAGCACGACCTTCTAATTGCATACAACATGTCCCTCTTCATTCATTTGTGTATCAGTTGACTCTACAGGCCCTTTGCTGTGGGAGAGAACTCCCGGCTGAGACAGGAACCGATTCCCCAGAGAGCACATTATCATTATGGTGCATATTGCACTTAAAAACATAGGCGGGAGAGCATTTGTTGGTTTTTGTCATTTCACGCCGTCAGAAGTGGTCGCAGAATGCCTCTAAGTTTGCTGCTGCTGAAAAAATCATGGGCTTTTACTTCGAACTGATGATAACAGGGATTTATTTAGGGAAGGCGAAAGCCGCAAAACCTATTAAGACTTCATGTATAAATCACATGTTTTACATGCTTTAAAGGCTTCTATGGTCCACCTCAGTAGAGTGTTTGTGAAAAGGAAATCCGCTCATCATTCACTACTGTATATTTACACAGAAACCCTGTTTGTAAATATACATTTTGTTGCTATTTCTAGTAAATGCATCATAGACTTCAGACAAGCTGCTGAAAAGATACTGTATGGATCAAAAGGCAATAAAACTGCAGGTGACACTTAATTTATCTGCAGATCTAATCTAATTCCTGCATAAACAGGAGCAGGAGCTGCACACCAGTATTCAGCCTCACAGAGACAGTTAATAACACTTTAGCTGTATTATCTTTCCCAGTCTTTTCCTCTTTGTGACTAATGTTATGATCCCGTATGTCTGTGTGTGTGTTTCCATCCCACAGTGGAGTACGACAGGGAGCTCTCTCCACAGCGGCGTCACCACAAGGAGTTTAAGTTCAACCTCTCGCAGATCCCAGAGGGCGAGGCCGTCACCGCAGCCGAGTTTCGCCTCTACAAGGAGTGTGTGAGCCGCGCCTTCCGCAACGACACCTTCCTACTCAAAGTCTACCAGGTGGTCAAGGAGCACCCCGATAGGTAACACAGAAACGCACTTGTTGGGCCTCTCACTTCTCCTCGTAACCTTAATGAAGCTTATTTTGAAGCTAAAGATTCCTTTATTTACACCATATAGCAGAAACATTTAGGTGGATGCTTCAAATCTAAAGTTTATCCTGCTAAGATCCATTTTACTGATTCATCAAAATGTTTGGTATGTAAATAGTTAACTCAGTTATCATGTACTATCAAACTTCATCATATTAAATGCACATTTGTATGACAATAAGAACAAAGTCATCCATTCCATATCTCTGAGACAACACATTAAATGAATCTGCTCTTTCTTTCACACTGATTGTCCACGTCAGCACTGATCAAGATCTGTTTCACAGATAAATGATACACAGCATAGTTCTCTGTAGCATCTTCGTACTACAACTTACAAGTTGAGATCTTTATTAAAGATCAGGGGCTGTTAACAAAATCTTATTTTAACAGTTCACTAACTTTTAAGCAACATACATTTTTTAAGGCTGACAATCCAGTCAACATACATTCAAACCAAATGAGAGAAACGTCATCGTTTATCTGCAGTCAGTTGCATCATTGTGACCCCTGAACGCTGATGCGTGATTACACCACAAGCCTTACATCATCTGTTATTGAAAACGAGGCAGACAGTCCGTATTTATTTTTGACTCAAACACGTTCTTCAGTTTATACGAGTTGTAGAAACTGTGTACTATAAAAAACGAGACTCATCATCCATCCGTGATTTAGGAGCTGATTAATTCTCTGCTGTGATGTTAATAAGTGAACTCGACAGCAGCAGTGCTCGCCATGGCAACGATGTCAACAATGGGGAAATAGGCCACATTAAAACCACATTCACCAGGGGTAGGATCGCTGTTAATAATCTACAGCTATAGTCAACAGCAGAGCTAAAATGATTTCAAAATAGAAAATGCTGCTCTCATGACATATTGTATTCAGAACATGAGACATGGGCTGGGTCCAGATCGACTTGCAGTTTGGTTCCAATCCACACCGAGGTCAACGGTTTTGGTTTTGTTGCACCTCATTTTATACCCATGTCCCTGTTACTCAGCTTAACGTGTTTTGCATGTTATGAAACTCTTGGATCTTGAGTGGAATCTTAAGTTCTGATGCATCCATGGGTGGGTCCAGTAGGCTTGCAGAGGGGCTGCACTGCGTTCCTGCCGAGAATCAGCAGCGTCAACATAAAACAGGGCGTTACTGAAGACACCAAATGTGTCGAGTTGACCTTTTCTGGCTACGAAAAGGTAAAGATTGCGATTTTAAAGGATGTTTCCTCTCCTCTGTGTGTTACACATACTCTGGGCTATTGCCATGTTTACAATGTAAAATCAAGCAAAACCCCATCTTACAGAAATAGCACAGCTTCAAAATCCTCCCGTCCTCCAAATGAGCACAGCTAATACATGCCAAACATTTACATTACGTCGGCAGGGGTAGATAAACATTCGGCGAGATTTCTGAATGATATTTGTGTTTTGTCAAGCCCGCCCACCGAGAAGCAGCACTAACATGAAGAGAATTTCTGATATACATTTTTAGTCCGGCATCTTATATAGCCCTGTATATTTTGTTTGTCAGTGAAAACACGCCAAAGAAACTTTCTTCTCAAAGCCTGTTGATGTATGGAGGACTGGCACATCTTATTAATATATTATTTTGTGTTAAATCATCTCAAGAAACAAAAACACCTTAAGATGGGGGTCTCTTACACCGAATGTTTTCAGAGTGCAGTTCCAGGCCAAAGTTGAGACACTCCTGGATTGAAGAGGTATAAGAGCATCAGCTATAGATGTCGGCAAAGTATATTTTTCTGTCTGTCAAAAGGTTTATATTGCATCAAGAGCTACTTATTTGCCGCATTCCTTTATCCCTACAATGGCTGGTTTGTGCTCTCCAGCCTGGAGGTAAAGCCATTTTATTTTTGGAGATATTTGGAGATTAAAGGACCCACATATCTCCAATTTCTGTATTATTGCAGGCCTGGTTTTTTTTTTTACCTTGAAGAAAATTACAGCATGCATCGTTCGCTATCAGGTGGAGAAAGAAAGACTGGGGGGAAAAAGTGCATCTATTGCTCAGATTTGACAGCCTTATCTTCATTTTCCTCAGTGCTGAAAGTCTCCTCTGAGGTATACGAGAGGGAAATACAGCTTATTCGCTGTAGAGTCTTTTGGCTGTTTTTCCCATTTTCCGCCTTTTGCCAAACTGTACCTTTGTAATCGGCCAATCAGCGGGAAGCCTATTAACTTTCCCGTGCCCCTCCTTCCAGTAAAAACCCGACTCCTGTTTTGACTCCAAGCCGTAATGATAGAGCGCTTAATTAGCTTGACACCCTTTGTACTTTTCATATGATTGGAGTGGTTTCTTTAACAGCAGGCAAGGAATGCGAGAGATTACAATGCCAAAAATGTGGCAAGCCTGACGTCGTACTGAGAAAAGACAGGCTGCTGCAAAAGCTGCTTTTACTGACCAAAACCCCTACAGCAGCATTTTTCTAGCTTATATAATGTACCTAACTTGATGTTTTTTTTTTCTTATGCATATATTTCATGTTCTTTTCTGATTCCTAAATTGCTGCTTGTGCAGAGATTTAGATCCAGTTTTAAAAAAGACATACAGGAGTCATAATCTTAGGGAACTTTTGCATCCCTTCACTCCCGATGTCTGACTTGCATATTGCTTTTACAGTCGTACAAGTATGCCTTTCCAGCGGTTCAAAAGATGAAAGCGCATGAAATATCCAGGCCAGCTGTGAGTTACACTCTCCCACCTTGCATAACAATTTTAACAACGGCCACTGACAAGACTTATAAAGGGGGCTTGTAGTAGAAAAAAAGCACAACGCTGACTCTTGACCTTATTATTCCAGTTCATTTAAGCAGTCAGTCAATAAGAAGTTTTACAGTAGGCTCTCAGTGGCCTTCCCCCTGCAGGCGGCTCTCTGATGGACTCCCTGCCGTCCTTCGTCACGCCAGCAGTGTGCGACAATGAAGCAGAAACATCAGCGCTGATGTGATGGATGTATGAACCTGGTAGGGTGGAGGGTGGGTGGGTGTGTGTGTGTGTGTGGAGGAAAACAGGGCGCAGGGGCTCATACGGAAGCCGTCAGAAACACTCTCATTAATGACCAATAAAGAAGGGCTGCTGAAGCATGACTGCAGGGGCATTCTCCGAACACCTGGATGATTGCGCGGCTTTGATGTCGGTACTGGAGGAGGGTCCGACAGGCCCGCTGCTGTGTTATTACTACTGTAATGGGACAGCGGGAGGACAGGCCCTCTTATCACTCACACTCTGTCTTTTCCTTACATCTCCTCTGCTCTCTTTTCATTAAATTTTCGCTCTTTTCTTCCCCCTCCGTTTGACACATTCCTGTATTTTGAAGCCTGATTTCATTCACACAAAATATTGTAAATGATATTAACATACATGAAGCCTGATACCAGATTTTTATATCCTTCCTTTTCCCCGTCCCTCAGAGAGGTAGGCTTTAAGGTCAGATCTACAGTGGAGGAGAATGCAGTGTATTCCAGCGTTTTCTGTTAAGTGCAGTTATCCATCTTCCTGTCATTTTGTTATGATACTGTTACCCTGATACAAACCAAGAGCTTCTGCGTTTCCTTTGGCTTCTTAAAGAGGTAGATCTGTTCTTTCTTATATGCTGTGATCTTAATGACAGACCTTTCCACCTCTGGCTTTTAAAGTATAGATTCAAAGAATGTCCCAACAGCTAAATAAAGCATATCAAAGTGAAGAAGGCACCTGTGTTTTTCACTTTTTAAAAACTTCTTTTCTGCTTTACTACTTTAACGATCGCAGTTTTTGGACTGTTCACGGATTAATTAGCTTGACTGGTTTGAACATTAAAAGACGTCTAACCAGAAAAACTGGGCAACTTTAGAGTGGACTATATCTTTTCCAGGCAGCAATAAGATCGAGATCTCATTTCCTGATTTTCGAAGAAACACAAACAAGAAGGCAAGACAATCAATTACAGCTCTGTTGGACTATAATTTTGTTAGTTCTGTAATGACCTAATGGCAACACAAAGATAGCAAACGTAACACAAAATGAAACTCAAAAACATGACAATTACACAAATAAATTAAACATACCTTGTTGCCACTTTCAAATGGAGTGAATTTCTAATTGTACACTCCACAAATTACCACACTGTTAACCTTTCCATACGTAATTTTTCTTCCCTTTCCCACAAAAACACTTTGGATTCACCCATTTGGATATTTAAAGGTGCAGTAGGCAGAGTTTTGAAAACGGAAAAGAAAAACAGCCAAATTTGCAGCTCTTCCTTCTCTGTTTGAAACTTCTCCCAAAAATCACCAAGCCAAAAGTCAACATTTCTTTGTGGCTTTACCCAGGGTTTGAATCTCACTCTCCCTAGTTAAAGTCCACCGTCTAACCTTGCGTCATGAAATCCTGTTTTTACCATGAAATCTGTTGCTTTTTATACTGGCTTTTCTCAAAACTCCTGTGATTGCCTAAAATGTTCCAATAAAGGGTATTTTTCAGGGTACAGGAGTCTAGTTTCCTCTCAGACCACTTTAATTACAATATGCTAAAAGTTTAGTGTGAATTTTTTGCCCATGGATGCAAAAAACTACTGCTTATTTCAGCTTTAACTCAGCCGACTGTCCTCCTCCTAAGTTAATTTTTATGTAGATCCAACTATTTGGACAACCCAGCCACAGAGATTTCCATAATTATTATGTTTTACCCAAGATGTTTCTCCTTTTGTTTTTTCCCCGCGTCCTCCCAGAGAGGCAGATCTGTTCCTGCTGGAGTCTCGCAGGCTGTGGGCGGCTGAGGAGGGCTGGCTGGAGTTCGACATCACTGCCACCAGCAACCTGTGGGTGATGAGCCCAATGCACAACCTGGGCCTGCAGGTCAGCGTAGAGACCAGCAGCGGTAAGGGATTCGACTGTGTAATATTATACTATATTTTCCAAAATGCATACAATTTCACAACCTAAACCTATAGTAGCACTTAAAAAATAGATTAATACCTGCTAATAATAATTTAGGCAGCTTTCTCAAACCAGCAGAACCACTGTGGGAACATTCCACCATGTGTAGTTTCTGAGTGCTGTGTTCTTCAAAGCAGGGCAGAGCATCAGCTCTAAGGAGGCGGGGCTGGTCGGACGCGACGGCGCGCAGGAGAAGCAGCCTTTCATGGTGGCATTCTTTAAAGTCAGCGAGGTGCACATCCGCTCCGCCCGCTCCACTGGCGGAAAGCGTCGCCAGCAGAACCGCAACCGATCCACACAACCACAGGACGGATCCAGAGGGCCAGGCCCAGCAGGTATTTGAACGCTGAACCTCAAGCTGACCTAATCACACAGAGCAACCATGAAAGCAATCAGACGCAAAACTGACCTCGGCACAACCTCACCAGAACCGTAACTGATGTCTAACCTGTTGAGATCAGTGGATGAGTCGCATGTGTTTGAAGTCTGCCTGAAGTATTTCTCTTTGAGATGCCTGATGAATTGGACCTGACTTCTGCCGGATCTCTCTCTAATCAGCCTCCATCAGATGTTCTAGTCCAGAGATGACGGTGACCCAGAATCTGTTTTTACTGGAGCTTCTCTGTACGAATTAATGGTAGAGCAGTGTGTCGTAAAAGCTGCATCTTGAGCAAGGGAATGCAGAGTTTTTCAGAGCGATGTATAAGGTTTGTTATTTATGAAGGAGCTTTCTGTTACACCACACCACACAGGCTGAGTTACACAGCTGGTGGGAGGATTTGGCTGCAAATTTAAGTCAGAAAGACTTGATGATAAAAGAACAAAGACACAAGTATGAGATAAATGGACGGTGTTAGGGACAGAATGCATAAAAACTTAGGCCTAAACATGAAATAGAAAGAAGACTTTTATGTTGCCTCGTGGCATCTTCTGAACCAGCCGTAAATGATGAAGTAATTCTCTCTGGAGATCTGGGACAACACGGCAAAACGGCACAAACAAGTGGACTGCTGAATATTCAGTGATTTAGGACGCAGACAGTGAATCCATCTTGACAGGTGACCTCATCCTCCGAACCCCCTCATCAGTCCTCCTCTTCCTACTCAGCAGATGATGTAATGAGCAGGTATAAGGCCGGTGTTATGAGCTCCGCAAGCTTTTGAAATTAAATCAAACCCTAATCCGCCCACCTTTCACCTGCCGTGTAATTCTGGCCAGACTTTATAGCGCTTAAAGCTAAGCTGCTCCTGTGAGGCTTCATTGTGCGACGGCTGCGGTATATAAAGCTGCTGCTCAGTGAGCCCGCTGTTAATATTTTCTGATCCTTGCCTAATTTGACAGATGAAGCATCATGCTATTAATAAGCCTTTGCAGCATGAAACTTTGAGTCTGCTTTATGTCAGAGGAGAGCCCTGTATGCAACGGTAAATGCAATGTCTCTACCAGACAACCACTTCTATATACTTAAAGTATAGGGGATGTTTATAAATTATAAGTTGTAATATTCTAACTTTTCTTACACCCAATGGAGACTTTTTAATACTTCTGCTTTAGACAGAGACAGACATTATTTTCAGATCTAATATATGATTGAACTTTCTCTCTGCCTTTCCACATAAACACTACCACCAGTAGGAATCCAGTTTTTAGAAAATACCTGGCTGCAAGATCACATATCGAACTTCAATTAATGAAATGTCCCAGAAAATACCACAGACTTATGCTACAAGCAGTCAGTCTGAAACTGAAAGATGAGTTTGCAAAGAAGGTTTACATAAAATGCTGTTAATGGCACATATTTGAATATCTCATATAAGGCTATGCAGCAGCTACACTTCAGGTAGCCAAAATAGTTTGTGGCTGTCTAAAATCAGCGCACCTGCTCGCTGGACTCGTATCAGACTTGTAAAAAATGATGTGCCAAAATCAGCCCAAGTGTTTTATTGCTCATTCCAGGGACTGAGGCTGCCTCAGCGCTAGCCACAGTGCTGCTAACTGAGTCGAATGATTACACCAAAGAGGCATTAGTACGGGCTCCCCAAAATCTCACCAAATCTCTGCCAGAACTGACTCACTTCTGGTCCTCTGGTGCCCGAACACAGCTTATAGCGCTGACACAGAGCTGCAAATAGCCTGTCTTGGCTGGCTACCTGGGAAGCGATTTACCTCCGCTTTGCTTCTTCTGCTACGCCGTTTAATGGCTCTACCATCTGCATGGTATACAGAAGTAGGACGAGGTGGGTTTGCTCTCACTGCTGCTCTCCATTCGCTGAGATACGTTGGTTCTCCTTTCTGTTTGTCCAGAGCATCTTCAGTGACTTTCTCAGTAGGTGACGCAGCACTGCTGTTAGCACAAGAGGTTGTAAGTTAAATTCCCGCGGGGCTTTTTTTCTTCGTAATTGCGTTAGATGAAAGCTTTGGCCGACACAACACAGAACAAAGACTTATCATTTGTTACGCTGCAGGACAGCTTTGAGTTTACCACATGTTCAGTTTTGGCTCTGGACCTGTACTCCCCTCTACCCAGCTGTCACCTTTGGCTTGAAATGTCCTAAGATGTCCTAAAACTTTAAGATGTCTCAAAGACAAACTGAACCTGGGGTACAGTGCTGGATCAGAAGGTGCACAGCATCTGCTCACAATGTGGGTAACAGTTTCTATAACAGATGTCACCCCTGCTTTTTTCTAGTGTATGAGTGAATATTTATGTAAAATGTAAATAAACGTGCAACTAATAGCATAGACTAATAGTTTAACTCCATCATATGCTAAATAATAGTCTCCTACTCAATTAATCTTATAAGCAAATTAGTAAGGTAGCTTGTCTAAAGGCTGCTTTTGTGTCCTGGTCTGCATCAAAAGGATGAGACAACTTTCACTGAAGCGAATCTGCTTTAAAATCAGCTCTAACAACGACAATCTGTTAAATATGCGTCCTGGAGGATTGGACTTTACATAACCCAAAACATCAAGACCTCTCCGCCTCGCCACTCGGGACGACTGGGAGTGTAAATATTTAGATCCTACACAGGAAGCAGGGAGGCCCCCCTCGCGACAGCCGTGTGTCCGCGGCCAGCAGAGGACTGCGGGGATTGGACGGGATGGGAGGATCCGTGAGGAATTCAGGAGGGCATATGGTTCCAATACCGCATCACTCACTCCAGAGACAGGGAGGAGGCCACGATGGATGGGGAGAGCATCCGTCTTGTGGAGCGCTCATGGGGAGAAACAAAATGTGGACGTTGTCCCCCAGTTTCTTTTTGGCACAGAGCTTCAGTACATCAGTTCAGGCCACCACAGATCCGGCGTAAAGGAATATTTCTCCAATAATTCACCCTGATACTTTTTCCGCCCTTAAAAACACGAGATCTAAGGCCGGAAGCCAGCAACGTGTTTGTTTTTAATTGCTAATGTGTGCACTAGCTTCCACATAGAGGCTTTTTTAAAACTTTTTTTTTCAGCGCGAGTTAATTTACGCTGTGTGTTTTCTAAAAATAGCTTCTTCCTCTCCCCAAATTGTAGAGTCCTGACCTGTGTGGTGAACCAATGATTTTACTGCATCACTTCACAGCATTTTGTCCTCATCTTCACTTCTGACATCTTCAGACCTATTATAATTTTGATTACATAAATTCAGCCTCGGTGCCTCGCTTTGTCATAAATTACTGCGATGCCTTGCTCGGTCTGCTAAGGCTATAAAACAACCTTTTAACTGGGAAACTTTATTTTCCCAACTGTAATCCCTGTGAGGCTTTGGACCTTGTTATTTTCTCATTTTCACAATTTTAGCAAGCAGGATTTAAAGCGACACGTGATATTAAATATGTTCCAGATGACAGAAGGACACAGGACGGATTCAGCCAAATACATTTCTGCAGCATTAGATTTGAGATAATGGCGTGATTATAAGTGTAATAAATCATCTTTGTTTTTCACTCGGTGCTCTTAAAAGCACACAGTTTGCAGACCAGTGTCCTCGCTGTCTGCTTAGTTGGAAAACTGGTCTTTTTAATTGACTTTTGGGGTCATGTGGGGGAGGTATGAACTTTTTTCGACAACAAGCGTGATATTTCCACCTACTCTGGGTGTGCACACTGGAAAATGCTCCTGTATACTTTGCCAAAAGAACAATACAACACCTTTAAAGGTAATTTGGGGTTTTGTGGGCGAAGAAGGCTGGGGAGGTAATGGGAGTCGGGCTGGGCTTTGGCTGTGGGGGAGGTTAACAACCATCCGGGGAAGGAATATCACGTCCCGGCACAGCACAGGCGGCCTGTAATTAGGTCTAGCCAGTCATTAGCTGCGCAGCTAAAAGACTGACCAAGCTAACAGTATCGCTTAAAGAATTATAATAACACGGCGCTCAGCCAGCTGTGTTTTTTCATCTGTCGCTCCTCTCCTCCCGCCTCCTCCTCCTCCTCATTCTCCTCACTCCTTCCCCACCCGAGCTCCTTTTGTTTACCGTTGGAGTAATTAGACGTGGCGGAGCTCCCCCTCGCAGGGTTTAATAACTTCTGTGATGAAAGACAGGAAGAAAGATAAACTTCAGTAGTGGTGGCTGGAGGGAGGGAGAAAGAAGAGAAACGTCAGGGACAACAGTGACATTCTTCTTTCATGTCTTCATGGCTGCTGGGACGCCCTCCTTCCTTCCTCTGGGTTCAGGACGCAGATTTTATTTTAAACACTGAGCCTATAGAAACCAAGTTTTCAGTTCCTGTCACCATCTCTATGGAAATTCATGTAATTGCTACTGTAAAGGCTGCAATCTCTTCTCTTGAATTGAGAAATTTGTGGAGCAAACTATAGGCCTAAAGCAGCGTGGTTTGAGAAACTGTGGCCTGCTCAGGGTTGACTTTTTAATGTCACACTAAAGCCAAAACTGCGGTTATAACATCTGAATTGGCACCATTTGATTCTTGTATTTTCGGAACAACCTGCGATAAATATAATTTACAGCCTCTTCCTCCTGACTGAGGGGCTGCTGAAAGTGTTTCAGGGCTTTAATGAATGGCAGGTAGTGTAGTGAAGGGTTAATATCAGCCCACGACTCATGCAGTTTATCGAAAGTCTCCGTGTTAAAGAGCTACAGTGCTCATGTTCAGTGAGGAGCGGTGTTTCCCCTGCTATTGAATAGACAGGGTGGGAACCGGCAGCCGCTGCCCCACCTCAATGAATTCAATGTGAATCGGTTTTAGTGCAGAGTTTTAGTGTCACACGGTGGAATGGATGTTTGTCTACTCATAGAGAAACATTTCCAGGTTAAACACTGTTAGGTAAGCTGCTGTAATGTGGCAGCAGAGCTCTGTGCCACAGTGTCCATTCACATTACCATCTTATTAAAGGAAATCCTGCTTTTATTTTTTCTGAGCGATATTCAAACATTTGCTCCTGTTTGTAGTTCAAGAAGAAGTGAAAGTGGAGTTTGGTTCTTAAAGCTTCCCGGCAGACATGTTGGAAGATACGTACAAATATTCTGCTTTGAATAATAAACAGTGTCTGATGAGGTTTTTCTTTGAGAAAAGTTTAGAAACACTTCCTCCCTCACTGAAAAATATCTATGAATACGCAAAGAATTTTCATTTCAAAAGGTCTACTACTGAATACAAGATGTTTCCCCCATCACTGGAAGCCCACTCATATGTGTGCAAGGCCTCAAATTCCCACATCGCAGTAGTTTAAGTCTCTTACTGGACCAGGATTGGCTTCCAAACTAGTCTAATGTCATAAATCCTGCTCTCAGGTAAGAGAGACCTTAAATTCAGAATTTAGTTGAGCGCAGAGGAACTTTCCACTTTCAGCAAAAGAATTTGAAAACAGTCTTTTAGTGTCCAACTCTGAGCATACATCCTTCTGTACCAAGGAGGTCAAGCAGCCAAGAGACGTAACAATGACCAAAAGCCAGTTTGGAGTAAAGAAGGACTTTAAGTTGCAGCTATAATAAAGGAATTCTGGAAAGCATGCTCATTAACGTTGATCCAGAGATTGATATCACTCTCATATTTTACTGTTATGTTGTGCCATGCTAGCTATTTCCCCCTGTTTCCAGTTTTTATGCTAAGCTAAGCTAACCAACAGCTCGTGGCTTCATATTTCACGTACAGTCATGACAGTAGTTTTTTGTGTCACTCCGCTGTAACTGGACTACTCATAAATAATTGCAAAGACTTTAAATCAGGATAATCATAAGAGTGATGGCAAACCTGTACTGGTAAGGTTGCTTTTCATGTTCTTTCCCACCTCTGGTGTCTGTCAAGGAAAAGGAAAAAGAGCTGAATGGAAGCCTCATGGGAGCCGGAGCTCAGCGGTAGCTGTGTGGCATTAAATTTTTACAGGCAGGAAGGGGAGATGTGGTTTATGGGCACCACAAATCTAGGCCTTTACACTCAATGAAAGCCCACAGTAAATATCAGCTTTATTCCTCTTAAAGAGCCCCACAGACTGTAAATGCTGATGGCTTTGAAGGCCAAGAGGTGCAGGGAAAATGAGTTGTGTGTGGATGTGTGAGAAAGAGAGGAAAAAAGAGTGTGCTGCTAAATACTCTACCGTGTGCTGTACAGAATACTGCAAGGCAAGACAGTCTCTTCATGCATGTTGGTATTCACATTTAATCCAATATGTTTTTAAGAAGATTTTGAGAATTATAGGAATAAGCTAGACCTCAGTATGTTTTCTAAAACTAAAGTCCTTCTATTTGCTGCTCTATGCAAATCCATTTACTGTACATGGAGGAGGGGATTGGACTTCAATTTGCTGATGATTTAATGAAGCTCTAAAGTGGATATGTGACTGCAGAGGATGTTTATCCAGCTAATTAATGCCATATTTCATTATTTTAGCAAACAAGCTTGATTCGGGGTACAGTTACACAGTCATACAGTCACAAATCATACGCCACATACGATTAGAGAGCGGAGAATGAAATGAAATGAGATTATTAAACTTTGTCACGCTGCCTGAAGCCGCAGACACCTCATGATTGATTGTATTAATGGCTACTGGTGCTGAAGTCTGACTAGTGTGCAGCAGCTCTGCAGCTTCATTCACCCTCCACCCTGGGCTGTGATTTGACCCGAAGCTGAATGTCACGCATCATAAACCAGACCTGGATGAGGGAGCAGGGGGTCTGTATGAGAGTGTGTGTATAATATGGCTGTGTGTACTTAGCAGCGGTGTATATTCCAGCATTTGGAAGCATTACATACAGTATGCTATTTAAGGAAACTTACTCCTGGCACAGTTATTAAAACCCCAACGGTTCACATTCCAAAATGCACTCATAAATCTCTATACATTAACTCTGTGAAAGCTCTGCCATATAATACTGAGCTGTAGTCGTGCAGTACAGTAATGTGTCATTTGCTCTCTCTGTAAACATCACCTCAAGTTCATATCAGGTCAGCCAAGTTTCTTAGCCAATCACCTTTGCTCTTTCAATGGTACTTTTCCTCTGTCCTTACATGTTTCCTGTGTATAAACACTGTACACACTATAGCTGCTCCTCACAATGCTAAAAAAAAAGGGTAGCTAAATCAAGGGGATTTTTTTTAATAGAATAATTATAGGAAAAATCTGTAGTATCCTCCAGCAGCTGGTCCAGGACCAGCCTGTATCCTCATTTGTGAAGGTCTCCATATAGTAAATCTGTTAAATCCAAGTTCTCTGCTGTTGAGGGCTGCGGAAGGTCAGTCAGTGCACAAGGAGGCAGGACGAATACATGTGACACTACATTTATGTGTTCTCCACACACACACACACACACACACACGCAAACACACGTGGAGCCCAGAGTTCACTTGCATCCATACACAGTGGCAAACACACACACACACCATTGACTGCGCAGACACACACATGTAAACTCTGTATTTCCACATTAACAGACACCCAGTGAACGGCCCTTCCTATTGGAAAGGAAGGAACCCTAAACTGGGGAAACACCTGACTGTATCCGACGGTTCCACACGACCCTTTAGCCTCATTGCGCCACTGACTGTCGTGATCGGTCTCACCTTTTGTTTCCTTTCTTTTACAGAATTAACCTGTCTAATCAGATGACATATTCATGTTCTGCTGCTCTTAAAAAAACAAGAACAACAAGACAAGTGACTTAGATCACACTTGATTTTCATCTGACTTGTTTGATACAGTAATATGTGTGGATAATGTATGAGTATAACCCCCGGTGATTTTTAATATGTTAACCCTATGACCCAGTTGTTATCTTTGCCAAAAAAAAATAAAAAAAATCACAAAATTACAACATTTATCTGTGCCAGATACTCTAAAACAGAAAGGATCATCAGATTTTCAACCAACAGATGGCCTTTCAACTACTCATGTGTGAAGTATAGTTAAAGAAAATAAACCAAATCTAAGCTTAAAATTGTGACATCAAAATCATTCTATTCTCTATGCCTCTTTTACAAATATGCCCAAATTGTTCAAACAGAATTCTGCAAAAAGACTGTACTCTTCAGTGCAAGAGTGAAGCCATTAGTTTTCAGCTGAACTGGGATGAACTGCAGGCTGTGTACACAGAGCAGATAGGTTTACATGGAGAGATATATGTATAAAAAATATTTATTATATTATGTTTTAGATGTTGTTAGGTAGATACCTTATACAAAGTGTAAATTATTGTAGAACTACTGCACAGGTTTTGTCCCGGTGGTTGAAACTAAGACCGAACTCAGACAGTTTGAGTGCCAGACACCATTTCTTTCACTCCGTCTCCTCATTTCTTCAATGTGACATGAATCCAAGTGACAAATCCAACTTGTTCTCCTCTCTCTCTCCCTGTCCGTGCCTCTTTTTTATTCTTGAGATGTGTCCAGCTAAAACACATGGGTCTGGGCAGTGCGGTCAGCGTGTCTGTTCAAAATGAAATTTAATTTGATGATGAAATCTTAATGCAACTGGCTCTGGTGAATTTAAATTACAGCTCTTCGCCTTAATGAGCAGCTAAGTGGGTTTGGCTGTTAAACAGATAAACATCAGGTCATTCGTGCGTGTCTGTGAGTCTGTGTGTGTGTGTGTGTGTGTGTAAATGCCACCGTAATGAATGATAGACGTACAGATGTGAGGAACCAAAATCAATGACCCTTACATAATTGAAATGTGTTTGTGTATGTGGCTGTCTGTGTGCGTCTCGCTCACACTCCAGCTGACTAAACAAGGCTGCTGTCGGTGAGCTGGTGAGGTGAGTGGCTGGGTGGTGGCTGTGACTGAGTGACAAATCCCTGGCTGCGGTCTGACTCACTCGCTCACTGACAGACGCACACACGTGCAAAGTTTTCTGAAAAAAAAAAAGAGGATGATGCCAGTTGCATGCATGGATAAATGATGAATTTTAGTTTATTTCATCACAAATAATTAGCTTTGCTTTTGCGTATTTGTCTGTATGCTAATATACCGTGTTTGCATAACAATGAAACTAATTTAAAACAGTTTTGGACGTGAGAGCCAGCTGCACTTAGTCTCAAAGCTGTAAATTGTTTCATGGTTTCACTCAAGCAGTGACTCTTCTTGACTAAACACTGCATCAAAAAATGATTTTGGACACAAACGTACAACAAAAACATTTGGTTAACAGGTTTATATTTAACTTTGCGATGTGATAATATGCAGACCAACAACCAACTGCAATTCAAATCACTCGTGGGTTCAAGGGCTGAAGCTTTCCTCGCTCAATTCTCAGTGTGAGTGTCGAGGGACAACTGCCTCCTGGATGCAAATCTTTGGGGAATACAGGATCTGTTGCCATGGACTCTCCCTCACATTGTCTTCCTTTGGGAGGTCAGTTATAAAAAAAGTAAATGAAACAATAAAATCAATGAAGCAAGACAGAGAAAGTAAGCAAGAGAGAGTCCTTGAAACCTCAGTGGAAAGTCTGTGTCACCATCTTGGCTTGAGCAAAGTGACCAGTGCCAGCAATGACCTCTTCAACCCTGAAAACCAACCCTGTACCTGAGACTGTCTGCAGCCGTCTGCTGCTGCTGGGCGGCTGCAGAATGGAGCAGAGATAATTAAGAACAAACTGCAGGGCAGGAGGGTCCATAAACACACTTGTCACTGTCTCACCATTTGTGCTCGCGCCAAGTAATATCTGACTGCTGATGAATTCAATTAGGCACGCGTTCAAATGCATTAGACGGCAGACGAATGTGAGGCTCGTACAGCGCAGTGACCGCTGTAATGAGCACTTGTGCCTGTGCTCTGGTCTACGCCCTCGCATGTGTCTCCACCCAGTGCATTACACGAGGCGTGTTGTGTTATTCTTCTGCTCTCGGATTCAGAATGTAATGTGTCATTTTCACAGGGTTTAATTGTGAGCTTTCGCATCATCACTTAGCCAAAGACGGGTTTCTGCTGAGTGTGTTTTATCATCGTCATGCAGGGAGATACATTTTAGTAATGGTGAACACTGAAAGGAAGACAAAAATCCTCCTCGGTCATTACTTCATTAGGATGTTTGACCTTGAATCTATGTCAGTCTTAAGCCATGTATGGAGGACAAACTGGACAAATTCAACCAGCAAAGCTACATGAAGTATACTTGGATGTTGATGCGACTTCCTGATGATGATTTCTGTCCTTCTGTTTCAGATTACAACAGCAGCGATCAGAAGACAGCATGCAGAAGACATGAGCTGTACGTCAGCTTCCGAGAGCTGGGCTGGCAGGTAGTTGTTGTTTCTGTACATTTTAACAACTCTTGATACACGTGTGCTGACCAGGTGGGGTACAAGTGGTCCTCAGAGTGTGTGTTTTAGTGTCAGTTTAATTCTAATTCATGTTTACTGACAGCTAGATTCTTTATGTAGGGCAATTTTAAAAAAGTGGAATTTACATAATGAGCTGGATCTACAATACTGGATGTAAATCTAAATTTAAATCTAGGTGCCTCACAAACAATGATACAGAAAAAGTAAATGAATAAAGACTAGACTATGTGCCTCCCTACCTAGTCAAGACACAGTTTACGCCCATCTCTCCGTCTGCTCCAGAGTTGTCATGATTAGTTATGAAAACAGAAAAAAAATGTGTTTTTGAGTTCAGCTCTGACCTCCGACCACTAAAATCGAATCAGTTCATCACCGAGTCCAAGTGAAAATGTTTGTGCCAATTTGGAGATACAGCGTCCAAGAGATAATGTGTTCACAGATGCAAAATCATAATGCCTCAAACCACAGCTGTCACCAGTCTGGAGGCATAATAAAAATGATCAGAACAATATGAATGTATGATCGTAATTAGAAGAAGAAGAAGAAAAATAGGAGTGATTGTCAGATTTTTGTGTTTAATCAAGTCTCTTTCCTCTACATAGATACATACTGTGCATCTAACAGACACAACTCTATCTGAAGGTACCAGGAGAGTAAAATGCACAAATGTTACAGCTACATCTTGTAAACAGATAAATTCAGCCTCACGCGGTAGATGTATCAAGTATCCACCTTTTGGAAGATAGGTCCTTTAATATTTTACTCCACATCCTTTCTGGGAGGTATTTAAACATAACTATCCATTTCATGTACCCAGTCTTCTTAGTCAATCTATACATATTGTTGGTTAGAAAAAAATCACTTCCAAAGCTAAATAACTATCGAGCACTGGAACTGAAAATCACCAAAACAAAGTAGTTTAGTAAGGTGTTGGGCCGCCATGTACCATCAGAGCAGCTTCAAAGGTCCATAAGATATTCCTGTATTTGATGTTTTGATGATGGAGGTATGATGTGTTCAGTTGGGTTGGGATCTGATGACAGCAAAGGCCATAGCTAATGATTAACATCATTTTCATACTCATCAAAGCATTCAGTGACCACTTGTGCCTTATGAATGTGGGGCATTGTCATTCTAGAGGAGACCATCATAGGATAAAGGTGATCACTCAGAACAACTTTGTGTTGATTTGCTGTGAGTCTCCCCTTTAAGTAGACCCAAACCATACCTGCAAAATGCCTCTCACAGCATAACAGAGCCACTAGATCCCCTCACTGTAGGGGTCGAGAGTTCAGTTCCTGCCTTTAATTTATCACCCATCTGTGTATACTCAAATATTAACACCACTCACCACTGTCAAAGGATGATATGAAACTAGTACTACAAAGCAAGACAGGATGAGCTAAAGAGAGTCAGTTAAAAGTAGCTCAGTAGGAGTACACTAAAGTGTGTGTGTGTCTGTGTGTGTGTTTACTAGGAGACAGAGGAAGAAATAGAAGAGCAGGGCAGAGTTACGTACATCCTTCCAAACAAGCTGCGAGCTGTTAACACAGCACTGACATCTAGAGGGAGACTGCCAGCAATCTCTCACACACACTAACAGTGGTGTTTCCATCACTTCAGGGGACATTACATTGACTTACTTTCATTTCAGACATAAAGCCTTAACATAAACCTATCTTTACAGTCCCATAAACCAAGTCTTCGTACTAAAATAGAATGATTTACCTTATAGGGACTTTCATTTTGTCCCCATAAGTAAAGCAGGTTTCCACAGTGTGACTGTGTAAAATGATTTATGTCCCCACAGCATGAGTAATACCAGCACACACACACACACACACGCAGAGAAAGTGAGCTGGGCAGAAACAGAGAGACTGGCAGAAAAGCGAGAGGAGAAGACAGACGGTTTATTGACACAGACAGGAAGGTGCACTAGATTAAAACACAAAAACAAGTCAGAATGAGGTAAAACATGCCGAGAATTTGCCAGAGCCGAGCAGTAAGACACAGAAGGGAAGGAAGGAAGAGGGAGAGGAGTATTGCTTCCCTGAGCGACTTCACAGACTGCAGTGTTTTAACAGGGATTTGTCCTCAGACAAGGTTAACCCTGATTTTACCAACAGGAGTCGGGTGGCCTGCTGTAGAAGAGCAGGACTCTGTCTACTTTTCAGTGACTTGCACTGCAGCCAGTGACAGTTTACAGTGCGGCAAATGCTACGTGACATAAACTATAAAGATGGAAAATACCACAGCAACTTTCCCGACCAAACAAACTCATTTGATGTGTTTCTCAAAGGACTGGATCATCGCTCCTGAAGGCTACGCAGCCAACTACTGTGATGGAGAGTGTTCCTTCCCCCTTAATGCCCACATGAATGCCACCAACCACGCCATTGTGCAGACGCTGGTAAGAGCATCCCACTACGGTTTACCACACTCACTAGAAGTGTATTCTCGACACAATGTAGGAGAAGTCATTTTAGGCCCGTCTCCCTTCTCGGCCAGTGTTTAGTGGTAGTGTTTGTACAGTTGGTCTTGTAGGATCATTGCAGCAGTGGAGCAACAAGATATAAAAGTGGCTGAAAATAACAGTGTGTAAGTTGTGGCTGTGCATTTTTAATAAAGTTGTGTGACAGCGAGGCTTTTTAGGGGGGTTAAAGATAAATAAATATATTGTATTCCAATTACTGCTGGACTGGAAATGTATTGTACATACTTGTAAATCAACTTGTCAAAAAGAGCAACTCAGATTGCTATATTGTCATTCTTCCTACCATTCATGCGTATGGGGTTTTCATTCAGGTATCTACAGTGTGGATATCTGCAGCTGAATTAAAACTAGCTTTAATTCCTGTTTCAGATTTCTACTGTTGAATTCTGACTAGTCACAGTGATAGTTGGGCTACCTGGGCTACGACTCTGTATGAGTCAGATTGACATCGGAAGTATCTTAAACTGGAATTCTGTTGACATTTAATTACAGGTATCCTGATGCAGACTGTTGATTAGGTGAGATGATGTTGCAGATATCTGTAGTTTTGTCACAAGTAATGGAAAGCCAGAGGTATTGGTGGTTTATTTTACCGCCATGTCAGAGCAGCCTGAGGCCAAAATTCCAGTAACTTTCGATGCATCCTCCCTAGAAGGATTTTGCTGATGAGCTCTTTCTATTTTCTAACAATCTCATCCACCACAACTACCTCTACTTCTGCAAACACTGTTTAGATGCTTTGCTGGGCCACTATCCAGTGGGAAGCCATATGAGCAGCATCATGCTCAGCAATTCAGAATGAAGATATATATCTGTAATAAAAATTCTGATTGGTCACAGTGTAATTATGACTAGTTAAAATGCTAGTATGAATTGTTAAAGTCACACCCAGCTATGAAATGTTAAAACAGCCTGTCATACATTCCACTGATTCTACTTGTCATGATGACTACTGAACTTGAGAGAAGCTATAAAATGTCTTTCAGTGGTCTGTAGGAGTGATTTTAAGTCTAATATAATGATGTCATAGTAACATCACCAAGGTTATCTGTTATGTACTAGTATATATGTTGTAAATTTAGGGTATAGTCTTGCATTTAGGTATTGCACGACATGTTGTTGAGATGCATTATGGAAAATGTAAGAATCAGTGTTTTGGGGAGGTAAAATCAACATAAATCGGCCTCTGCTGCATCTTTCTATTTTAAAATCTGTCCTTTGTGAGTCTCTCACTTTATTGAAAGTTCTACTCATCGCTCATTCAGTTTTTTATAACTAGTTTAAATTTTTATCTTATGCTGTAAAGTGCATTTGATGTGATTTGAATTCAAACCATGAGGCCCTGGTTCGGTAAAAGCAGTACCGTTTGACTCATAAAGAGACTTAAAGTATTTCCTGTCTTATTCAGGTGCACCTGATGAACCCAGAGAACGTACCGAAGCCATGCTGCGCCCCCACCAAGCTCCACGCCATTTCTGTGCTCTACTTCGACGACAACTCCAACGTCATCCTGAAGAAATACAAGAACATGGTGGTTCGAGCCTGCGGCTGCCACTGACACCACCGAGGACTGGTTCATGAGGCTGACCTCAGGTAGACACCAGTTTCCTGCCCAAATCCTCAACCTGCAAGGAGCGTCCTCCCTGAAAGATCATTTACACGTTCTTCTTCTCCAACAGCTCAAAACATCCACCCACTAACATATCTCACAACAAGGCATCAAGCTAAGAGGGGACCATTGCAGAAATGATACCATGCGGGTGTCATCCAAAGGTTTCAGAGTTGAGCCACCTTTTCTATTAGCTGTGGACTGAAGTCTTCCCATCATGGGCCTGCACCTGAGTGAATGACTGCGTGTGTATGAGGGGGAGGAGGGAGCGTTTAAGTTTGTATATTATGTGTTTTTTGAAGTGTGTGTATGAATGCCTGAGAGGCTACTGCACCTTCTCCCTCGCTGAGAGGGCGAAGGCCAAACTGAACTGTTGTGGGACCAGTCAGAGTGCTGCTTTCTTTCCTCTCCGACACGAAAAACATGGAGGACCAGTTCTCACAAGAGGCTCAAATAATTACTGATGAACTTGTCTACAGCACATGACCCGGTGGGGCTGACTCAGGCACCTGCGCAAATAACACAAATTGTGTATTAATGGTTTGAGTCAGACCGGAAAATACAAGCCTGGTTTTCTTTTCAGTGCAAATGTTGTTAACCCAAACAATCTAATACTAACTGAATGATACATTGGAGTCAGTACATTCATATTTCCTTCCTCTTTTCCTACTGTATTTTCTTCTCAAGCCATATTTGCCTTCCCAAAATATAATATGGACTGAACCAAAGTGACCGCAGGCTATTTTAGCAGTGCACTGCTCCAAATATCCCCTCCGTGTCAATATTTGCCAGGCTCAGGCTGAGCTGCGATTCACCAGGCTGGTTCAACATGATGCATGTTGTGGCTAAACTGATGTTTTTCTCCAAAGAACCGAAGAATACAGCCTTATCCCTCCGACATACCGCAAATGGCCATTTCCATGTTGCTGCACTCGCAAAGTTAACAAACGCTTCCACCCCTGACAACCCATCAAGAGATCGTGGAAAAACATTTAGCGAGTCAAAAACAGCCAGCAGCACGGTTTGTGTCAGCTTTCTGAAATTAGCCCTTTGCTTTTTCAACCCTGAGGGCGAAATTATGTTGAGATTTGTGTCCAGCGGCAACGTCTTCCCAGCTGAACATGTTACTGTGAGCTTTGGAATCTTTTAGAGAACATATTTTAGTGAAAAAAAAAACTAATACCAATAAGAATCAAAGTACCTTACGTGCCTAACCAATCATAAATTACAAAATATACCTCTGGTAAGCTGCTGTTTACATTTGTGATCATGTTTAGACTGTTTTTGTAAATACTTGTACATTCTCAGCTTATTTATTGCACCTTTTATTAAAAAAAAAGATAAATCACATACGTTATTAACAGAGACAGATGCAAGAACAAGATGAAAATACAAACTTATTTTTGAAAAAAATTTATTACGAAATCTCATGTTACAACTTGCCATTATTCACTCTTTTTGTACAAAATCTATGGGTGGTGCACAATCCACGACCCATGAAAAGGAAATAAAATACTTCCGTCACTGGAGTTCTTTCGACCATGTGCTATCCATAAAAACTTTTACTGACAAAAAAACTGCTGTGTCTCTGACTGTTTGTGTACCTGGGTTAGACAATAAATGGTGCCCTGCATCATGCGGAACTTACTTCTCACATAACCTGGGTCAAAGAGCATTTGGGTGCAGTTTATCATAAAGAAGTACACTGGGAAAAAAAGTGAGCTTTAATTGACAAAACTGCAAATGCTGTTAGACTCACGTTAATGACTGATTCTTGGCCTTTTGAATCTCCCTAAAAAAAACAATGCCCTGTAGAGGGTGGATTTATGGTCTCAGTTTAACATATCCAATCAGTGTGTACAGTAAAAATAGGAAATTAAAACCAGATGAGCCAAATGTTGCGTCAGCTTTAGCAAACAAAGCCTCTTTCGAAATCATTTTACTGGTTAGTCAAAGTGAGTCAGCAACCTGGTGAAGCTGGACTTTAGAACTAGAGCACTCCACCATCCGTGTAGCATTATTCAGTCCTTATTCAAGTTAACCCAGCAAAACACTGTTTTCTGCTGTCAGTCAATCATCCAGATGTATTCAGTGGGAGCAGGAAAATCTGTCCCACACATGCAACTTGTTCAATCACTAAGCTAAGCATAAATGACAATCGTAGTCAGAAAGGTGATGTCATGGTAGTTTCATGGTGTTTTACTCCTCAAAACTGGCTTCAAGTGACCCAACTGTCCACATACTGATTTACTGGTCCCCAAATCTACAAGCTCTTTAGTTTTCTTCACATCCATTCACATCATAGCCACATATGATGTCAGTAAATTTGGAGTAAAACACAAACATGGGAGGTATTCAGATAAGTAATTTGGATGTGAGTAGAGCTTTGCTTAAAAAAGCACCACTTTGCTTAATGACTTTTTCCTTTGAAATAAAACAGAAAATTGTTTGTTCTGGACTTTGGCTATTAATCACCGAAGCATTTATCAGTAATATAGCTAAGATGGTAAATTTTGTGTTGATGCTCCTAAAGGTTTTAGCGATGAGCATCAGTGCTGCCAGTGGAAGATGTTAGTCTGGAGCCCTCAACATGAAGCCATAGCCATTCCACCTGAGCAAATCTGGATGAGTTGTCTGAACAAAAGGAAAATTAAACAGAAGCAGTTCAGTAATAGAGAAATGGGGCAACATGGTCCTGGCCTGAGACTCTGAATACTAGAAGAAAAATAGAAGGACGGCTGATTAAGATCACAGGAGTTAGAAATTATGTTGGATGCAGGACTGAGATTCACTACCAGAACTCTTTACTTGTAAACAAGCAGAATGTGGTCATGATTGTTAAGAGAAAAAAAGTCATGATCAGACTCCTGTGATAACAATGAGGCCTCCATCACAACTTCCTCTAGTCTGAATGGGTGTTTCCCTGAGAGTTAAGTCAGATGAGCCATCGCTGGCATGGATATGAAGTACCTTCAACTTAACACTCAACTTCACTTTGGGGTGCCACAACCTTTACAGCCGTTTGAGTGACAGTACAGTAACATTAATGGCTTACGATTTAACAACAGATCTCACATTTAAATTTTGCATTGAAAAAGGTCAGAAACAATAGATTTCTTTAAACAGGCAGAAATTTTAGTGCCACCCCTTTAATAAACAACATAGTTTTTTGCGTGAGGAGTTCTGGTTCTGATAGGTTGAGCAGTGCTTGTAAAGTGGTTGTCAGACATAGTACTTCATTTGCAGACCCAACCAATACCATACAATCAGAGGACTAAAGGTTGGGCAACAGCAATGAGAAATACATTCACATTCCAAACACTCTACTGAGTTATTCTGTCCTTGACTGCATCAGTCTGTCATCGGCTGACTCCTAAACAGCACCCAAGTGGAGAGAGAGAGATACAAAGAGGTTTGGCCACTGTAGGAGAGAGAATGGTGTCCTACTGGCCAGATATGCAGTGTGGGCGAGTAGAGTGGTGAAGAGTAAGCGCTGACTTCCCTGTTTCTACAGCTCGTCTCTCGCCTGCCTCATCACAAAGTTGTGCAGACTCTCTATGTCCCGCCCACCGTGGTGCTCATCGCCCTGCTCGCCTGCTTTGAAGATGATCAAGGTGGGGTAACCACGCACCTGGGACAAAAGGAACAACACCAGAAGGGGCTTTATTCTACATGCACACCACATTTTAAAACTTTTTCATTCCAATGTGTTACACAGTATGAACGTATTTCATAGTAAACATAATCAAGTGATTCCCGAGGGACACAACGAACACTGCCTTGTGATGGTGATTCCCACTGAAAATCAAAATGTTTTTACTGAATGCAGATATTTTCAAAATATACATTTGAAAAATATATTTTTATTTTTACAATACAATAACATCTGATTAGTCCTTTTTTGGCTAACTCTGCCAGCAATGAATTCCAAAAAGGCATAAAAAGCTAGTTTTTGCAGCTGTTAAATCATTTACACCGGGTTATTTTATCCTGAAATGATAACAAACTCAGTGTGCACCTGCTCATATTCATAAGATTTTAGAAAATAGAACTACATTAACTCCAAATCTCAGCACAAGAACTATTGGGGAATAAATCTAGACAGGTTAGCCTACAGTTTTTAGATGACATTCCATGTTGGTTGTTCATAGGCAAACTACTGTTTGCAAAGCTGACACCTGACTTTTTAGCCGCCTGTTTAAACAAAATACAGCCACACCGATGACTTCTTCGACATGATGTCAATTAGTATGGAGCCAACTCTAAATTAGTAAATGTTCGGTAAACATTAAATAAATTAGACCTAGCAGTCTCCATTAGGTTAGGTAAGTTCAAAGTTGTGTAAATACAGCGGATGTTCGTAGGTAGTCTGTTCCTTCTGCTGCATAAATCATAAATTAATCCAGCAAGGCTGTTGATGTAGTGCTTTTCTCCTTTTGAACATGAGCTATTGTTTGACCAGTGAATATATGGTCAGATGAGAGCAGATCAACCAACCAATCAGCATGTCCACACATAGTACAACCCAAGACAGAACTAACTATCTTACAGTGGAAGTTAAAAATGGGCCATATTTATAGGTGAAGAGTTATTTCACAGATTTAATGTTTTTCTCAATTAAAGATACATTTCAGGTGAATCTAAAACAAGATAAGGAGTCTGTGTTTGTGTGTATCCTCACACTCTTCAAATCTAAAACCTTGTCAACATTCGATAATGCCTTTGGCTTTCATCTCAGTAATATTACTCCACATAAACTCTGAAGCTGAAGCTGTGTGTGCGCCAACATTCCTTTACCCACAACAGTGTAAAATCTGCTTTCAGTCCGTAGCATCTAATTAAAGTACATGACAGTTCTAATATTTTATGGCAGTAAGATAAACCACTGTCTTAGTTTTATTACATCCAGTTCAACACTTAATCTTAGAAGAGTATGTGAGAGAGAGATTCAAAGTGCAACATGTCCCTTTTATAGACGCAGAGTGGTGGATTGTGCAAAGTGAAGATGATATCCAGATATACTTACAGAGTATTTGTTGCAGAGTGAGCGCTCGACAGTGCAGTCCACTTTGGCAATCTTGACATCAGTGAGGCCAGGAAACTCCTTCTTTGAAAGATCCTCCCATGTTGGAGCGAGATTCTTGCAGTGACCGCACCTGAACAAAAAATAACACTAGAGTTACGTCACTTTTACGGACTGGTGGATCGTTAAGTGTTAAAACACAGCAATTTTTCTGTTGAAGACAGGAGGCTGGCATTACTTGAAACCTAAACTAAGTTCTCTCAAGGTGATAAAGAGCACATAAAAAATGTCCAATTGTTTCAGCTAATTAAATCATTCATCACTCATTAACAGTCTTTTTAAAATATCAAAACAGAACAGTTGTTTGTCGTGTTCCTATAAGATGATCCTACCAGGGAGCGTAGAATTTGATGAAGGTGATGCCCTTGGCTACTGACTCGTCAAAGTTGGTCTCAGTCAGGACCAACACTCCGGACTGCAAACAGAGAGAGGACAGGAATGTAAAATCTGAATTGTATACATTTATATTTACCCGACTATGGACATTAATTTTACACCAGAGAGTTTGCAAGCTACGTGCAAAGTTTACAGTAATGATTCCTACATCATCTCATTAAAAAAAATGTGCCAGAGTTTATCAAGACAGCCGCAGGGGAACACCAGCCAAGATCAACAAAGAAGCAGAAGGTAGATTGTTGCTGGGATGCAGTGAGTCAGCTCTGCAAACACACACGTGAAGTTCTGATATCAGTCAGTGGGTAAAGGTTTACCTCACCAAAATCGTAGTCAAGTGGGTGCTCAGTTCAGAGATCTACTGTACAACTATTATATGTAGGCGTGCTGGGTCCAATCGAAGCAAATATCAGTGTCTGCACTGTAACATGAAATTATTGTCCCTTATTGTACAGCTGATTGTTCATAGCAGATTTCCACGAAGAACAATGGCTGACATCAGTGTAATGGTACAAATACAGTGTCAAGAATGAGAAAAAGAATAAAAATCAATGGCTGAAAAGGATAATCTCTCCGAAAGGTCATCATTGCAACTACTGTATAGTTTGAGTCCATGACCACTGGCTCGTTCAGCATTGTAATGATCTGGCGATGCATGTTGGCAGGTTAAAGATGTCATTCAAATGTACCATTAATAGGCAGTTAGTACACCAGTCAGCCACAACAACAAAACCACCGACAGGTGAAGCGTATAACATTGATCATCCTGGTCAACACAATGTCATGTTGGGGAACATTCAGTCCTGGCATTCATGTGTACGTTATGCTGACATGTGGCACCCATCTAAACATTGTCACTATCCAAACACACTCCCTCATGGCACAGCAACAGGACTCCCCAATGACAGCAGCTGGGAAATTCCACCACATCGCGAAAACTGCTCAGAAACAGCTTGAGGAGCACGACAAAGAGCCCCAGCTGTTGACTCAGCCTCCAAACTCCCCAGAGCAACCCGGCATTCATTGGATGTGGTGGACCAAGACCAATCCACACAGGACCCTCCCCACAACCCACAGGACCCAAAGGATCCACTGCCAATATGCCAGACACCACAGCACATCCCCAGAGGTCCCATGTCCAGGCCACAATGATTCAGAGGTGTTTTGGTGGCACAGAACAGGCCTTCACAGAATTATGCAAGTGGTTTTTAAAGTTGTGGCTGTATACATACACAAAAATATATATGTTCTCTTCCATTACATCTTCCGGTAGTGCACACCTACCTTTTCTTCCTCTTTGGCTGGCTCATCAGTGGGGATCTCATTTGTTTTCTGTTCATCATTTGATTCCTGCCCTTGCTCTTCAGTGAGGGCAGCCTTTAACTGATTGTCCACAAAGTCTTTGAAAGATTCCAGGTCTCTTTTTCCCTTGTACTGTTCTGTCTAAAAAAGACAAAAACAATTGTTAATACAATTTTGCAACAAATATAACTGTAAAGGGCATTTTGGATTTTTTAAGATAGTGATTTATACAGGTATTAAATCAGTTTTCCTCTCTGAGCTCTTAACCTCTTAAATAGCCTGGAGGATTGAGGTTCCTTTGGGAAAACACTGTAATCTGAAACCACAGACACTTTGGGACCCTCTAAGAACACAACACGAAGCAAAGTCAGAACCTATGTCTGCCTTGCAGTAAATAATAGTTGTGTTTAATAACAGTACCATGTTGACTGATCATTGTCAATCACAGCTTCACTCAACTGAGCACCAATATAAATATCAGCTCTTAACTGTTGTGACTGACATGCCTGTGTTTTTTAGTACACAGTTTATGGATTTAACTATTTTAGGCATCCCAGTATGATGTAATGTAATGAAGGTTGTTAGTCTGCAGTAAATCTAAGAAGGTGTCATGGAAAAAAAACATGACAGCCACTGTGACAGCTGGTCAGATGCAGGCCTGATGGCCAAAGAGTGAGTCAAAACATTGAGCATGCAATGTTCATTTGGGAAACTGCTAGTCCATACCTTCTGTCCGTTGTAGAAGAAGAGCAGTGTGGGATATCCCCTTACGCCGTTCTCTGAGCAAACCTCATAGTGCTGTGTACAGTCCACCTAAGTCACAAATATATGAACATATGTTATTAAACTGGAATGAGTCATCACTGTAAACACTAACCCTGTGGGGCATTTGCTTAATAACCACATATGCAAACAGATAACTACTTATATGTTCAGGATCCTGTTCTGCTAGACAGATAACAGGAACTTGATAGTGTAAAGTAACCAGCACTAAAGAGAGAAAATGAAGCACTGGAACTGCACTACAACGTGCAATATCAGTGTTTGCTATCAAAAGTGTGCCACAAGGGATGTCAGAATTGTAGAAGGGGAAAAAAGTAAACTTTCTTTAAACAAAAGAAGAGTGAGAACCTGACTTTGGAAACTAATACCCATGTAGTTTCCTTGATCACATTTATATCACAGCATCTGTTGTTCTACTGTTTCAACACCTCATTAATGTAAACAGGCTCATGAACCTGTAAAGCTGTCCACAACCTGAAGGACTCACCTTTCCTATCTTTACAGTGTCAGAGTGTTCAAAGGTGGTGGCCAGTTGTTCCCAGGTTGGAGCCATGGCTTTACAGTGGCCACACCAGGGTGCAAAGAACTTCACGAAGTGTGCGCCTGAAGCAGAAGGAGACAAGCTATATAAGAAAAACACACTGCAAGATTTCACCAATAAAAAACACAAATATATGCAGAAAATAAAATGCTTCAAGTTTACACATATACACAAATCTGTACGAAAGTCAGGCTGAAGTACTTTGGTTAATGTAAAAAGCTGATTACACTATAAGCTCAGTATGGCTTGCTATAAATGAAAATACACACCTCCTACAGGTTATACGCAAGCAATTACACAATGTTTATTGCAGCTCTGTTGCCAAGATGTGAAGGTGGGACCTATAAACGCTCTTTTAAAAATGCGTATGTCATATCCTGCCTTTTTTCGTCTCCAAACAAGCAATCATTTATTTTTCTTCAAAACATTCAACTTCAGTGGAGCTTTAGAGCCGTAATTTCAACGAGACAATTATCGTGAGCAGCGTTTATTTTTACAATCGCTGCCTGAAAATCCAGAAACGTGAGGTGACAGGAGACGAGGGTTACACAGTTGGTTCGTGTTGATTGACGCTGTGGATCGTGGCTCAGGTACTTGTGTTGAAATGGCAGTTATGTAAATCAAGGTAATGAAGTGTTTCCATTCTCTAATGGCAAATCCAGAAACACTACTCAATGTGGCTGAAAACTGAAAGTACATGTAAACATTTGGACAAAACAGAAACTATTTATCTGTTACAGCAGGATGCAGCTGTATAGACACACAAGAAGGAGTTACCCATTAATTTCACTAACTTTGCTACCTTTTAAAGCATTGACCAGGATTTCGTATACAAAATTTTACCTTTAGCTATGTGGGTCTTAAAGTTGAGGGCAGTGAGCTCATGCATGCCCTGTTTCGGCTCTGGGGCTTTAGGAGGCTCCAGTTCAGCCTCTGGTTCCTGGAGGATGTACAACAACAAGTAAGAGCAGGATTCTTGCAGTGTACATTACTGGTTCGCAGTTTTCAGGGGACACCACTCACCGAAGGCTCCTCCTGGAGTGTCTTCAGCATCCAGGTCTCCAGAGCCTGCAGACTTCTGGGACCCTGGTATTTAACTGCTTCCTGGTTTGGCTTAAACAACTTTAGCCTACACATAACACAAAAAAATGTTTTGAATTGCATGAGTTGGCAGGTAGAAGTCTCCATCTTGACAAGTTTAAATTCATCACCACTCCAGGTTCAAAGGGACAAGCAACGTTTAATTGTAAAAACTGGCCTTCTGTCAATCATTATCCAGTCACTGCTGTGTTTGCAGACACAGTATGCAGTCAGCAAAATCGAAGACTTAAGAGGGTGTCATTAAGATAATGAAAGAATATTCACCTAAATGCAGGTCAATGTGTCACTTCTGTAAATCAGTGATTAAAAAGACTGTTTACTTTTGCTGTGTAAGAGGTATTTTATCCAAAATGCTACAGCTAACGTATTGTTATATAATAACAGGTACCAGACGTAAAGATTTAAATGACTAGGCTGCTACTAAACTTGATAAGTCAAGTAAATACAATGACATGATGTCTGCCGTGATCTAGTACTTACGTGGGGTATCCTCTAACACCATGAACATTGGAGCAGAACTTGGTGTCCTGGACGCAGTCTACTTTGACCACATACACAGGGGGCTCGTCCATGCTGTTGTATTTGTCTGCCAATTCATTCCACGTTGGCTGTAATCTCTGGCAATGGCCACACCTGGACACAACAGGGATGAATACTGAGTATACAATGTAAGCAATCATTAATCGTTAAGCTTAGTCATTACGCTTTTACATGTTTTGGTCTGGTCAAATACTTAATTACCAAACTGCACTGTGATTCTAGTTAAAAGCCATCATCTGCATGCAACATCTCTGATCTGACTTAATGAGATGTGGAACAATACCAACTCATGATTTTCACATAACGTAAAGTTCATCATCTGGCTAGGAATGCTATGGTCTGCATGGACAACTCTGAACTCTGTAAAATACTTGTTCAGTACAAGTCACAAAGTGGAAAAAATTACCATTCCTACTAAAATCATGAATCAGACTGCAACATCAGTCAAAACAATTGCAATTTTTTTTTGCCTGTCATTCAGCCTTTCTTGGCAGAAATCAGTGACACGCTGCTACAGTCCAAACAGTACATTACTGCCATATCATGTAGAAGTGTTTCAGAAACATCTACAGGAACCCTGTCTTATTTTCTGTTTGATGTAAGTAGCAATGCAAGGAGTCTACATATCAGGCCGATATGTACTTATTGTAGTATGACTGGAACTGTGCACCCACATCGGTCAGCCCACACTGATGCGGAAACCATGACTTGACCCTTACAGCCCACATGATGAAGATGATTCAAGGGTTTACATATTTATTGTGGATTATCTGGGCCATTGTACTCTTAGAAATACCATGATACAGACAGCGGCATAATGTTGAAACTTCTCGACCCTCCTCTGAATGAGACTATGAATTATAAAAGAGCGTGCTTTGTACTTTTAGGTTTAGACACGCAGTTATTTCTAGCACTGAAAGGCACGTGGGGCTTTACTTTTATGTAATACTTTCTAAAAATTTGTGAATAGCCTTCACTTAAGAATACTGAAATTATGTGAATGCATGTCTGTGAAGAGGAAAAAAGATGTCAGAAATCTGAGCTGAATCCTGTTTCTGATAGTGCTTTGTTGCAGTAATAGGCTATTCAGGGCAAAATTCTAAGGCGGGCAGAAAGACATCTCTAAAAGTGCATTGACTATATCAAGAATACTAGTCTGGGTATGAGACAAAGGACTGGTGCTAGATATCCCTGTGGGAGGTACTGAAACTGTAGTGGTCTGCCTTAGACAAAACCGAGAGTTGAACCTCTGATCTTATCTTCATGTACAACCTCATTCTTTACATCCAGCTCCCTGTTCTCACTCTGCATCACACTGCATGGTGATCAAACAAAAAAACTCATTTTAGTGTGAACTCCTGGGAATGATCAAGGCCCTCTGAGGGTCCCTGAACCCCAGTTTTGAAACCATGACATAACATTAGTCAATCAGTGCGTGCCACGTAAGCGCAGCTCCCCAAACTACAACTTTGAACTGAGGTTGAATATTTCTGCTCAGACTGTGAATAAAAACCTTGACACTAAATGCGTTTAAATGCTGAAGTGAACCGTTCACTGCGTATTAGAAAGTTTTCAACTAAATGTCAACAGCTAGCGAACATTAGCAGCGTTAGCATGGAGGCCCGTGAGAAAAGTGTTCAATCCGTTAAGCTGCACTTGGCTATCGGGCTTTGCTAGTTAGCGGCTAAGCTAGCGGCGCCGGCTCACTTCAAGGAATGTAGCCAAGCAGCTAGCGTGCTAGCTAACTAGCTTGCTAACTTGCCGGTTAGCTTAAACTCCGCTTTAACGTGCAGGTTTTCCTGTTTTCTGCGTTTGTGGAGGATATTAAAGAAACAGAAATGTTACTAGCAATTATTTTACTTAACGTCATGTGGAAAAAACTTCCTAACTGTTCACTTACCACGGGGCGTAAAACATGACAAAGTGGGGTGCAGTGGGCACCGCCTCGTTGAACATCTCCACAGTGTAAGTGTGCTTGGCGTGCTCATCTTCCTCTGCATCGGCGTCGCAAAACACGCCGGCGAACAGTAGCGACAAATAAATAAAACACAACGTAAAGGGTTTGCAGTGCAGTACTGGAGCCATGGTGAATCTCTGTACGTGAACAGTGTCCCTGCTGGTGTGAAAAGACCGACTCCGGACGAGCACGCCCCTCTGGCAGGCTCAGTGCGAAGGAATGTGAGCTGTGGATGGGACTCTGCTGGATGGAGATCAGTGTGGATGTACCGAGGAGATGCACAGGCAGTGTTGTGTAGATCTGCGGCAGCCCGCAAGCTCTTTGCATCTCTGACAGGTTCAAACAAGTGTCACTCTTTGGAGACTTACGAAAGCCTGTTTGGTACTGGAGGGGAGACAGCACAGATATATAGCACTGAACTAAAGCACATGTGGTACATTACTCCTAAAGTAGTGTATCAATGAATGAATGACTCTAAGGGGGGAATTCATTTAGCTGTTCAAGAGTGGAATGAAAAAGTTAGAAATCAGGGGGTCTGAGCATCATCCCCTGGATTTTTTAAGCATCAAACACTTCATTTCCTGCATTCTGCTAAATTTTCATGCATCAGTTTGTGCATTTCTGCATCAATTTATAATGGAAGTGTCATTATTTATGTTAAGGAAACACAAATTCAAGCACATACTGGACGAAGGCTCTCAGTCATTCTGTACTGCTTTTAAATATTTATTGTCATAGATTCATTTTTCTCTCCTCATATTATCCCTGCTGAGACAGCTCAAACACAGGCATGATTTTTACTCTTCTGTGCTCTTTTGTGTTTTTTGATTGAGGAAGCAACCTCTTTAAATGTGGCACCTATTCACATTAATAGGTTTATTCATTTGAATTCATTTATAGCCCCCTGGAATTTAATAGCTCCTATATGTTTCATCAAGAAATATTTTCATGTTCAAAACTTTCTGCACACTTAAAACATGCCGTTATTGCATCCTTAGCTTGTTTCTTGTTCTTATTTAGGGGTGGGACAAATGCACATGTTCTAATGACAAAGAGCCCAAGGTGCTGACAATGACTCCAAATGCCCCAAATCCCAGTCTGATCAAGCATCAGTGTAGGAACAAACCAGATCCATGGAGGCCCGATCTAGCAACCCACAGGACCTCAAGGTTCTGCTATCACTGTCATTGTTCCAGATACCACAGGAGGACAACTTTACAGGTCTTGTGTCCATGGTCTGATGGGCCACAGCTGTTTTACTGACACAAGGGAGACCTGCACAATATTAGGCTTATGATTTTATGTTGCTGATTGGTGTAGTTTATTTGCATGATGCCGTCACAGCAAAGGATTATTCTGAGTTTGCCATCTTTATCTAAATATTTGCTTTTAATGAATGCAAACATTTTACAATCAGGGCTGTTCAGATTTCAACTAAATATCTGCTCTCCCATTTATAGTATAGGATACTGTATGTAACTTTTTATAGAAAGGTTGACTACACTTAGCTAATGCCACATTTAAAATGATGAATATGAAGCTAAAATTTTAAAAGTTAAATATGTGAAGTGAAAGCCAATGAAGTCATCCAGAGAAATTTAATTAGGATATAATTTAAGAGACATGTAGGAGAGTTTGTTCTCCTCCATGAGGAAAAGCCAAATTGGTTAAAATATAAATGGCCCAATAAGTTCCGTTCGACTGCACCGCCTTGGCAGGCAATGTGAGTTTCTTTCACACCTAATGCTGTCTTTCTAGAGCAAACTAGCTGCTCTTGTAATACCTCATGGTGTAAATCTATTAAGACATCCATGAAAGGATGAAATATTATGAAAACAGATTCTGGACCAGCAGAAATCACAGTTAACATTTTGCTTTAGCTGTGAATTATGGGCATCCCAGCTCAGGTGTCACATCGCTGCTGGTTCAGGTGACAGATGGACTGTCGGTTTTCAGCACCAATGGTCAGATATGAGTCAGAGTTGCCTCCCCATCATCGCTGGAAATGATGCTTTAATGTGAGAACAGTTCAGGCGAATATAATTAATCCAATTTATTACACTGGATAAATCGTGACTGTCGTGGGGGCTGTAGCCTTGCGTAATGGCGACAGTGCATATAAATCATGCATCTATTCCCACGGCGGAGCATGTTTGTGTGTGTCAGTTCCCAGAGCAGCAAGTACCTGCTGGCTCGCTAAACTGACAGCTCTTTGGAAAGTCCTCGGCTCTTTTAATGCAGTCATGATTTCATGAAACCGAATGAAGACACCCTTCATGTTAACCATATTTCTCTTTAATCATCTCCCTTTTTCCTTTCATCTGGACAACAGGAAGAGTGGGAAGAGGAAAGGAAGAGGTTACAGCATGGAAACAGACAGAGGTGTTGCCTAGAGAGCCACTATGGTACCGTATATAACACTATTCCAGACTGTCTTTCATGAAACCAGGGCTTCTTGAATTGGTGGCTGTATACTAAAAGTGGGTGCAAATGATCCTACCATACACAGCCAGAGTCTGAAGTTCTATATATACAGTATGTTACAGGCAGGGGCGTTTATGAAGTGCTCTGTGTGCAGATGTATGTGTGTGTGTCAGGACTTCTGAGGCAGCCAGTATGAAGGGATTGTCCTGTAGTTCCCCAGACAACCATTGAAATTCCAGTGTTGCACACACACTCACATAAGAGATTACTCTGTCCACAGGGAGTGCATCCATTCAAAGGAGAAGCAATATACTTA